>JAZAYU010000065.1:3231971-3831971 GCA_038501625.1 Corbicula japonica | reverse complement strand
ATGAAATTGAAAGGCCAGCTCAACTGCTGGCTCCAATGTTATAAAACTGAGCAGTCGCCATTTCAACGATCAGAAGCTTGGGATTTGAGACGGGTTTCCATTCAATCTGATTAAAATCATATCCTGAAAACCGCTACGCTATCAGGATCTGACGACGAGTAGCTAAAACGTGCTTTTATCACAAACCTTTTTGAACCAATCAGAATGTCGCCTACAAAATCGCGAAAGTGAAAGTAAACATTCTATTTTAAATCATAAAAAGTGTTGAGAGCCTGCGTAAGACATATTTGGCTGATTTTTTTTGTGTTTATGTAGTATTGCAATTATTTCTAATGTGGTAACATCTTCAGATCATTTTGCGAGCGCTGTATATCATGCTTCCTGTGTTAATAATTTCTAAAAATAGTAATCGGGGAAAACCGCTAAAGCTTATGTACGGTATCTACGGGTTAGATCTGACTGTAGTGAGATTGGTTTCCATTCTCAGTTTTATAACCTTGGGACCTGAATTTATCATATAATTCAACGCAATATCTAACAACCTTTAAAGCACAATCAATCAAATAAAACGGCAGCAATCGATAGTATTATCTTAACTCCAACGTTAAACTTTTTTTTGTGTTGAAAATTGCAGTAAAACCACAAAACGATGTAAAAATCCAGTGTATGCCATGCTGGAGAAACCGGAATCAACGTCATTTTGACACATTATTTAACCCAGGTACCTAACAATCACCGCAATACACATCGCTAAGGCGGTGTCCACTATTGATCCCTACATTTTTTGTAACTTGTGACAATATTATATATTTGAATAAATGTAAGATATTATAAACATGCTTTTATTTATACTTTTTGGGACGTTAACTCTCAATTGTTATTTAACCAACATGGAAGAATAACTTTAGAAAAAGCGAATAGAAAAACAAAAGGGTAGCTTTTCAGTTTTTAACCGGATCCCAGCAATCAGGACAATTGCACGCTGATGTTAGTCTAGTCACAAGGTCTAATCAGAAAGCTAAATTTTGCGATACCGGAAGACACGTTTTTTTTCTCTAGGTACTCCCTTTTGATCTTGTTTCCGACACAAAAATTCCATACATTTTCCAGAACAATATACTTAAGTAAGGGATTTCATTACAAAGGACAAAACTTTATGGTATGCAGACTCTGCGGACGCCGATGACGTCATCTATTTTTACCTGCCAATGTCATGCGCACAACGCTTACTTTTTTTTCAAAATATTCTCCATTTTGGGCGATACATTTCGAATATCGTTTTACCCAATTTTAATACATATCCCCAGAAAGCTTGGCCTTGAACAAAAGTCTTCCAACAGAGTGTTACAGTAATTTATTTAATAGTCAGGAGATCAGACACCGTGAGTGAATTAAACATGTTGAAGAGTTCTTCAGGAAGGATTAAGGGTATGCAGTGTGAGCATTGTAATGACGTTGCGACGTGCGCCGCTTGTCGATAGGTCGCCCTGTTAAAATGCTTCCAATTTCTGTATGATAATCTATTTTTCTTTGATATTTCGTCTACAAATTACCAAATGGTGTCTTAACTAACAGTGAAATTTGCAAAAACATGTGTTTAGTAGTTTTCTTTTTATTCAAATAGTCTACGATTTATTGGGACAACCCTCGTATATTGGAAAGGAATATAGTAGGTACCTAATAATCGTGAATCTGTTAAATGTTTTGCAAAATACCCATTTGTTTCAAGACTTCGCGAAACGCGTCGGTCCGTCGGACATGTCCGAGAGATTTGGCTTCGGTCCGGTAAAATGTCGTATGTTGTCAGTTAAGGCTCCAACGTTTACACGTTTAAACGGTAACGTTTCGTTTTCGGGCCGTAAACGTTTACAGAATCTGGAACCGTTTATACGAACGGTCACGTGATTGTCAAGGCGGCAAAATATTTGCTGAAAATCGGCAACGATACACTTAGAAAATATTAATTTTATTTAGACACTAAGTACATAATTGTATTTAAATCTGTAATTTACATTTTTGAGGTATAAAAAAACTCTCGCTTTGTTATGGATTTCCGCGATGTCCATGGGTTTCAATAGCTTCTGAAAACCAGGGGTCATCTGATCCCTGTTGAAAATGTTCATGGGGTCATTATCAGATTGACACTATAGTCATATCTTGTATTTAGTGAGTTTAACTACTTATAAACTTGCTTTAACTTCATTTTAAATTATTTTAGCGGTTAAATAAGGGTTAACTTTATTTTTAAAATGGAATATAGACAAAAGTTTTCTTTATTCTTGCAACGGTGGGGTGGAAAGTAGAAAAACAATTGCTTGCATAAAATGCAAGAATTTGCATCAGCTGAAATCCCTGGATGTCGTGATCATGTCGGTAAATGTAGCAAAGTGACATGCAAAATTTCACAGGATTCCCACTGAAGTTTAGCGATCCTATAAGATCCCGTTATAATGGAGTTGCATTGTTATTTACATCTTACAAAGTTCAGTGAAACTTGTCACATTGCTATCAGGGTTGTATGATATAAATAACGTTTAAACGGCATCGTTTCGTTTTTTATGGTCCGTGTAAACGTTTACAAAAAAAAATGTAAACGTTGGAGCCTTATTGTCCTCCTGTCCGGAAGCTTAAAATCTAGGGTAAGCAACCTTTTCTTCAGAAACTGTAAAGGGGAGTAAACGCTGTGAGAAGTTTGTCTAAAAACCTTACAGTAGTTAGTTCCCTTCAGTCACAGTAAAATAGTTTTGTTAATATAGTTGCAGTTACATATTGTTCCTGACAAAATTTACTTTTTTGATCACAGTAAAAGTTGAATGAGGTGAAGAGTATAAAGTATTGTCCTTTTTATATATGTTTGACATTGTTCAAGAAAATCCACTTGAAATCAGTTAAACTATGAAGCAGTATTCTTTAAATTATAAACTAATGTTCCTTGAATATGGAGTAACAGTTACATTTATTTTAACATTGTGAGCAGTTTTTATTAGCCAATAATGTGGTCACAGTACACTTAACAGATAATCCAATAACAGTTACCTAACGTACTACTAGGGATTTCACATGATCATCAATTTTTTTTTTAAGTTTAATGACTTTGGCTAATATAGTTAACGTGCAACACAATATTACATTTAAACTGTACTGAACCATATATGGGGTCACATCTTTGGTTCAAATGGACCTGACCAGAAACAAAAACCGAAGTGCACAACTACACTTAATGGTTAACATACCTGTAAACTTTCATGACTTTAGCTGTCATGCTATATTAGTTGCATGCGACACAAGATTACATGCTGAACACATTATAACAAATCTCATAAGTAGCTATAACTCTGGTTTTGCCGCGAATTGCAAAAATAAACACTGTTGAACAACTACACATGATGGCCAACATGCCTGTATATTTTCATGGCTTTAGCTCTATTTATACTTTTGGACTTACATGTGACACACAATAACATGTTGTATACATTAAATTAAAATGCATAAGGGGTTATAACTCTGAACCCCAGGTGCACAACATCTATGATAGTCCACATACCTGTAAAATTTCATGATTGCTGCTCTCATACTTTTTGAGTTAGGTGCGACACAAGATTACATGGTTAATGTATTATACTGAAATATGTAAGGGACCATAACTGTGGTTTTAATGGATGTGGCAGGAAAAAAAACACGAGGTGCACAACTACACATGATAATTTACATGCCTGTAGAGTTTCATGACCTATAAACTTTTGGACTTAAATGCGAAACAAGATTAATGCTGAATGCATTATATAATATTGAAATGAAGTGTCTATAACTCTGATCTTAATGGACGTGGCCAGAAACAAAACCCAAGGTTCACATCTACACTTGATGATTAACATGCCTGTAAAGTTTCATAACTGTGATTCATATAGTTTTGGACGTACATGCTACACAAGATAACATGCTTAATTCATTATATTGAAATGCATAAGGGGCTATTACTGGTCTTAAGGGAAGTAGCCAGACATAAAACCCCAGGTTCACAATTACACAATGGTTAACATGCCTGTAAAGTTTCATGACTGTGGCTGTTATTCTATTTGAGTTATGCTCGAAACAAGTTTCGGACGGACAGACAGACTGAAGAACAAGGGCAAACCTATATGCCCCCTCTTTAAAAGTGGGGGCATAAAACTAGGAGAAAACAAGGAAGAATCAACACGAAAAACACATTACCTTGCCTTCTTTGAATATATACGCAATTTACCATTAATGAAGATGCAGAGACTGATGAGCTGACAATTTCCTTGCTAAGACAGGTCTTGCTAAGTGTTGTCAAGCATAGCCCAATCTAAAATATTGTTTTTTATTCATTAGTAAACCATTAAAATAATAGACCATATATACACTGTTAAGCTCTTAAATATTCATTTATATACAAAAAAAGACTGCTGTTAATACTTTTTGTGAAACAAAAAGAAAGTGTTTAGTAAGTAAAATGCATGATGTTCAACAGTTTAGAAACAGTGCCATTTGTTAATGCCTGCCATTTTGTTATATTCTCTAGAAATACAATCAGTTTTTAAGGGCCCACTACACTCCTTCCCTGCAAAGTTTCATTAAACGGCATTTTAAGGTCGCAGGTCGCAGGAATGCCCATTCACTTACAGTAATAAAACGATGTTCTCGAATTTTGCGCTGGTTACCAGTTGTGCAAAGCATAAGGCAATGTAAACAGGGAAAAACCCGACCGGTAAACAATTGCGGCTAAATGTTGTTTTGACAAATTTTGTTTATTGGCCTTATTTTTATAAATCGCTAATTGCAAAAATCTTTAAAAATTAAAACGTGTTTTCTTTATATTATCGGGTTAGCATTTTGGAAAGCTAGACATAAATCGTTAGTTTAGAGAGTAGGCTGTCGTTCATTATAACCAATAGCAAAGCAAATCCACATTATGATAAAAAACATTGGATCTAAAAGATACAGAAGTTGTGTACATAGAAGAAAAGAACAATAAAAACTATGTAAAGATAAAGAGTGAACTTTTGTAATAGTTATTATTGTCATTATATTTTTGAAGTCCATTTGTGCGACGAATTTAATTTATGCATTAGCTTATAATTATCAACTTTTTGTAACTGAAATGTCGAGTCGAAATGTCACATATATCTAACCTTTTGATTTACTTGGGGTTCATCTATTAGTCGTTTGTAACAATGATCACCTTTTTAGACAAATAACATCAATTATGGCCTTGAAATGGTGATAGCAACACACAAATAAACTTTCCTCCGATTAAATGCTTACTCAAACGAATTCTGAACAGTCCTCTCTATGATTAGAGTTTATATAATAATTAAATGTTTGTTTTCGAATATCAAAATAAGTTAAAATTTGACTGATTTTTCAAATTTAGTATTTCTACTAAGTTCAAGTTGTAATACAAACTTTCAAAATAAATAAAAATAAATAAATTAATAAAAACAAATTTATTTGTAAATACCAAATCTGCATTTAATAGTAGTCAAAAATACATTTGAACATATAATGATAGTTTTTAAAAGTAGGAGTCGAAGTGTCCAACCACACCAGGGGTCGAAATGTCTCAGAAAATATATAGTGGTCGAAATGGTAAGTTGTCCTGATACCGACGAAAGTCATATTGTCCGATCAGAAAGCCGAATTCTGCAAACCGGACAACAAAGTTTTTTGTTTTAAGATACTGCTTTTTGTTCATGCGCTTCGTAGGGTCGATCCGTATAAACTATACATATTGTCTGTTTATAGACAGATTACGAGTCATTGGTTTAAAAGCCTTATTGACTGAAATTTCAGGTTTTAGATTGTTTGTTTGTTTGTTTGGGGTTTAACGCCTGGTTTCAACACCTTTCTGGTTATATCCCGGCGGTCAGTCCACCTAACCGGTGTTCCTGGGTCTCTTACCAGTACTAACCAATTTCTCCGCAAGCGACTGACTGCTTCCTGACTTGAATCAGAGGTGAGGGACAAATGACTCTCAGACGCAATGTCCGAGTTCAATTGTCACGGAGAAATTCTTCCCGCCTCGGCTGGGGATCGAACTCACGACCCATGGATTGACAGTCCGATGCTCTATCCACTGAGCTAGCCGGGCGGGCTTTCAGGTTTTAGAAATGAGAATTTGAATAAAAGATAAATGTACCCTTTTACTCCACAGACATGCTTTTTTACCCATGCGAGACCAGTGTAGAACCAGATCAGACGGCAAATCTATGCCATCTGATCTAGATCTGCACTATTCACATTTTGATCAGATATAACCTAATAAATCAAAAAGTGAACATTGCAGATCCTGACATCATGGATGTGCTGGTTGATCTGAATCTACATAGTTCTTCCTTGCCATAAAAGTATGTACATAGAGGAAAGGGTAAAGTCCACATAATATTATCGGTTATCTGCTGGGACCAAACATTTTGACCAGAAAGCAGACTACATGTTTACCAAGAAAAGCATCAAATATCCGTTAGTGCTCATTTTGGAATTTAAAGTGTTCTGTTATGACCATATTTTCTGTCTGTGCACATTTCAACATGATTTTATAATCAAAATATGTATGTGAGATACATGTATCATCAAATACACTATTTACAAGGTGTCCGTTTTGTTTTATTTTTGCAATTTTGTTAAATATGCATATTGTCCCTAAATTTGCTCACCATCAAAAAGTTTGTTTTAGAAAATAAAAATAAAGCTTTTATAATCATTTAAATTGTTGAAACATAAATGTAGATTGTTGTGAAGAGGAAGAAAATCACTTCTTGTCATGTCCGTGAGGTTTTTTTTGGCCTCTTTAAATTCATGTGAAAGTCTGAAAATACTTGGATTTGCTTTAGCTGGACTTTTACCCAGACAACTGGAAGTTGCACTAATAATAAATACAATGATTTTTTTCTTTTGGATGTTTATGTTTCAGCAATTGTAATAGTAAAGACGTTTACATTTTTAAAGATGTCTACGTTTTAAGAGAAATTTACCTAATAGTATTTTAAAGTAGTTCTGTCTACATTTCTGCAATTGAAAAAATAAAATCCAGAAAATACCATTTTGAATGAGCTTCAGAATTTGAAATTCACATTATCTAGTATTTAAATCACATGCATAAAAATACTTAACAGACAGAGACCCAAAAGTGGTTATGAATAATTGCATTATTTATTGCCAATTAATGTGCTCCCAGGTTTACAAGTTTTCTACAATAATCTGAGTTCTCTAAACACTGTTATTATACATTTAAAAAGGGGGAACAACAACAGTTTTAATGCATGAACTGATTGGCAACCACAATTCTTTTGGTAAAGAAAATAGATATGAAGAGGCATTTTGTTTCAAATCGGTTACTAAGACTTGTTAAGGAGTGTTACATAGGGATAACCAGACGGCATGTGTATGTTTAATTGATTGAGATTATTTGATCTATTTTGGCCCAATAGCTGAACTTTTTTTCAAATCATGACTAACTCTATCATTGATTCACATTTAAATAACTTGGCTCAAATATGTACCATATTGTCACAATATTTTGCACACAGCATCTGTAGCTTCAAAATCACTGTTGCAAATAACTGAAAATTTCTATGACGTTGTCATTCCTTCAGATATTTCCAAAGGCTACCTTTAAACAAATATTCCCAATAACCTAGATGAAGTATCACACTTCATATTGATGTCTCGTTGTCATGTATATAAAATAGTACTTTTTAGGTCTAGATTATTACTTTATGCATATACATACGTTTTTTTTGGAATTTTATCAGACCTGGGGCGATTACTTGGGAAAATGTAATTTTTAAATTATAATTACATTGCTGGATCAAGTAATCGATTAAATTAAAATTACTCTATATTTCACATGTAATGATTAAATTACAATTACTTTGACAAAGTAATCAGATTACATTCTGATCACATTTGCCAATGGTAAAACATTTGGGGCATTAAATTACCTTCAGCACTTCTGCCAAAACAATACTTTCACCAGTTGCTTCAGATGCAGGAACATCTGAGACTAAGAAATTTCTTTGCCAGTAATGTTCTAGAAGGTTTATCAGACATTCATTTATGACAGGAAAACCACGTTTAATTAATTAAAGAACAGTTGCTGTAAGTTTTCACTCATAATGGTCATTTTATTATCACAAAAGCTATTGCCTCAGGCATGATCTGGTACACTGTTAAAATCATATTTGCCAACACCTGGGTCACTGTGTTAAAATGGTATTAATTAACTGTCACTTAATTTTTATCCATTTTGAAGAGAAATAATGAAGGCTACCTTTTTCATTAAACTGAATAATGTGAATAATAATAATAACAGTCCAGTGGTCAGTTTTTAAAAGCTATATAACTTTGAAATGAAATCTACTTTGTTCCATTTCAACTTTGTGGTCAGTGGATAAAGTCTGGTCTGGAAAATACTTTTCCATGAATTTTGCCTAGTTGGACAAAATTTCGTCCAATTAAGGTTTTACTATTTTTTCATGTGTCTCTGGATTTTACACAAAATATAGATATGTGGTTACTGCATTGATTTTAGTTTCATTAATACATATAAATATTACAGATTTTATTCTATTTTAAATAGTTTATTGAACAATAAAAAAAAATTTATCTGTAAATTTAATGAATTAAATTTTCCGCATATGACTTGCAGCAAATCTTGTTCTGTTTAAAATGTGACATTGGTGCTTAAATATATATACAAGCTTTGAGCATTTAAGCCATATTTAAAAAAATGTAAAAGGTTAGGAACCTCAATTATTTCTGGTAAATTAATATAAATTTGAGTGGTCTTGTATATTTTTCCATCTCTCATTTCTCAAACCTTTAAATAAATTATGTAATCATAATGTAATCAGAGAGTAATCAAGATTACAGGCCAATTTTCATGAGTAATTGATTAAATTACAGTAATTTTAATAAGGTTTTTCAAATGTTATTATAACATCTGATTACTTCAGAAGTGAGTTATCATTACAGCTGATTACAATATTACTGATTACAATTACCCCAGGTCTGAATATCATGGCATAATTTTGTGCATTTGCAAGTTACAAATTCAAGTGTAATCAAGGTAACATTCTAAAATATTAAAATTTATTTTTCAGTCAATAATATATTAATTATCATGCACAATGTGACATGAATTAATTATTAGAAATTACTTGTATGCATGAATTATTTATCAATATTCAATATTGCCTTAAAAGAGGTAATGAACAAAATTGGGTGGTTAAATTTAAGCAAGAATCTTTTGTGTTTTACACATTTAAAAAAAAACAACAAATGTTTAGTAAAAGTCATATTTCCAGTTGTGCAGCTGAATTCAGAGAAAGTTGATGCAGATTTAAATTATTTCAAAAAAAAATCATATATCATGCATGAGTAGGCTAACACTGTTAGACACAAATTATTTTCTTAATATTTTGGCAAAAAACATGACATTCAAGCTTTCTTTTCTTGTTTTTTTCCCGTTCTTTATATCAAAACATCTAATAGTTGTTTCCAAAACCAGAGTAAGTAGAAATAGAAAGGTACTTATTTTTAAAATTTTAAAGTTTAAATCTTAAATGTTGATTATTTTAAAACAAAGACAATATAACCAAGTTACAAATACTTTGTAAATTTGATAACAACCTACCCAGTTTCCTTAGAAAAAGCATCATTAGGGTAGAGGCATAAGTGACATACAATATTTAACACAATTTAAATAAATGGCATTGTTTCTTAATGTTGAATACACAAAATCATGTTTTGATTAAAGCTTACCTAAGTGAACATAGGTTGAGATGACTCAGGTTATGCAACAATGACAATCTGTCCAGGTGACACTGCCAGCAAAGGAACATGTCAACGCAACAACTTCTGAGCATCTTCTGTAAAAATACTTTACAAAACACAATTTAAAGCATTAAAAATTTGTGACTAAGAAAAAAATACATTCATTTCATATAAACTTGAAATACTACAATTTTGTTTAATGAAAACTAAGAAAAACTAGGACCAGATTTAAAAAAAAATATAGTATCTATATATCATTTTAGTATTCCCATGTATTTTATGTCATATAATATTAATTGATATGGTGACCAGTGTAATTAATGAAACTCTAAAAAGACTATACTAGTACCTTGTCCTAAAGGAGGCTATCCAGCTGACTAGTTTTAGCTAAAACTAGTCAGCTGGATAGCCTCCTTTAGGACAAGGTCTTTTTAGAGTTTCATTAATTTGTATAATTACACTGGTCACCATATCAATTAATATTATATGACATAAAATACATGGGAATACTAAAACTATAATATGATGTTATAATTTTGATCTTTTAATGTTACAAGAAAACAAGAAAAAAAACAAATAATAATAGGCCTGCAACCGCCTGAAATCTTATTCAAAGTATTTTCCCTTAAAAAATAAAATCAAATCCCTTTTTTTTTATTTTTAAAACCCTCTAGATCTAAATGTCAGACTTATGCCTCGTTTTTTTTCGAAACTACCCAATATACCGCGTGTAGACTAGAGGTAATCCTTGCCATTGTAATATACGGTAATTATAAAATGGTTATATCATAATGTAGATGTGAAATTAACAGGATAAACTAGTCACAAGTCGCTTTATTCCATATTAGACATGCCGGAATTAAGACACAAGTTCGACAGAAATATAAAAAATGAACTAGACCTACTTTAGCACGTGTCCTTCATTTTGAATTATCGATAGGCCGTTTGGTTAAACACAACAAATTCTAAAGTTTATTTAGATCTACTAGTAAATAATTTAGTAATAATTTACCCTTTTTCCCAAAACTAAAACGTTTTCTATTTGCTGGAATCTTTTTTCCAATGACAAGGTATCGCAATTCAATATGTCTGCGCCACGTTCGTTTGGCCGGATACATGTGACGTATTTTATGACGTCATTGTAATTTAGCGGGTTTTTATTTCCGCTTACAAGTGCGGTACAAAGTCGCAATGACTGGGGTAAACCGATTCTCTAAAGAGATGTTGACTCTTACTCCGTCGTTATCAGTGTACAAGTAAAAATTGCTGAAATGCATGAAAAAGAGTACACGGTATAGAATGAATGGACTTGTTTCTGTAATCATGTCATTTAATGTACAGTCTGGTCTAGTTGCTGTCACACTGACACCGAGAGAAAATTGGATCACGAGTTTAATGGAAAATTGTGTGTGTCCGGGGAGTGGGGGGGGGGCGGGGGGGACAAAGTGCATGGTGAGGTTAGTATTTGCATGAATTTCGAATTATTTTAATCTAATACATAATATTATATGATCGAACAGCGAACAGTCAAGCGATGTCGTATTATTTCTCTCATACTAGCTCTAATATATCTGGAATCGGCCATCAGATGAAGCGGAAAACAGGACTATGAATATGCCACATCACTGATTTTTACAGAAAACTACAATGTAATGAACATTTAAAGTTATATTACTTATATATATATATAACTTATTTTGGTTAACTAAACCCCTTTTCCTTCTTGAAGGTCCTGGAATGAATCGTTAAATCAACCAAATACCAAACAGTGTAGCCATAAAAAACCCATTTTCCTTTTTGCAGGTCCTGGAATGAATCGTTAAATCAAGCAAATGCGCAAAAGTGTAGCCATGAAATTGTCTCCACAGCGCATGCGCTTATGGACCGAGGAAAATTTCATGTATATGATTCTGAACGTTGCTTTAGAAATAGTATGAATAGTATGTAAAAAGAACATTGTGTCGTTACGTTTTGCTAGATTTAAACAACAAGTGTCTTCACAGCACAAACGCTGGGAGACCAAAGCAAACTTCATTTTTAAACATGATTTTGGAAGTTATATCGGGAATAATGTTTCTCTTTTAATAGGGCCAAAAGCATTTTCTTATTTGAATAAATAATCAAAATAAAAAAAAAACGGGGCAAACTATATCTTGACAAAAGAACACTGGAAACTCCTTGGATATTAAAAGATGCCTGTCAATTCAAACATTTTAGAAATGTGATCACTGCTATGTTTATTTTGGAAATTGTCTATTGATTTAAAAAAAAGAAAACATAAAAATATTCAGATGTAGTCAGTAAGAGTTGACTTTTTTCGTTTTTAATTCAAAGGGAGGCAATTAACAAAAACGGATATTTAAGAACACGATCCTCTGAATTTTCGGAATATTATATTTTCCGAAAACTTTTTTTTCATTTTAAAAGCAAGGCAGCTTTATTATACATCATTCGAAAGCGTGTAACTTCAACTCTTTGTAGCGGGATGATTTTTATTGTCTGGTTTTAATATTGTGACATAATAGACTCCTGTTGACTGTACACTTAGTGTAGCTTAATTTAGTAACTTTCTTGTAGTTTTAGGTCTTTTTGGTAGTTTATTAAGGGGAGATAATTTTAGTCTATTTTACCGCCAGTTGAAGAAAGATCGTGCACCTGAGAACAGAAGTTGATTCTTAGAACGGTTATATTAAATATTTAGGGATCAATTAAGGGTACAGATATTCAGGGTATGTAGGTGTAATGTCTTTTAATGTTGTATTTGACTTGAGCTGCAGTTTTATCAAATTAAACGCTTTGAAACTGGTTGAAAATCTGAGCACCATATTTTGGTCTTTGTTCTATCGGTTGTCATTCAACTGTTGATGTTTTGACTAACAAGTGCTCATCTTTTTATTAACATATTTACAGTTCACACAGCACTGGACGAGCGAGACGAGTAAGGGCGAGTGAGTGGTTTTTGGTCAAAGTGGTGATTTGTTCCATAAACAAATGTAAGTGTGTTTTAGTGAATTTCATTATACTTTTTACCATTGTAAATTATCAAGTTAGTATTGTTAAAGGTTCAGTATTGTTTGTGTCGTTTAACTACACAGAACCACTATACCGAGCTTGACGTAAGAGTTAGATTTAACGTACCAATCTGTATTTCTTTAAGCGATAATGATTTGATATGTTTGGTAATTTTATCTTCTGCTAATGTTGTGCACATGTATTTTAACACTGAGTATTTTTGTTTAAGGGAATTATTGTATTTATTAGGCACTCAAAGTATGCTTAATATTGTAATTTCAGTGCCGAAGCTTTGTTACCACGCTTTGCCACCTTTCCTTGTTCAAGGAAGGTTTGCCACCAAGGATAACAGATAGATACATTGTAATGCCTTTGAATAAATGTGATTTTGAACTACCCCGTTTTGTGGTTGTCATTATGGAGGCAGGGTCACATCTTAATTTGGAAATTGTCATGGTGGAACTTTAGAAATTAACAGAAATATTGCAAAAACATGGTTAAAAAACATGCGATTCCGATCGGAACGAAAATTCTTCCGATAGGAAAACATGTTTTTCCCGTCGGAATTTCACAGTTCCGATCGGAATCAGTCCTGTCGGCAAGTTCCGATAGGAAACATTCCAACATACATTTTCCGATCGGAATTATTCTATATACACTAATTCCGATCGGAATCATTCCGAATGGAATTTGTTGATTATTTTCCGATAGGACTCATTCCGTTCGGAAATTCCACTTAATAAGTTATGAAACAATGCAGACTTCTTTCGATCATTTAGTCTTACCTGACATTCATCATTATACATTCATTTTATTATAATATTCAATAAGGGCGTATGAAATCGTCATCGCACTGTAAAAACATAACAATAATAATAATAATAATAATAATAATAATAATAATAATAATAATAATAATAATAACAATAATAATAATAATAATAATAATGTTTTTACTAAGTATTAGTTTGACATCTATTTACCGGACCCAAAAATTCCGAGTGATCCAATTAAATGGTACTAGATTTAAGCACTTTATTTACAAATACAAATGGCGCATCTGTATAGGTAACATGCAGAGTGCGCAAAACTATTGCCATGTGCTTTCTCAACCGTTCAAACCCATTTATGTGACAAGAAGTTTAACTTAACTAGACCGTATTACTACAATTATCACGAGAATTTGCAGTTGTTGCATGAACATCTATTTTTTGTATCTCTTAAGCGATGTTTGCCACCCACGTTTAGACCACGATCCATTTCTATATAGCAGTTCATACAATGAAAATAAATCTGTGCGGGCGACTCAAGTTAGGGAGTCCCTTGGCAGCGTGCGCAACCTGTTCGCAACCGGATGATACATGGTTTAGTTTCAGATATAAAGGTGTGCGCATGAAGTTGTTTGATATTCTTGGCTAGAAAGATCATTTATGGGTCAATAGAGACCCGTTATGCTAACGACAACTAATTTGCATTAAAAGTAGTGCTACATGTCTGAATATGCTAGCAGTTTAATCATTTTCATTGCTTATTTTGACATCATATATTTAAGATCGAGCAAAGACAGTCCTATATTTGCCCTGTCAACATTTACCGTAATTTCGTCAGTAATTTCTGCAATAAAAATTGTGTTCAACTTAATGTAAAAGCCTTATTTTCGGGGGCAGACAATTTCCGTGGTTTTTGGTAAAGTTACACTTATGTGGATCGACCTGCACACGAAATTTAGAATCCATAGAAAATAAATGAATTCACTGAATTATTAGTTATTGAACTTATGGCTGTGGTGTGCAGCTAAATCATTCAATTTCGCTCGGGTTTAATTTTCGCGTATTTCGCGCTGCGACAAGAGCGCGAAATTCAATTCCAGTAAAATCGAACCATGTAACAGTGTTTCTTTATAGGAAAACACAGTTGCGTGAATTCATGCCCCCGCGACTTTGTTTTTACGGGATTTGCGCGAAAATTCCTCCCCGCGAAATATAATGATACTGCAGTTATTTGTTTTGACCAGCAATTGTAGTACCCCTATCAAAGCTTGAATGATCACTAGAGTGAAGGTCCCATAAAGATCACACAGAAATTGAGAACACAAATGTAGACCACCTAATATCTTTTACCAATTTTACCCAGTACCAATTCCAATCTTACTAGCGGTGTTTCGCTGTACATAGTTCTGGGAAATGTTGATTTTCAGATTTTCCAAACTCTAACCTCTACTTTTAAATAAAATAATGCTGAGCCCACCAACACTTTTTATCACTGATTTCATAGTTGAAACGTCTTAACTGTAGAAACTGGTCATGGTAGAGTTATGCGACATGCATGTGTTTAAAATAATGATCAACTGTTGGCATAAAGTGGCCAATTTAAAACAAAAACTAGGTTTAATTATTATTGTAAGAATGCGAGACAACATTTTGATTGACAGAAATGTTATAATTATATTATGTGTTTTTCATTGTAAATAACATATTATATGAGAAAAGTTAACTACTTCTAACTTCAGTATTCATGGCTATTTCGAGTGAATTTTTAATTGGTTCAATTTCCGTTTTGATAGTAAAGATTGTAGCGATTTTCGCTCGCTTTATGTAATACGCTGGCGCCGTTTTACATAAATAATTTTAAACATAGGAATAAAAATGTAAAAGTAAAATGTATAAAAATATCTTTCTGAAAACGTTTCTGTAAAATATCAAACGTTCTTTGAAATAAAACTTCGCTGCATTTTTTTCTGAGGTTGCTTTTCTTAACGTGATTTAGATTGAGTTTTCTGTGTATTATAGTTGGATGAAATCTTTATACAACGAATAAAAATACATTTCAACGCTTATATCTGACAAAACAAAGAGATCCCATACATTTGAATAAAAGCGAGTGAAGAAATAAAACCTGAGCACGGAGCAGTTGTGCTTGCTTATATAAACTAAACTTATAACATTCATTAAAAAAAGACATTGAGATAAACATATCGAATGTATAAATTTGAATTAATTCGTCCTGAAGTAACATAACCTTGGGAAGATACGGCGGAAAACAATTCTTTATCGGCCATTCATTGATATCATCCTATTTCACATTTTCGCTCAGTATATAAATCTTCCTTTTAATCTTGAGATTTTCAGTAACATGTTTTTATTTAGCGCATATTATCGTTGAACTGAGCTGGGAACGTTATCTTTCACGCATGCGCACTAAATGTTGCAGGCGGAGTTTCACTTATCGCTTGATAAGCGATCGCTGGGAAGGTGGTCTTTACATTTCTTTGAATAAAAATGTCCTTATTAAGAAAATAACGCTTTAAAATGATGCGTTTTTTTAAATTATTTTAATTATGTAGATAAGTTTATTTTAGTCTGCAGATTAGATACCCCGTTAAATAAAAAATGTTTTCATTGAGAATATAACCCAACATTAAACCATTATTCGGGGCTAAAATATTACTTATGCTAATAAAACTTAAAAGATGGCGGTCTCTAACAATACAGAGATTATTTGCACAAATGTAGCTACATGTAATAAGTGTCAACTTATAAACGTGTTTCGAAACACTAACTTTCTAAATAAGTTACATTTTAAAACGGCTTTTAATGGACATATATTTGTGATTAACATGCGAGCTGTTCTAAATTACCATGGCGCAATGAAGAACAAATTTTATTTTGATTTAGACTGCTCATAAGTTATTTGCACGCCAATTTAAAGGTTAAAAAATTATTTTGTTCAATGGAAATCCAGTATTTTTCAATTTTGGGGGAAATTTATTTCTTTATTTCTCTACTAACGCGTCATTGAATGATTTCCCAGTATTACTAAGTAAATATGCTACCATGCTGAAATTAGGTAGCTAGCTGAAATTTGTAATACATGTTCTTATATTAAAGTAAAAGAAAACAACTTACAGCTAAATTCAAATATCTATTTTGTTTCATAATTCTACAGTTTATTGTCAAAATCATATTGATATTTAATTTCATAAATGCCTATGTATAATATACATGGGACATGATAAAATAAATTACTACAAAGAATTTTTATTTAAATACGGATGTTCATTCATATAAAATAATCGTCAGGCTATTGGATATGTATATAGGTTAATGAATTTACGGACTATAATCAGCATAGCGCAGAGCAGCCGCGCGACCAGCTAAAGTTTTAGATCGCTCTGTCATGTATAAGCACTTACCGACTTAGTGGTTGAAATTATAATTGGTAAAATACTAGTATTCATTTTATAACAGGTTTCAATCCGTCGGGTTTCTGTCGACAGTAAAGAACGCAAATACACCTTCTGTATTTATTTCTGTAGTTCAATTTGATTATTAAAAAAATAGATAACTTAGTCTATTTTAATTCTGTAAACAACATTTGTGTCAGGGTTTTCACATGCTTAGTAAATGTTCAATATAAAGCTTTTTTTCCAAAAATAATAATGCAGTTCAGATGAGCGTTTTTCTGCTAATTTTTAAATTTAGTTCTAAGTTGAATGTATTATTACGCATGTAAAATCCCTCAAATTCCGGTAAATTATCTGCCTCGAGCAAACATTACCATGACAACTTTTAGGGATATGGCCATCTTATCAGTTATAAAATTATCAAACCGCATACAAAGTACATGTATGTGCAGCAATTTATTCTGCCTTTAAAGGGTAATAATGGTTGAAATTATTTTAAGCCAATGAACCTTAATTCTCATCAAGTCGCGCGTCGGAAATGTGTTTAATAAAGGTCGATTTCCTCTATATAATCTAGTGAATCTAACAGCGAGAAGTGTCGATCGTGATCAGAATACACGGATGAGCGCGTTGACCTGGAAATAAACTCTTTTGTCATGTTATGAATGATTTATTAATGAAGGAAATGGTAAAATGGAACTTCCACGGACAAACCATTGTTTCTCATCCCAAGGACAGACTGCTACACAGGTTTTTTTCCTAAGAATTAGTTTGTTCACATGGTGTTTTCAGAATCTGATAAAGAAATTTCATAATTCACTTTCTATAATATTATCTCAGTACATGTTTACGGGTCATTTAATGAGAACGTCACAAAACTACTTTCAGTTTGACTATTGATCGTCATTATATACGTTATAGTTTATTTAGAGGCTTGTATGAAAAATTAAACGGTCGCCAAGCTGCGCTGGGCCTGACCGTTTAATTTTCATACAAGCCTCCAAATAAACTATAACCTATACTTATTTTCACATCTACATGTAAAATATTGATCGATTTCAAACCGAATTGCCAATATATCATTAATTACAAATGTCAATAGTTCCATATCTTTTTAGTCACTGACATATACTCCTATCACTGCTTCTTCTCCGTGAATAAACCATAAAGCCTGGCTACAAAGATCATTGCCAGCGTGTGTGCCAGTGTGGGTGCCGGTTGCAAGAATCCCACTGCAAGAGAGCAACAGCTTAACGAGCGGTTCCTGGCGTGTTTGTTTTTTTGTAAAACGCATTATTTAGACCCGAAAGATCCACCAGAAATGATGAACAAATAACTTCCTCTGTTAAAAATCTATCCCTCTTTTTCTTTAATACTTTTATCTTATTATCTATTTTCTATGATTATTTTTAATCACTTCTATAATCTGCACTATCCTAATTATTTATTTCGACTATAACATGTATAAGGCTAGAATAGCCGCTGGTCTGATAAAAAGTTTGTTTGTCTTTTTATAGTTTAATGCATCCTAACAAAATGTTATAATAGCCAGTCTATTTTCTGCCCTACTGCATTGAGAGTGATGTTTGTATGGAAGGATGTAGACTGGCTTAAGATCCTGTTTTTAAATCAAATAAATTGACTTTAAAATTAATTGACTCTTAAAGTGTCACATTACGGTGTATATCGGTATTCCCTCAAATCGTGATGTTTAGAATTTTGTGGATACGTGTATTAAGTAAACTTATAAATACTAAATAAATTGCAATGGTTGATTTGTTAATACCTACCGTGTTTATTTGAAGTTAGAATAGGACTTTATTTGTTCAGAAATTGCTTGATTGAGTATATTACATTACGTAATTGTGTAAGCTTAAGAGATAGTTACTCTGAATAACGTGGTAAACTTGAATTAATAAAACAAAGACTCGGCATAAAATTACCGGGTTAGCAATCGTCGAGTTGAAACATCTTTTCGCGTGATAATATTTGCGCGAGCTCTCGCTCGTTTCCGGAGAGATCTCAACTCTATGCTCGCGAATTTCCATTGTCAATTCTGAGACAGGTTATCGTTTCAACGGATTGCTGTCTTGTGAGACTTGTCTCCATTCTTAGATTCGGGGCTTTATGTATGATAAGGTTTTTTTGAATGCGGAACAGGGGCCCGTTTCATAAAGCGTCGTACGACGGATCGTATCGTAAATTCCGTCGTACGACGTCGTACGACGTTCGGACAGACCAAATCGCGTTTCATAAACATTTACGATCGTACGATATCGTGAAAAACTGTCGTAAATCTACGACAGCCGGGAGGGTCTCGTAAATATTTACGATTCAACATGGCGGCGCCCGTAGTAGCCCGCTAGGATTACAATTTTTCATATTAGGGTACGTACTTTTGTTGCTTTTCGAGTTGCACATTCTTTCCAGTGATTTTGACAGATTATGCTAAAAATAAACTCGTTCTTCCGAGTACACAACGGCGGATAACTCTAAATGGCTCAAGATGTCTATTCGTTATTGCAAATATTCTCATTATCCGACTACATCCAAAATGCAAGGTAAATTAACGTAGCATACACTACCTAGTTCTCTAACAATTTGATTTGTTATTGTTGTAGTTAATTCTATCATTTTAACCCGGGCTTTACGTATGATTTGCGTATTAAACTGTTTATTTTAACCCCACCCATCCTAACACAAACTTAGAATAAATTTGAGAAACTTATAATCATATTGCAGGTCGTGTGATAAAAGAGGTCATTATTGTGGCGAGTTATTGTTCAGTAATAGCTGTGGCCGTACTCCCAAAGGCAAGCTTGGAGTGAAGCTTGGCTAAAATATGAAGGACTTCACATTAAGTTCATGACAACAGGCCTACTGATGCTGGAGTGGAAGTATACATGTAGCTAATAAATGAGGTATAGTTATATGTCTTCATTGATAAATGACTTATAGATTTCTTTTTCATGACAGCATATATAAGTTTTGTAACATAGCTACAAAGAATTGTTTGAATATCTTTTGTCAGCATCTTTGGAAATAAGATGGATATTTTATTAATTAATGTTTTATAAATGCTGAACATGATTGAGAATTTTACTAAGTACCCTATTTCTCTTTCACTATATTTCATATTTTTGACACTTCAAAGGTGACAGTATTGTTAATTCCTTCATTTAATGTCTTTGATTATTTTACCAAAACTTATTTGCACTGTCATCATTTGCAGGAACAGAGATGCAATTTGCAGATTCAGAGAAAAGAAAATGTTAGTGCATCACAATGAAGAATGAACATTGCAACCTGCAGCTATCAAAGTAGAATCAACTGTAACAACCTTCACATGCATTTGACAAAAGCAGCAGTGAATGATCATCAAACTCTTACATAATCAACAATTGTCAAAACACATAACCATATGTATACAGTTGACTATTGATACATGTATTATATAATGACAGTTATGTGTGACTCCGTTTTCTTAGCAAAAAAGGCTTACTGTAGAAGAGTTGGTTTAGTAATAAATATGTTCAATAGTAAATATTTCTAATTCTTTTTATTACTTAGAATGACAAACATGAAAAGCTTAACCTTGTTTTCATGTAATATTTATTGAACAACCCCACCTGAACCACTCTGGCTAAGGTAAAACACAAAGTAAACAATTTGTGAGTTGAGTGCTAAACAGTTAAACTGTCTTCTTTATTCATATACAGCTACAACTGTTTTGCACTGTACAATATTAAGTAAGATTTTTACTACATCAATGTTCTTTTTTTTTTCAATTTCTCTCTCAGAATAAATGCTACCTCCAAAAGATTTCAGAATGAAACACACTAAAAAAAATATATTTAAAAGAACCAGAAATTTAACAAAAAGATGTTTTGTTCATGTTACCCAAATAGTGTTAATTACTGATATTCATATTTCACTTAATGAAACAATTTAAGTTTAAAGAAGATACATGTATTAACCATTGGATATTGCTGTCATCAACACCATCTAATCCGGGTCCACATTTGCCATCTGATCAGGATGTACACTTGCCATCTGAACTAAATATTCACTTTGCATTTTGTGATACATAGGATTATTTCTGAACAATAAGTGAACAGTGTAGACCCTCATCAGATGGCACAAATTTGCAAGATGATCTGAATATAAACTGTTTGCTTATTATATGCAATAAACCCATATAGATATTGAGGGAGTAAACAGTTGATTGTCATGAAATTTTAAAGATTGCATTCTGGCTTTTACCATGTTTAGATTTCCTAATTTCAGTTACCTGTTTGGAAGGCTTTTAGTCAAGTTAAACTAAGATCATATTACATGTTATGAGTTATGCTCTCATCAAGAATATTTTGAAAAGTTAAAAATTATAAGGAACAGCAGAGGTGTAAGTCCAAACAATTGATGTTAAGACATATTTAAAGTATGAAACCCATTTCAGTTATAGAATACTGGTATGAAACTAGATGGGTGTTCAGTTAAACACTTGTGTCGCCCTCTGGTACAATGTCATAAAAAAATGCAAGTTCAAAAAGGGGCATAACTCCATCTTGACTGAAACAACTTGTCATCATCATGAGTATGTTGTCTTGAGCAATATAATTTGAAAGTTTCATGAAGAAATATTGAGAAATGGCAAAATTATAGCCAACATTAAGTTTTCATGTCAAAATACAAGTACAAAGATGGACATAACTCCAACAAAAGTGACCTTGACCTAAAGAATTTGGCGTCATCATGAGCATGTTGTCATAAGCAATATAGTTTGAAAGTTTCATGAAGAAGGATTGAAAAATGGCAAAGTTGTAGACAACGTTAAGTTTTCATGTCAAAATCCAAGTACAAAAATGGAATTAACTCAATGAAATGTGACATTGACAAAAAGAATTTGGCATCATCATGAGTGTGTTGTCATAAGCAATAACAATTGAAAGCTCATGAAGAAATATTTAAACAAGAGTGCCAAACTGACACAAAATACGCCCTTCAAAATGCTGTTAATCAAAGTTGCGTAACAATCCGATGAAAATTATTCGACTTGGAGAGCAGATACTGCTAATTCAGTTTTTGGACAATTCAAGGGCCATAATTAAGGAGTGCCTGGGGGGGGATTTGGCTGGTTATAGAACTTGGTTGAGATATTATGCCCACCAACATATTCACCAAGTTTGATAAAGACTGGATGAAAACTCTTTGACTTAAGAGAGCGGAAACAGTAATTTTGGACAATTCAAGGGCCATAATTCAGGAGTGCCTGGGGAGATTTGGCTGGTTATAGAACTTGGTCGAGATATTATGCCCACCAACATATTCACCAAGTTTGATAAAGATTGGATGAAAACTCTTTGACTTAGAGAGCGGAAACCATGTGGACGCCGCCTGCCCGCCGCAGGTGTTCCCATAAAACGTTCCGTTTTTCAAACGGGCGTATAAAAATGGCACAATTATATCCAATGTAAAGTTTTCATGACAGACGGATGGACAAAGCGACCCCTATTTCTTCGAAAAGGTGATACGCAAAATTACCTTTGGTGAACAATTGTAACTTTGATTTGATTTGGTTATCATGATCATCTACACATCATGCTTTTCTCCTATTTCTTCGAAAAGGCGACACGAAAAATTACCTTTGGTGAACAATTTTAACTTTTATTTGATTTGGTTATCATGATCATCTACACATCCTGCTTGAATCGTCTGTGCAAGTTTGAAAGAAATCCGCCTTATAGTTTATGAGGAGTTGACGACACAAGATTTAATTACTAAAATTAACTAAGGGCCATAACACTGGTCGCAGGAAAAAATCCTTTCTTTACGATCATCTACACATCCAGCTTGATCATCTTTATAAGATTGAAACACTTTAAAGTGACTGAAATACCAGGGACAGTTACTGTTATCCAACTAATCCAAGTAGCATGAGAAAGCAACTAGATAGGTTTTCAGTTCAAATAAGTGGCACAACTCTATCTTGACTATGGTATAATGACGAGCATGTTGTTATGAGCAATATAATTTAAAAGTTTGATGAAAAGATATTAAGTTATGGCAAAGTACACATCCAGCTTGATCATCTTTATAAGATTGAAAGAAATCCGCCTTATAGTTTAGGAGGATTTGATACAAGATTTAGGGATGGACGGATGAGTGCAACTCTATATGCCTCCCACTTTGTGGGGGCTTAAAAATAGAAATTGGCAATAACTCATACAAATTTAGGTCAACCACAATATTCCTATTACATGGCTAGAAGCCCTTTGTTACATTAGTTTGCCAAGTTTCATCAAGTTCTTCCAGACGTGCATGAGCAGCTTACAAACACTTTAAAGTGACTGAAATACCAGGGACAGTTACTGTTGTCCAACTAATCCAAGTAGCATGAGAAAGCAACTAGATAGGTTTTCAGTTCAAATAAGTACAGAAAGGGGCATAACTCCATCAAATGTGACCTGGATCTAAAACATATAGCATCATCATGAGCATGTTGTCATAAGCAATATAATTTGAAAGTTTCATGAACAAGTATTGAAAAATGGCAAATGTTTAGCTATCATTAATTTTTCATGTCAAAGTCAATGTACAAAAAGGGGCATAACTCCATCAAATGTGACCTTAACCTAAAGAATTTGGCATTACTGTGACTATAAGCAGTACAATTTGAAAGATTGATGAAGAAGTATTAAGAAATAGCAAAGTTATAGCCAATGTTAAGTTTTTGTGATGGACTGATGGACAGACAGACAGACGGACAAAGCAATACCTATGTATCGCCTTTCTTCGAAAAGCAACACCAAAAATAGCATTTGACAGATAATCATGTATTGTTCAGACTAATCAGGCATATATGTCACCTGGTTACAGTTAATAGAGAAACCACATAGCTATATACTATATATCACTTTATTTGTCTAGAAATTCAATTTGAACTTGTTTTAATAATTCTTTATTTCTAAGTAACATTTTACAATAAAATAAAGTCATCCATATCAAGGGGTATGTTTTAACTGTCTGTTTCTAGCTGCTCTTTCCTTCTCATCATTCACAAATCTGAAAATGAAAACATTTTATTTTAAGATAATAAGGAAATACATGTCAATACATACCAGTCAGTCTTCAAATTATATTCACTTCAGTTTGAAGATATATTAATCCAAAACTGATAAACATCCACATTAACAAGTAAATGATGAGAGGAAAATTATTTCAAATAACCCTGTTAATTCCTTAATGTACCATATATATATATATATATATATATATATATATATATATATATATATATATATATATATATATATATATATATATATTAAACTGATTAAAGGGGAATAACTGTAAAATATTTTTGGAAGAGAATAACAGTTGCAGTAGGCTTTTATAGATAAACATTTAAAAGTACATCATAAATTTAAAAACTGATTTACTATACAAATTATAATGGCATTAACAATTTAACGTTGTAAAAACAAAGATAAATCATTAAGCTCAGGGCTATTCCAAATAGTGAAATACATGATGCTTTATTATTATTGCCAACATTTTATGAAGCAAATGGTTTGATCACTCTGTAACACATTAACACATTTCTACAAGACATAGTATACAAGTTAAATAAATACATGCGGCACATGTGAGATTTTTCATGTATAAAATTCATTATTTATATTAAAGGAATGACACTAACCAAAATAGTATTAATACTGAAATTTAACCCTTTACTCCATGCAATCCGGCTGTTATTCACAGATGGGCAGTGTAGATCAAGATCAGCCGATACATATATACAAGTCGTCTGAGCAGGATTTGCTTTGTTTGCTGTTTAATTCATTAGGTTATTTCTAATTATAATGCGAACAGTGTAGATCCTGATCACAAAATTACAAATGTACCAGCTGATCTGGATATACACTGTATGAACATGCAACAAAACCTGTATATAATGAGTAAAGGGTTATAATGTGTTTTTTTTTAAATATCTAGACATAAGTGAGTGTTTAAAATTGAATCAATAACTGTTGAAAACTGAAAATTCACTCAATCAAACTTAATTAAAAATCTTACTCTGAATCATAATATTTTTAAAGAAATATCAACCATTGGTTTATTTTGGCCTTGGTTAAAAATTGGCCTAATTGGCCAACCTAATGAAAGGCCAAAATTAAACACATCAAAATATGATTGTCACAGGTGAAAATTCAGCCCATTTAGTGCAAACACATCAACAATACAGATTGTCTTTCACACTTCGTCTCACTTTGACCACTTTTTATCACTTATCAAACCAACCCGATAATTCTCATAATTTTAAATTTCAATTAATGTATTTAATTCAGTTTGTTGAATTATTGTGTGTTGCAATAAATGTTGTGAAAATGTTGATCTTAAATTACTTTATGCATTACGCATGACAAAATAACATACCATATCTGTGTTTATTTTTCACCACACAATGATTAATGGCCAAAATTAAACTGGCCAAAATAAAACACAGGCATTATGGGGCAAAATGACCAAAATATCATGATGCCAAAATATCCCAATTTACAGTATTGAGGTCAGACTTCCCTAAAGTTGAAAAAGAAGTGTCAGACATTTGGTCAGACAAGATGTGAAAATCTGTCTGACTGAAACAAATTCTGTCAGACCAAAACATTTTAAAAAGGTATAAGTAGTTCGGTCTGATAACATAATAAATCACATTGGACCGGCTTAAATTCTTTCCTAACCTGTCCGGGCATCATTCTGTGAGGTCACTTTAATTTTAGGAACATCAACTATTATCAGAAATACCTTGAAATCAATAAAATGTCCTTCCTTGTAGTATACAGATCTTGCGAGTTAAACAGCAACTATAATCAGCTGCAGGGTTTCATGCCACCATTCCACTTGTCTTTTCTTCTTAACTGAAGAAACATTAAAATAAAAGATACATTTACTATACAGGTGTTATTAAAACCACCAGTCATTTCAATAAAAAGTTTCAGGCATGCTATTACAGTATATGATTTCAATCTTCCAATCCTAAACTTGATTTTTGATACAACAAAGATGTAAGGAAAAATAAAGACATCAGTTTCATGACAGATTTTCATAGTTAGTTTCCAAAGACCATTTGAATTGATCAGACTAACAGATTATTATAAAATAATTATTATAATTTTACTTTTTGCTGCTGGTGTTACATGATCCTTTGTATTTCAAAACATGGGAAAATCTGTTTATTAATTATATTATAATTTATATTTGTTCATGATACATGTATCTGGATATCATTAACTAATGCAATCCCAAGCATGTGACCCTATATTTCCTCCCTAAACACAATCCAGTAAATCTTAAAGTGATGTAGACCCAGTCCCTGATGAGATTGCACCAATGCATTTACTCAGCATGCTAAAAATTCAATAAGGATTCAATATAAACCCTGTGTTTTGGTTTCATTTTCACCAAAATCTTGTAGAAAATAGATTGGAAATATAAAGTTCATAAAAACTCAAGTCTCACATATTAAGTTTCTACTATTCTGATTAACCACCTTTCAGGGGTTCCATTTGACACAAGCGATGGCACTTTGACTTTTGGAATTTCCAAAATGGCATTTTGTCCTTTGTAATATTAGCAGAAGGGTCACTTTAGCCTTAAATTGTGAGTATTTTGGCTACTAATTGGCAATATACCTTAAAAAATGATAAATATGACTCTTGAGATTCAGCGGTTAGTGGAACTCCTGCACCTTTAAGTATTTATCTTTAATTTTTTTTTAATGCTGAATGGTGAATATTTCTCCGGTACAACCTATTAGATGATGCACTGTGCCATGATGGCCAGGACAGGTCAAAATGTTCTGCTTCAACCTAACAATGAACATATTATCACACTTTAAGACGATAATTTTATTTTCACACCTCATCACCTTCATGGCGCTGTGGTGTACAATTAGGCCACAAGTCATATAGGCCACAAAAAAGTCAAATGGGCCACACTTGATTTTGAAAAAAGTCAAATAGGCCACATTTTTATTTTATTTATAAAGACTTTAATATCATTGTGTTAATATGTTCTATGTCAAATATAAATATTTTTTAAAAAGTTGCTTCAAAGTGGCTTCATTTATTGGGTATTTTGTTGAAAGCAACATGTGCTTTTTCCAGTTTTTTGCCACAAATCAAGTTACCATCATAACTCAAGAAGTGGGACAACAATTCACAAAATATTGCAACAAGAGAAAAGAACATAGTTAAATTCCTTTTTTGTGATAGCAATGTAAAAATGTTTTATTTGAACAAAATAAGTTGAAAACTCTTCCATTTTCATCTATCAGAACTACAATTAACCACCATTTATATGTCAATATGCTCTTTTGATCAATGTCCTTAGTCTACACAAGTCACTTGGTCTACACTAGCAGAGAATCTATTATTGATGCACTTGCAACATAAGCTGTGTATTTTGCAAGGTCCAACATGGAAATTGGTTTAGAAATAAATTTAATTACAATGTATTTATGAAATATGACACCTTTGATTGCATTAGCACCTCTGACTGTTACTACAAGTGTTGTAAATTTTGATCTTATATAACAATGTGACACCCTGACAAAACTGATAAAATCAACACCTTGGCCGGCTTGGGTAATTAATGACAGTGTGGGGAACAGATTAAGACTAAAGTAATTTACACAAATTAATTTCATAAAAACCATTCATTTTTTGTAAAATAATGTGTGGCCTATTTGAAATGTGGCTTATATGACTTTGGTGAGGTCTGGGGTTGGAAAATAAAATGTGTGGCCTACTTGACTTTTTTTCTGAGGCCAATTTGACTTTTTTGTGGCCTTTTTGACTTACCCGTGGCCTAATTTGACTTGCTACGACTCAGAACGACCCTTTAACTCATTGACCCCACCCCTGTCTGGCTGATTGCAATGCTCGACATATTTTTGACATTGTCCGATAAAATTATGTTTGAATAAGCCAATCTTAACTATTTATTGTTTACAAAACCGATGTTTAGATTATGTAGACACTAATAATCCTCTTGAACTTTAACTTACCGGTTATTTCACGTGTTGTCTCGGAGTACAGGTTCTGGAACCCTGTAGGAATGTAGTTTAATGACCATTGTCCTTTATTATTATATTATCTACATGTAGCAAACGACGAAAGTTTCATCAAAATAGCAAAATTAAACAAATTTCGGTTTTATGGAAGTCGCCATTTTTTTGATTGACAGGTGCGCGCTAAAAACCTCGCGCCCGGAAACGGCTGTTTTGGACTGGATCACTGTATTTTATGTCGTACGACGCGTCGTATCTTACGATCGTAAGCTAGATTTACGACGGTCTTTATGAAACGCGTTTGTCACATTCGTAAATTTTGTCGTAAATGGTGATCGCAGTTTACGATACGACACGATCGTAAATTCTTAATGAAACGGGCCCCAGGTCCTAAAAGTTAAATCACAGTAAGCATATTGAGCCTCCGAATGCATTTTTAAAGATTTTAGTGTAAGTGCTTTATCTATATGTGATTTTATGTTTTTCTGGAACAAATTTAAAAAATCATGCTGAAATTGAGTTGCAATTTAATAACCAAGCCAAACTTGATCATTATGATTACAATGACAATTAGTATTGTGACGACGCAGACAACACGCGCATTAAAATATAGAACAAATTTTTGAAGTATACTGCGATATTCTGTTTTGAGATTAAAAGTTAACTACCTCAGCATCATACATATTCAAGCTCGGATGTAGGATTTCTGGAAATGGGGTTCGTTTGCGACAGTTGTATGATATTGATAATATCCAACTTTCTTACCAAAATCTCCATGAACATAAAACATTGCCCCCCTCCCCCCCCACCCCACTTCTTAAAAAAGGAGGGTTCAAACAACCTCACTGAACACTTTCTGGATTCGCCCCAGTATATTCTACTTAAAGTTTTGAAAAACTAGCGATCCGCCCCGTTTAAACTATGGTCGTTTTATTAATTAAAAAAATATGTGCAAACTGAATAAAAAAGAAGAGAGATAATTTGTTGATTTATATAACCTTCACATAGAAAAAAAGTTATGGCGATATCCAGTTTTTATTGCGAATCCTGTTTTGAGGTTTAAGTTATGCTTTACTGAATTTTGTAAAGGCAAAAATTGATCCAATAATAATTACATGTATGTTACATTAGAAACGCAACTGTTTTAAACAGGAAATATATCTGGATTTATATATTTTGTGTTTCATGAAGTTGCGCTTCTAATTTATTTGACGATAAATATAACTGCTGAAAGTAATTAGAAACTCAACTTCTTTAAACACGAAATATACTTCGTGTTTAAAGAAGTTGCGTTGCTATTGCAATTTATCGATATCGACTTGCTTGGGCCTGGGGCATTAACTTGCATTCGCGGTTTAGTGAAGTGAAAAATGTGACATTTCATTATGCACTAAATAAATTAATAATTTTCACCTTTGCTGTAAAATGATACCAGATGCGAATTCAAGAAAACAAGACACATTCCTCATAACGTGTATTATTTTTTTTGTGATAAAGGACTCGTTACCAGTTAGATCTTTTATCAATTGTGGACATTTTGTACGTGGTAAATAGCAAAGGTGTCCACAACAACGTTTTGTTGTATTTAATGTAGATGGTGATGTTTTGTTGTTATTTAACACACATAAAGTTTCTGTATGTATATTTAAGTTCGCTTTGATTATTAATAACAATAAATAACTAATAATTCTGTAAACAATATTTGTGTCAGATATTCCCGTACAAGATTTTCATTTGCTAAGTAAATGTGTCCAATATAAAACTTTATTTCTAAAATGCATTTAGGTGAACTTTAATAATGAATGGTATTACTTTGCTCGTACTTTTAATTAAGTTGTTCCTTAATATGCGGTCACGGTTGATTATACGTATGGATGTAAAATCCCTAAAATTCCGATAAGTTATCTGCCTCGGGCAATATAACCATGACAACTTTAATGGATATCAACATCTTATTGGTAATAAAAGTGTCAACCGCTTACAAAGAATTAAAGATTATTAATTATTAAACTAAGTTTTAAACTGATATTGATAATATACTTTAAAAATATGAAACACAGTGAATATTTAAATTAAAGTACACGTTATTTGACAAAACAACAAAAAATCGTCATTTTTGTGTTAGCTACCATTTTTTTAGCATAGTAGCATACCCTTCCAATTCGCTAAAGTTAAGCTCCCGCGTTACATAAATGTGTTACAGCATAATTATAACAGATAATCATCATAATTTTTGTTAGCTACCGTTTTCAGCACGATAGAAAATTATTAATTCTGCTTTGAAACGCATTTCATTTCACATATCAAATTTAATGATCGGTGTCAACCCGAATTGAGAATATGTCATTACTGGCACGTGTTCACAACTCCATTTCTCCCATACCTGTTAAAACTCGATCCCTCTGATTCTGTAAATTTTTATCTATTTTTCTAAGACTATTTGAAATATTTCCTATATCTGCACTAACTAAAATTATTTATTCCGACTATTATCACGTTTTGAAATGTAAACTATTATGTCTAATCTGTTAATGTTAGATAACGACAATATAATATAACAAGAATTTAATTGATCTTAACGCGTGAATAAAACATGATGAACATGGAAATTTTATATAAATCAAACAATACTTGCACAATCACAGTTTAATAAAATTATAAAAGAAATATACTCGCGTTTTTATTATTTTGACCGATATTATTGTTGTTGTTGTAAAATTGCTACTGTTCTCAGCGCACATAAATTTCAAATAATTCTTTCTTTCATGTGACACGGCTGTTATCCTTAAGCAAACAGTGCACATCCAGACCAGGCGGCACATCCGCGTCGTCTGATCAGGATCTTCACCGTTTGCTTTTCGATACATTGGGTTTTTTTCTGACTGAGAAGTGAACAATGTATACCCTGTTTGGGTGACACTTATGTGATTAAATACCATTTTTCGATGTCAATGATTGCAAGGCGTGTAGAAAAACATCTCAAAGACTTATGACACTATTTATTCAGCGAATGGAAACATGAAATTATTGGGTTTTCGAAATAATCGACTTTTAGAAATCCGACTTGAACATACATAATCTTAGTAATAATTTTAATTTATTTCACGAAACAGACTCGTGTCATTTCACAAAAATCACGTGTGAAACTATCAATAAAAGAATCGGTTTCACTTCTTGTGGTGCTTTCGGTTTTAAAAACACTAATACAAACGTTCGAACATATCAATCGATATGGTAGGGGCCTCCAGAAGTGTATTAGTTAACTAGCGTATGGATTCCAAAACTGACCATCATATCTAATGTATAGCACCCTGATCGCCTCTTGTAAAGGAACGCCTCTTTTATAAACATCAACCAATAGAAAATAAGTAACACATTAACGCGATAACGTGATTCGTCGGGCGGAGTTGTAATAATTGATGATTCGTTCATCATTTTAATATCCGCATTAATTGATTTGCGATAAGAATCTTAAGTCATAAAAACTGAATTTGGTGATTTAATTATTTTATTAGTTTGAATTAACCTCGGTACGTCCGTCTTTTGGCGCACTAGCTAGGTTAAAATTGAATTTACTATAACACCATAATGTCCTTGTTCATTTTTTTGGAAAATTCTTGTTTAAAGGGAAATGGGAACTAACAAAATGATTAGCTATTAATCTACAACTTAACATTTTGGACTTTTGATGAAGCTTTCTAAATATTGAAAATTAATTTATATAGGCGTATATGTTTACTCATCATTATTAAAAACGGGATTTAAATCTCATAAGTTAATGAAAGTGTACAAGTAAATATATTGTGTTTAATGCTTGATACTATTTCAAACACGTCATCATCATTGTTTTTAGTAATGAACTTAAAATGGCAGGAATGTGGAAATCTGGAATTTAGTTAATGATTAATGCGTCTCATGATTTTGTTTTATCAGTTTATGATGACAGTATGTATTGAGATGATCACTTATAATTAAATATCTTTGAATTTCTGTTAATTGGAATATAACGTAAATTTTGATTGAATGAATTCTGAATTTGTCTAATAAATATCGAATGTCGTCTAATTGTTTCTTTGCAAGTTTAATTTTTTTGATCTTATTTTAACGAAAGTTCGAATCTAAGGAATAAATAAAGCTTTTCAATTGCCTGCATTTTTCAGATGCACATTCACATTTATTTCGAGTCTTATAAATAAAATAAGGCAGAACTCTGCTTAAATAGAGAATGAATAAGAGTATGAGAGACATCGGGATTCTTTCGGAATCGCTGGGTTCAACCATTTTAACTATAGCACTAACGACATGTATAACCCCCTCCCTTTTCCGCTGGATTCTTATGAAGTAATGTTTATATAAAAAGGAAACTTTAAAGTATTCTCTATTCCGAAAAGAAAGCGTGCATATTTTACATTAACTGCTTTTCTTAATGAATACATTTTAGCACCGTTTACACTTGAAGAATATTCGCGTGTTTTATTTGTAAAGCAATTATCACAATAATATCCTTATATACGCCGTAAGTGTTATGGTTGTACAAAATGACACTTTCTTAACTATTTAACTCCTAATTTTATTTTTTTTAATGTGTTGAGTCCACTAAATAAATAAAATATGTATGAAATTTTTAATCTTGCGATTATTTCCCGTGTGACAATAGTATATAAGACGGGTTACAAACTTAAAACTGTACTCTATTTCAAAAGGAATTGGGCGCTTTCTTTTCGGTGAATTTTCTTTAACTGATTTTACCTTCCGAATATATTTGTACGGCGATTATCATTATATCCTTATACACTCCGCAAAATGTTATTGCTGTAAAAAATGACATTATCTTAACTATTTAATTTGTTCCGTGCACTAAATAAATTATGACATTTTTAATCTTGCGATTATTTACCGCGTGAAACTAGTATATCAGACGGGTTACCAAACCAGGATATGTGTTGATGTTTCTGAGGACAATCGTTTCGCTCTGCCGATCTATGGGTTGGTAAATTATGAAGACACTATGCGAAATCGATAAGATCACCATCATCATCAAACTTCGTCATCACATGTTATTTTTCTTTTTCTTTTTTGGCTTGCAGATTTGCAATATAATTCATTGGAGACCACGGGATCTTTGTAAGTTAAATAAACTGTTTATTGTAGGTTCTGCAGATGCTGCTACTGCAGACTGTGATGATGATGATGATGATTATGGTGATGATAATAATGATGCAGCAGCTGCTGCTGATGATGATGGCTGTTTTTGGTATTTACAATTCCGGCATTTAATAGCATCCACATTGCTATTTTCATTTTCATACGCATTTATGGTAGGTGACCAATATGTTTTGGTGGCCATATAAAAGCTAAATGCCCCCTTCCCCGCCGGACACCGATTATAGGGGCACAAGTTTGGTGGTATGTTTCATTATAAGCATTAATTCGGTGATTCTCACAATAATATCTGATATCGCTTAATATACTCTTTAGTTCGCTCTGAAATATTTTAAGCTTTAAACCTCGACATTTCATTTTTATTAGCAACATATATTGAAAATATGACAATATAAGCATCTATTAAAATGACTGCAGCTTAATCTGCTTCGACCATTACACCATATCGTGTATATTTATGTACAACACCAGCAGGTGACAATCGTTAGCCTGCGGCAATTGGCAGCAGGAAATGGACGGGTCCATTTTAAGAAATGACATCCTATTTTCAAAAATAAACTCGTCTATTTCGCATCCAGCAGTGGACGGGTACAAGTGATAAAACCACTGTACTAATACATGCGTTAAAAACTGAGACCCGTCTCATGTTTAGCTTAGTTTGAGCACATATATATTCTTGTTACGTTATCGGCACGGAAGTGTCTTCTCGACCGGGCCCGGCACAGTTAACAGAACGATGGGAACCAGACTAGCGAAAATACTGCAGTGAATTTTTATATCGTAATTGTAATATATTATAGATGACAACTTAAGAATATAATTATCCGCATTGTGGGAAATTTGTTGTAGATGAGATAGTTGTGACATAACTTGAACAATTCTAATCTTTTGGAGATCTCTTGGGCGGGGGTTAGGCCTAGTATTTTACCGTAGACAGCGCATAGATGTATACAATTATCTGGTCTATTTTAGTAATCAAAATCTATGCATTATTAAAATGAAATACACAAATACCGCTTTCAGCTTTTAGAATGTAAAACGTAGAGCTCGGAGGTGGCGGTCGCCTCTTCACCGAAGAAAAAAGAAACTCGACTTTCTCTCTTTTAAAAGAGATTCCCGTCTTTAATAGTGTACTGTTTTCAGTCAAATTAAACAGCTATAGCTATATAGTTGGCATGGTTGAGTAAAGAAGTGCGGTAACACCAAACGCGCTACTTCCTTTCATTTTTGTGAAGGGGGAGGGGGGCACCGAACCCCCGGCGAAGAGACCTCTGGATCCATCCCTGAATCCCAGAACAAGTATATATTTGGAATGATATTCCATTCGTACAAATTCCGCATAAGCCTAATGATCTAGACCGTTTCTCAACATTATATCTTTGACTCGTGGTTCTGCAGGTCGTTGGTTCGAATCCCGAAAACGTCATAATTTTTCTTTAATCTCAAACGTTTAAATTTCTTCTTTTTTATCGAAATAAGTTAACAAGAGAGGATCTTTAACACCCAATATTAAAATTTACATATAACTATTGTATTAATCATGTTAAACAAAACACATCGTCTTTACACAGTCAGTTATGGGATTCGGATTAATAGAAAAATCAATTGCTTTGAAAATAATTTTCAATTATGAGTATGTTAAAGGTGGTTGATTCTCATACCCCGTCGTTATCAAACACACGTTAACGATTTATTATTAACTTTGATTAACATAAATTTAAGATACAATCAAAATATAATACTATTTACCGACGACTACATTTCTGTGTAGTTGGCATTTCTTTACTTTTTGCACGAATCGCGCGGTCATTCATGCGAAACACAGCCGATATTATGTCCTATTAAAACACGTGCATTTTTCTAACTACTCGTACACTCGAATACGTGACTAAACACTTAAAACAACTTTCAGTCATCTGTATCTATACAGTCTTAATGTCGTTTGAAATACCTGTTTAATAATTTCAACAACTTCCGGTCTAATATCGCTTTAATATTGATTTTTGTTTTATGATTGTTTTTGTCTTTCGTAATGTTAATATTTTTTCTTTACACAGGCAAAATGAAAGAATTTATATAACCAGTTATGCGAAACATTTGAAACCAATCGTGTTCATTATTTAGTACTAATAAATTAATAAATAACACACTTTAACTGAATGAATACTGTATTTCAAACAAAATGACGCATTCAATTATATTATAGTTATGTTAATATTTTCCGAGCAGGCATATGTTTTAAACATAAATTTTATACAACAACATACAAGCGAAAATAAAACTTCTTTCGGACATTTCATTATAACTTATCATTTGATTTGTAGATTACTTGTAGATATGAACATGATGAATGTGCTTGTATAGTGCAGAATGTGAAAGAATTTTTCTAGTAGTCTAATCGTAAAATACGTATAATAGAAAAATATTTTACTTATCGATTTGAAGAAAGCTGTGTGCCTGACATGTGTTTTATAGAATTTTCGCCAAATGTATAAACTCTATTAATATTGTAATAGATCGTTTGTATCACTAAGACCAAGTTAATAACATACATCAAAGGCAAGAAAAGTAACTTATTAAATTACACTCTGTATGCGTCAATCTGATTAAAATCATTTCCCGAAACCCGTTACGCTATCAGGATCTGACTACGAGAAACTAAAACATGCTTTTATCACAACCCGTTGAACCAATCAGATTGTCGCCTATAAAATCGCAAAAGTGAACGTAAAAATAGTATTTTAACTCATGGAAAGTGTTGACAGCTTGCGTAAGACATTTTACTGGAGATATATATATATATGTGTTTATGTAGTATTGCATGCATTTCTAATGTAATGACATCTTCAGATCATTTTGCGAGCGTTATAAATACGCTTCCTGTGTTGGCATTTTCTAAAAACAGTAATCGGGGGAAAACCGCTATTACTTATGTACAGTGACTGCGGGCCGTCATCAGATCTAACATTTTGTTAGATCTGACTTTAGTGAGATTGTATATGCGTCTATGAAAAATATAACAGGACTACGTTCTACAAATTCTGAACGTGAAATACAGTCAGTTTCTAGCATTGTTTACTCTTGAGTTTCTTTTATGTTTGCTTAAATAATAATAAATTGCATTTCTAGCCTTGGAGAAACGAAGCGTAATTCAGTAAGGATCGCCACCACAGAGAATAAGAAACACAGTGACGGATGAAGTAAAAACATTTAATTTGATATATTCTCGATCTAAAATCAATAGCGCACCGAACACTTATAAGTGTATTAAATACATGCACAATTATTGTTCATACTGACAGCATAGCATCGTATAAGCTTAAGCATGCTGAAAGTGGAATCAGAATTTTCCTAAGGGAAATACTTCAAGCTGGAGATCCTTTATTTAAAGAAACATCTTATTCCACATTCAAGCCTATACGTTGAAAATGCGGTACTGTTAACTTTATGGGTGCTTTTTGTGCCAAATAAAACAAACTCGTATACACAACTGAATAAGGAAATGCCGCAATAAGTTTTAATGTTACTCTCTTCTTGTTATTCAAACAGTTAAAGAACTTAACATTTAACGGTTCATGAAAACTTGGTTTTGATCAAATTGAATATCATTTCCATTGGAAATTTCATCTAAAGAAAATATTCCAGTCGGATTCATTCCTATCGGAAATACTCAATTCTGTCGGAATTCAAAATAGATCAGATCAGAAAATATGGTGAATATTCTAGTAAGACAACAGTTAAACAAATCGTTTTTTTAATATAATACAATAAACAAGTATTATGACGATAAAAGTCAGAGATATAAGGATAATTATCTATATTTATGTAATGAGTCATTTTGACGAAAACATTAAACGATGTTGACGATTACAACAATGTCAAGTTGTCAATCATGACCACGAGAGTCAGATTTTGTCAACAAAATATAATAAAAATAACTTACTTACAGAATAGTGAGTGTATATATAAAATGCTATTTCAGACATCCCGAAAGTTGCCAGACAGAAGGACCTGTCTGGTAAAATTTGAGCCGGTCAGACAAGATTTCTAATGTTATCAGACCGAATGTCAGACAAAAATTTGAACTCCTTATACTTGCAAATAGCCTTATAACATGTTTCGGTCTGACGGAATTGGTTTCGGTCAGACAGATTTTCACATCTCATCAGACCAAATGTCTGACACATATTTTCAACTTTCGGGAAGTCTGCTATTTACATTTTGTTTTTCTTTAATCACAATCTTTTTTTTTCATTTTCACAAGGAAACACAACAACTGACTTTACTGACTGGAAATTATAAATAGGACATAAGTTGCGATTAAAATAAATGTTCGGAATAACTTTTCCCACAGGACTGATTCCGCTCGGAAAGATAAATACAAAATGAATTCCGATAGGAATTAAATAAACACAGGAAACATTCCGATCGGAATTTTTACAAACTAACAGTTCTATTATGCGTATCCATAATCGTACGAGACCATGTGGGTATCCTAATTTCATACAGATTTTAACCGAATTATTATTCTTGTATTAAACCGATCTTTTTTGTTAATAATCATTATCTTCAAAATAATATAAGTTAAAACGTAACTTTTACATCAAATCTGAGATGATGGTAATTACAACACACTACTGTATACTATAACTTGTTCACGATTTTTATGCGCCCGTTTGAAAAACGGGACGTATTATGGGAACACCTGCGGCGGGCGGGCGGGTTGGCGGGCGGTGTCCACAGGGTTTCCGCTCTCTCAGTCAAAGAGTTTTCATCAGTTCTTTATCAAACTTGGTGAATATGTTGGTGTGCATAATGTCTCGACCAAGTTCTATAACCAGCCAAATCCCCCAAGGCACTCCTGAATTATGGCCCTTGAATTGTCCAAAATTAATGTTTCCGCTCTCTTAGTCAAAGAGTTTTCATCCGGTCTTTATCAAACTTGGTGAATATGTTGGTAGGCATAATATCTCTGCCAAGTTCAATAACCAGCCAAGTTGCTTCAGGCACTCAAGAGTGTTGGCTCTTTATTTATACGAAAAATGTGGCAAATTAGCCAAACTTTTTGACGGGCGTATTTTGTGGCATTTTGGCACTGTTGTTTAAAGATAATGTTGATTTTTCTTGAATTACATGTTTCTCTCTTTTTTTAAATACAATAGTTCTTGTAAAATTTAGGTGAAATAACAACAATAACTATATGAATTTAAAAACTTGTATTTGTGAATTTCTTTTATATTGTCGATTAAACAAGTTCTCTTATAAAATGAGTTCTCCACCGATTTCAGGACTGCTGCCCAAGAGATCATATTCTGCCGGTGATTTAGAAGTTATACACGTATCCGTGCGTCATGCAAATGTAATTCAAAAACAACCAACTTATCGCTTATTAAAATAGAAAAGGATAAAACGTTTTGAAATATTTATTTTTTGACATGAAATATTGCAGTCTCGGTTTTTAGCCGAAATATCGGAAACATAACGATTAGAACCAAGTTGAGCTTAAAGTTCCCTTTTCATGGAATAAAATTTACACAAGTAAGTAAACATAGGTACCCATTTTGATTTACCGATAAAACGATGAAACTTACTATGAAACCTTTAACTCAGTATTTAACGCGATATTTTCAAATCAAGAACACTCCATAATCTGCATTGTATAATTTCAAATTAAAAAAAAAAGAGATTAACTTTTGTCAAGAAAATAACCGACACGACTGAAAAGGATCAGCAAGTCTGACAAGTAATCTTAGAATATGAATCAAAAAGTACGTGAAGTTAAAGAATAGAAGCATGAATGAGAAACTGAATAACGAATTTCACCTCTTCAATTATTCATACTGGAGATAACTTTATATAATATTACACACATACAAGTACAACATGTATTATGTGACGGCTGTATTGGTGCACGAGAACGTGTCTGTGTGAGCACAACAAAGGACTTTAATCTATATCATTTTGCTGTATTTCTTGATCAGCACTATCGTATTAAAAGGTAAAAATAATGGAGATATATGGATAATTATCTAAATTAATGTAATGAGTCATTTTGACGAAAACAGTAAACGATGTTGACGATTACAATAATGTCAAGTTGTCAATCATGACCAAGAGAGTCAGATTTTGTCAACAAAATATAATAAAAATAACTTACTTACAGAATAGTGCGTTTACATTGTGTTTTTCTTTTATCACAATCTATTTTTTTTTTCATTTTCATCAGAAAAACAACAACTGACTTTACTGACTGGAAATTATAAATACGACATAGTTTGCGATTAAACTAAATGTTCGAATAACTTTTCCCACAGGACTGATTCCGCTCGGAAAGATAAATGCTACATGAATTCCGATAGGATTTAAATAAACACAGGAATCATTCCGATCGGAATTAAATAAACGCAGGAACCATTCCGATCGGAATCACCTCTTCCGATCGGAATTTTTCCGATAGGAAAAAATTCCGACCGGAAAAATTCCGATCGGAAAATTTTCCGACAGGAAAATTCAGGATTCCGATCGGAAAATGTCGATTCCGATCGGAATCGAAGTTTGACACTGAATTTATTTTCCAATTTTCTCGAAAACTAAACAAGATATAGCATTGAAACATTCCAGTTTTTCTATCTAAATCATGTGTAATCACCTGATAAAAAAAACCGCAAGACAATCGATAAAATAAAAAAAAAAGTTTTCGGAAAATATAATATTCCGAAAATTCACAGGATCGTGTTTTTTATATTTCTTAATGAAACTTTCAAATTATATCGCTTATAACATCATGCTTCTGATGATGTCAAATTCTTGAGGTCAAGGTCACATTTGATGAGTTATGCCTCTTTATGTACTTGGATTTTGACAAGAAAACTTAATGTTGGCTATAACTTTGTCATTTCTCAATATTTCTTAATAAAACTTTCAAATAATATTGCTTATGACAACTTGCTTATGATGATGCCGAATTCTTTAGGTCGTCACATTTGATGGAGTTATGCCCCTTTTTGTACTTGGATTTTGACACGAAAACTTAATATTGGCTATTGCTTTTCCACTTCTCAATATTTCTTGATGAAACTTTCAAATTATGTTGCTTATGACAACATGTTTATGATGATGCCAAATTATTTAGGTCAAGGTCACATTTTTGGAGTTATGCCCCTTTTAGTACTTTGATTTGGATACGAAAACTTAACATTGGCTGTAATTTTGCCATTTCTTAATGTTTCTTCATCAAACTTTCAAATTATATTGCTCATGACAACACGCCAAGTTCTTTAGGTCAAGATGGCGTTTTGCCCCTTTTTGAACTTGCATTTTTATTATTAAACTGAACACACATCTAGGTGAATGTAATTAACATATGTGATGTTCAAAATGAGTAGAAATGTAATGGTTTCGTCAGGCCATAATAACCCACACATGTTAATTCACTTTTTGTTATGTCAATTTCAAGACGCTAGACATAGTGTTTTCTTATGCACGCCTTTTTACATCAGATATTTGAAACCGGAAGTAGACTGTATTTGTTTCGGCGCTGCGTTAATTTATGGTCCTTATTCCTTCGATATAACACTTCAGTACGGAAGTGAAAACTATTTCTTATTTATCAGTATCTGCGAAATTAAAAATAAGCATTTCAGGGATGTGATTAAAATATTTTTCACAATTTAGAATTTCACTAAATTAAATGGTGTATTATATGTTACCTATAGCTAGTCTGCCTATGTTCCAGAAACGGACCGGATCGATAAAAATTGTAAAAAATGATTGCAGATATTTTATTAAGTATACCGCAATAACCTGTGTAGCGTGGTATATTGCCCAACACCAATGCTTGACTGCAACACTTCTAGGTGTTCACCAGGTTAGCTCAGTCCGTAGCATGCTCGAAGTTAGATGTCTAGGTGCTGTAGAGTACGGATTCGATTCCCACTTAGGGCAATATCATGTGATATAAAACAGATGAACAACAAGCAAGGCTCAGCTCTTGTTTCTATAAGGAGGCTTAGGTACAACACCTCCGTTGGCTTTGCGGAATAGCAAGACAATGTATACAGCGGTCTGCCTATGTCTGACGGAAAAATCAAGACTATAATTATACGAGCAGTCTGCCTATGTATGACGGAAAAAGCAAGACAATATATATACCGAGCGGTCTGCCTATGTCTGACGGAAAAAGCAAGATAATATATATACCGAGCGGTCTGCTTATGTCTGACGGAAAAGCAAGGCAATATATTTACCGAGCGGTCTGCTTATGTCTGACGGAAAAAGCAAGGCAATATATTTACCGAGCGGTCTGCCTACTAGTATGTCTGACGGAAAAAACACTGTTTGTTTTTTATTACCTAATTTGTTCTAGAGAAAAATTTTTGCAAACTGATGTAGATATATACATTTTATTATTCATTCTTCACCCTTGCTAACCTGGTATTGTTCGCGAACGGCACTACGGTGCGATCACGGCATATGCAACGCTTTAAACCGGCATGTCCGGTGTCATTGTAGGAGGGTTTGTTTGGTAAGGTAAGAAAATTGCAGGGGTTTTGGCTATATTTCTTAAAAATACTCAAACCCTTTAGTCGTGTACGGCCTATGACACTTTATGATTCTACTCTTCTCTGTGTCCAGAATAAAGTTGTTTGCCCAATCATTCTTGAAAATGGACCTGACTTTGCTGCAAATGTTGTAAATTTCCTATTCAGACGTAATTTGCTTGAGCTAAACTAAGTCTAGTGAAGAAGCAAAAAAGAGGGGCCACGCACCGTACACCGGCAATTGATTTTGCTACGCTGCGTATTACGGCATAATATTCGATGTAAATATAAAAGTATACTTTAATTGACAAAATCTTTGACTTTTTTCGGCGTTAGCTGTCTAAGCTCACTTTTGACCTAGTTTTTCGACCAATGAAATGTTGTAAATAATACTCGTATTCTCTTATTATGCAGAGGGAAAATGAAATAAACTATTTCGATTGGTAGCTATTTACACCAGAGAGGCATCTAGCAGGGTGGAGAGGTATCTAGTGGGATTTTTATTATTATGCAGCGGAAAAATCAAATAGATTATTTCGATTGGTTGTTAGTGGGTGTTGTATTGGAGAAAAAAACATATTTACGATTTAAATAACCAGTTAAGTCAATATTGATAGCTTAAATACAATTTTATATGGAATATTCTTGGGTGTCAGGTAAACACTTGCATACAAGTTTACACAGTGTAAAACGAAAGAGAAGTGTATATATTTCTAGTTCTTTCTGGTTCCTTTCTAGTTCCTTTGATACTGATTGTTAATTTCAAGTACAAAAAACAAGTTCATTGTAGTGTAGTGGATGACACTCTCGCCTCACAAGCGAAGGCCCCGGGTTCAATACTCAGGACGGATACTTTTTTTAAAGTTAATTTACGTAAAAATTGGTAGATTTCGCTCTTGTAACAGGCTGTTTGTATTTATTTTTATTAAATTTCAAGGACATTTATTCATCTTGAGTTCTAACTCTACAAGAGGTATTTTATTGAAACTGAATAAATGTAGATCAAGACTTGATGTATGACATTGCTTCTTTAATCGACTTGTTTTCACTGTATGAAATTGTTGCAACAGCTTGAACATTTTTTTTGAAAGACACTTTCAATGAATTTATGAGTTGTCATGATTCGGTCGCTTAATCTCTAGGTCATACTAAGAAAGCAGGGAGGGTTCGTCAACAGCTATAACAAGTAAAATAAAATAACTAAACTGTGTCTGCTTCGCCTCTCTGTATTTCTTTCTTTCTTATATACGTGTATATATAAATATTTTCCATCAACGCCGTTTATCTTTTTTAAAGATATTTCTTGTTTACACATATTTGAGCTTTAGTTTCAGGGGGTAGAGCCTTAATGGCGTCTACCGTTCTTTAAGCGAGGATATTGTGGGTGCTTTCCAATATGGCGAATAAAATTGTGTTTTGATACGTGTGCGGATATTTTCACACAGTAAGCACATTATATTCAAATGTTTCCTTTAATGACAAATCCCATTCGGATCTACGATGTTACGCTTGAATCTGTTTTTTCATTTGAGCTTGCTAGCTGTCCTAACAAAAAAGTATTGAACAAAACCTTGCAAGGATAGTTGTGGTTTTTGTTATCCCTCGCGAAAATCTGTTGTTTTTCTTAAAAAGCTGCTGGACACAAACAATGTCCACAATGGATTGTTTCAATTTTCTGGAAAAATATGCTCATGAGAAAATGTTCTATACCAAAAAAATAAGGTTTAAGCTGATCTGCTGTGGCTGATGTACTTAAAGCCATATTGGTGGCTGTTGTTTAGTAATCTCCTACACAGAACCGTACCGTTCCTTACTCCCACTAACACAACATTATAAACGTATTTTATCGAGAAAAAACTAGGCTGTTTGGTGCATTTTTCAAAAAAAGGCAAACCGTATTTATCTATCATGTCACAAAAAGGTTGTTTATGTGGATTTCGGCATTGAATTGTTAATCTTAAATCAACTCTGTTCCAAAAAATGCAATAACAATATACACTAAATCCAGAGGCTCCTGTGAAGATTCAAGATAGGTCAGAAGTAGTAAATGCATAGATATGACACATAAAGCAATGCCTGGCAGGGCGCTCATTTTCTTCCGCATTGTTTGTCGGAAAATCAGATTTTTATTTGGGGTTTCTACAACCTGGGGGAAAATGCAAAACAACAACAACAACATAATAAAAATGCATACGCGGTCTAACTGCATTCAGGAATTTTCGTAATAAAAAGAAAACAGAGAAAACTAAAACAACGCTCATCTCGATCATCTATATAGGTCAATACCTAGCATAATGAAAGGCCTAATAGTTAAGGCGGAGTCAGATGTGTAGCTTAAATGTTTGTCCCCCATAATGAGTATACCGCTTTTGTTGGCTATGCCTTTTCAGGAAAGGTGCGAGTAGGTCAACTGACCGTCGTTACATGACGTAATTGTTTTTCAATATTAAGAACGAAATAAATAAATCGATTAACAACGAAAGCAAACCACTTTTGAGGCAACGTTTTGAACGTTTTTTTTGTCGAGAGAGAATAATGTTTGTTTTTATCACAAATTGTGCTGCTGTTTTATTTTTGGTGCAAAATGCACCAACGTGCCTAGTTTTGTCTCGAGACAGTACGTTTGACATCGTTTTATGTTAGTGGGAGTATAGAACGGTACGGCTCTGTGTAGGAGATTACGAAAGAGCAGCCACCAAATATTGCTTAAAAGTACATCAGCCACAGGAATTCAGCTTAAACCTTAATTTTAGCACGTTTTTTTGTTAGGACAGCTAGCAAGCTCATATAAAAAAACTGGGTCAAGCGTTAACATCATAGATCCGAATGGGATATGTCATTAAAGGAAATATTTGAATATAATGTGCTTACCGTAGGAAAATATCCGCACAAGTATAAAAATTTACAATTTTATCCGCCATTTTGGAAAGCAGCCACAAAATTCCTTGCTTAGGCTCTACTCCCACCCCCCCCCCCCCACCCCCGAGTTTGTGGTGTTGGTATAAACTGCAAAACAGAGTTTGATAAACTTAAACATTCTGCTATCAACAAGCAGGGACAGATCCAGCGGGTGTTCTTTGGGGTTGCTCAACCCCCCTTTTGGCGCAGCAATATTTAATTTTCATGGGGATAATGGCCAGAAAGTTGGAAATTATCATATACCACCCTTAGACTGACCCAAACGAACCTTTCTGGAAATCTTTTATCCGACCCTGAGCAAAGCCGGCAGACTATTTCACGCAATACAGGAGTCCCCTACCGATACAATCCCCAATCAATAATTTGTGAAAGATAGATGTTTATTCCATGTAACTGACTTTACCTTTGACATGTGGTGAAAATTGAAATGTTGTACATTATGCTGTAATAACCTTTATCTGTATACTAAAGGTATTATATGCAGGATCATTTTTCACCAAAGGTCTCTAAACCTTGTTGAACCGGCGACGGCACGTGGTGTTTAAAAACAGCCGGGACTCACCGGATCAAAACCAATTCCGGGGAGATCCGGGGCATCATCGAATCTCTTCCGGCATGAGCCGTATCGCCACCGTAAGACCACCGGGTGCAAACATAGTAAACTAGCATGGGCTGTGTTTAAGGTGGAGATACGATGAGTTCCCTGTTTTGACACGGTGTGTCACGGAGGAGATCGACGAAGCCCCGGCTACCGCTGGTCGAACTACGGTTTGGCACGTTAGCAGCCGGTAACTTGATAACGATGGAGCCACGATATAGCTACGGTGCAGGCCGGTGGACGTCGATTTAACTTCGGAAGCCTAACCATGATCTTATATGTCTCTCAACCGGGATCCGCCAGGTAGTATACCAGGGCAATGCGAACTAGACTTCACGAATCTTTCACATTCATCCCGGTCCACCGGCTACAAATTACCCGGACGCACCGGGCATAAGTTGAAAGCACATCAGTTTTATTTTTAAACCACAATTCAAATATTCAAAATTCTGGTCAAAATAGTCAAATATGCATGCCAGGTAATTGTTGAGAATACAACAACGAACACAATCACTTTATTTAAAGAAGATCTTCATTATCTAGTCCTGAATATTCCGATGGAAGATGAACTTTCCATGAATAATTTATATAACCATGTCAACGGACTAATATTTTTATGACTTCTGTTTCATTTCTTGCTGTGCTGTCCGGCCTATAGTAACATACGAAGACAATACTTTGAAAATCAATCCTGGCCAACAATTCAAAAATTTATTAATATTTTGTCTTGCACAAATCCACGTAAAATCAGAAATACAGCTAAATTCATTTATAATGCTATGAACATAAGAAAGGAAAAACTAAAAACTTGACCTGCTTCGTAAATAATTATTCATGTCATCTAAAAACAATTTTTCTGCCTTTGTGTCTATTTTACGATTTGTTTGTTGTTGTTTTTTTTTGTTTGATTGTCGTTTTGCTTTGTAAAATTGTAACTGTTTTTCTCATTACATGTGTATATGCTTGTGAAATGTCTTGGCCATATGTATTTTGTTATTGTTAATGGCCATAGGCAACATAATGTTTGCCGATTTGCCAATAAACTGGAAACTGGAAACTAAACTGGAAACTGGAAACCGGTAATTAAATCGTCACAACTGTAATAAATTATCCTTTATAATATAACGGTACAGCTATCTATCATTGTCCTTACTAAGAGCGCAATTAATATGAATAAATATAATACTGTTATGAAAGCTGGCATTTGTTTAGGTGTGAAATATAACCAACAGCGCTTACAAAAAGGCTGTTTTGTTTCCTATTTCTGTTTTACCATTTTCTTTATTCGCGGCATTTATGAATTCGCGAGTTAAGTGATTCGCGAATATTAGCGAAAATATAACTAACGCGAATGATACCAGTTCTACAGTATTGGAGTTTTGACGAATTCCATCGCAGTCTCGTATATTGTCCAAGAACTATGTGCATCTTTCGGTATTAGACTTACTTTGGGTGTTTTTGATCAGTATTTTATCTTAATCACGGTGTCAAAGGTATACAAGTACGCTTTTTTTTTCCGCGTACCGCCGTTATTTTATCATCCTGCGCACTATCCCCGTATCATTTTAGACAAAACTAACTGAGGAAAAAGTCCTTCCCTGATGAAAAACGTCAAAACGGCCCACCTTTTGAAGTAAATGTATAAACAAAAGTATGTCCACGGAATATTATGATCGTTGAATGTTAGGTTTTTACCTAGTTTTTTATCGAGGACTTGTAGGAATTCCTTGTTTTAGTGAAAACAGCTAGTCGGGTTTGGGGAAAATGACCATTTGGAATATATTTAAAGTCAATTTTGTTTAATCAAAATATTAATTTAATATTTTTCAATATATCGAAAAGCAAGTATGCAATGAATATTGTATCTAAACAAATGCGGGTTTATTCTTTAATTATATAACAAAAGCATGAAAACTGACCGAATTCTTCGTACCGTATCATGGGTCCGCACTCAAATTCGTGGCACTGTATACATTTGCGTTAGACGTCTATCATTTTCTAATGATTAACCTAATGCGGCATTATTTGCATAGTTGCATTTATTTATTGTCCCCTATCTGTGCTTAAAATACAGAAGTGTGTAAGTAAGGAAAGATGCATGATAGGAAAGATTTCTCAGTTCCAGAAGCATACCTGGTTCTTTTGGATATCCGGCGTAAAACACCAACATACGGGGTCAAATTTTATTCGAATAAATACAAAGGACGAGTTAAGGATCGATCTCCTGACCCTTACTCTCGTACATGTACCAAGGCGGTCAGAAAAGTTGGTCGGTGTCAGACAGCATCTTTCCGATATAATAATTTAAATCATATTTGTTTTTGGAATCTGTTTTTTTTTAACTAAAGATTTAATAAATGTTCAACTGAATATACATTACATTTACCAAACAGACTGCAAGAATTATATCAATGGGGCAAGTATGAAGAAGGAAATGGAACAATTCATATTGACCAGGTTATCTACCATGGGAATGAGTTACATCTCGATAATTGCACTTACAGCCGGAAGCACACGTGTACGCATTCATGGCAGACTCCTGTTGTATCTTGTGTAATGTCATTCCATGTATGTCGGATGTCTCTACCTTTGTCACTTTGTCACCTAGCCATAACAAAAAGTAAGAAACCTTCTCTTCTTCGGATTTCTCTTTCAATGGTCCACTCAACACTAGTTCAGCGTGTCTCACAAACTTTTCAAACTGTTCTGGCAAGTTTGATTCGTCCCATTTCATAGATGGTGGAATAATTTCTTCCATTGTAGCTTTTTGTTAAATAAAATGTTAATCAAATTAAAATCATCCATTTTTGAATTAATTTTGTTTACTCTGACACCATGTAATATTGTCTGTTTGTGAGTGGTGACATTCAAGTCTAGAAGTCTAGTGAATAAAACTACTAACACAATGCGTGTCTTGACTCATTTATTTACAAGCAACAAGTGTTTAATATCAAGTGGTCAGTGTATGCTTTGGGCGGATGTTTAATCTATTAGAGCAATACATTTACTAAATGTTACACGTGGTATGCAAAGGTAAGTTTTGCCAATTAATGACGGTAAAGACATTGAATACAAAGCTGTCGGCTCACAATGGAACGCACATATACTTATAAAGCAGATAAATGAGCACGCTCGCCTCAAAGTATTATAAAAATAGCATGTATTCGTTTAGTTTTGATATGGAATATCAGTTTATGTGCTAACGTTGTCTAGAAATTTAAAGACTTGTGTCTCATAATAGCTATATATGATGATAGAACATCGACACTAAAATTGGGAACACTCTTATTCGCTTATTAGGTTCTTATGTTATGTATGTTTGTGTGCTTTGGCATGCAATATTGTTAAGCTAATGGGTGAGTTGGAGTCATTTCAACAAGACAACTCGTACTTGTTTGTTGAAATGAGAACATGTTGGAGCAAGTGTGAGGTTGGTGCACCCTAGAACCTGGTTTAAACCCCCAGTGGCAATTGTTTTGCCACTGACCGTTCCAAGGCGGTAACCCCTCGTGTTCTCACTTTCGTAATTAATTGTTTGTGGCGTCAATTTTGAAACTGATAATTGTAACACCATGCTCTCTTTTCCTCTCTACTTTTTTGCTGTGTGGGGAGGCTGTGTCTGCTGGAAGAGGCCATTCTTGATAGGCATATTTCACTTTTTTGTTCACAATTGATCAAAAACAAACAGTCCAATATTTTCTGAGCATGTTTATTGCAGTCGCTTGTGGAGTTTAATTTCATGTTAACTTTATGTAAAAATAAATCATATTCAAACACATTTTTTATTAAAGGATCCTACGCTAAACAGTTTAAAAAATAACAGTGCTTATTGCGATTGTTAGTTTAAAGCCAAACTCATTTGATGGAATATACCATGCACAGATGTCTTAATATTAAGTCTCTGTTCAATGTGACAACTAAAATAAAGCCTAAACTGTTGCAACAATTGTACATAGGGGATTATGTAACACGAAACATTACTAAAATATGTCTTCTGTAACAATTTTATATTCAAATCTACGTTTTGTTAAAAATAATTATTCTTAAATATAGAAAAAAAACACGCATGAGTTGTTTCGAAAATAATTTATATAAAAGACTCAACTGAAAGAGGCTTGATGCTGGAAGTATATCATGCGAATCTGCATGCATTGACGTCTTATTCAAGATATCATTACAATTGGGGCACGTCACGGGAAAATGTTCCTTCGGTCAATTTTAGTGATGTTTTAGTTTTTAGTAATACTAAATTTAGAAACAACTTACAACTTTAATCTGTTTCTTATAACTAACATGTTATTTTGTTACACATTTTGACATTAAATTGATATTTTTACCGCGAAATGCATAACAAATAATGTCGTCTGCTCAAATTTATGACGTCATTTCAAAGATTGACGTCAAATGTCCGAAGGTACCTTTTCCAGTGACGCGCCCCAATTCAAATAACTTCAAGTCAGTAATGATATCAGTATAAAATCGGCTTCCGTTGTCATACATATGTATAACGATTGAACACGATACATTCATAATAATTATTTTATCTGTGCTTATAGATCCATTTTTGAATATAACCGGGAATCGGCTGAAAAACGGAGAGGCTACAAATCAAGATATTGTCGAACTTGAGGCCAGTGGAACTTCGGGATTCCTTTGCCATAATCACATCTACATAAACGGGCTTGAACGTCTCTGTAATATGCTTAGTCTAAAGTAAGACTACATTCTATTTAAATGCATACATTCTAAATTAATTCTTCATTATAACATATGCGTATATTCGTTTTGGTGTATATAAACATATGTTTTAATAGTGAACTTAACTTACCAGGAAAAGCCAAATTGAGAAGACACAGTCAAACTGTAGTGAGAATAAAATAATTAAATTATGGTAGGATCATTTTAAACGTACACCACAATTTATGCAAAAGCACATAAACAAATAAAACATAAAATTAAAGCTAATGTTGCAAGTGTTTGCCACAAGAAAGTAACCTCCCGGGTTCTCAATTTGATTTTTTTTTTGCATGATGTCCCTTTTTAATTATGATAATAAATGTATTCTTTCGTTTCCGTTCTTTTTTCTGATATGGTTATTCTTGATATGCATATTTCATCTGTATCAGTATCGCTAGTTATGGTAAATGTAAGCTCATGCATTATCCATTTAATGAAGGATGCAATAATACACAAGTCAGGCGGTTTTTACATACTGAACATAAATGAAGCATCTTAAATATCAATTTGGAACTATTATCCGCCATTCGCATCTTAGCGCAGACTGATTTTGACATTATTTTTTGTGTTCTTATAATCACTACGACGAGTAACAGATATTAGTAAACAGTTAATTATTCAGTCTATTACACATTTTGTCAACAGCAGATGATTGGTCGTTACATTTTTAATTTGATTTTGAAAGCATTCACTCGTCATGGTACCATGTACACACCCTGGTACCGGCTCTCCCAAGTACAGGTGGCACTCCCACATACATCCTTACTAATTTAGTTTTAGTAAGTGTGGAAAATTAAGAAACATAGAAACATTTTAGATTTGCTTTGAGTATATTGACCTCCCACATATACTAATACAAAATTACTGACGATTTCTTCACATTTTTGAAGACTTTTCTGTAGCTGTACTTGGTGAGTCCAAACAATTGCACACCTTTGCGATGGGAGTGCCGTTTTGAAACCACTGACTATCTTTAAAAACGAGTCATTCATTAAATGAAACATATCAAGGCTTGGAATTTGAACTTGTTTCAGATCAAACAGCTGTATAGTAAATACACAAAAGAACCATTACATATCACCATTTATATATAACGTAAGTATTTTTTATTATGTTTTCGGTCAGGTAAGAGGTTTGTATCAGTAGTTTGTATGAATAAATAACGAATAATTTGAACTTAGGGGCACACAACAAATTTTTTACACAGTTACTTGCCTTAAATGTAAATTCCATTCGTGATCATTAATTGTGATCAGCGCGTGACAAGTCAACATATAAGTGTTCATTGTTTATAGACAAGTGTTACAGAGTACAAATTTGGCTGAGTATGGATAAGAAGCTAGTCACTTGATGCTCTGATTATATTAACATTTATTATCCCATTGCATATATGAACAAGATAAACAGCTTTCCTTTAAGCATTCCCATTGAAGGAACATTATAGTATCAGATTTTTTAAAGTGCTGATGAACAATATTTTAATACTGTAAAACTGGTTTTATTCGCGTTAGTTTTATTTTGGCTTATTTTCGCGAATCGCTTACCTCGCGAATTCATAAATACGCGAAAAAATCCGAAAATGAGTTCATCCGAAAATAGGCAACTTAAAAAAGAACGGACGACTTCGCAAATTTATAAATATGCGAATAAAGAAACTATCTCATATTTGACAAAAAGCGCGAAATTTTGACCTCGCGAAATAAATGCGTTTTACAGTATTACTTGTCTGTTTCGTAACTGTTTACTTATTCAAAGCATACTATACTCAATCAGTTTTACATGCAAATAAAACCCCAGTTACACAGAGCCATCGGTGGCCGATCGGTAGCTTTTTTAGCCAAATTATGAAGCGAAGCGATGACAAGGGATTTAACACCGATATCAACTATTGGTCATCTGTTTCCCAGCTAATAAGCAAATAACTGTTTTATTACATGAACTATAAATAGTTATATATATATATATATATATATATATATATATATATGGGTGAGATAAGTAACCAACGAACAAACCTTCAGACATAAATGAACAGATCTAAGCACCAGACACGGCGACATCGCCTAGCCAAGAGTGCTGTACATGGTTATAGACGTGCCATCCAAGTTCTCAATAGAGAAATTTTCCGGCAACGCATATAAACCATAACTATCCACAACTGACCCTCTGACTGCCTAGACATTTACATACACTTATTTTTATACATATACAAACATGTAGGACAATTACATATACACATCTATTAGCATCGTGCTTCCTCCTTTTTATTTTTTGGAGTTTTTATGCACACTAGTGCTATAGACAGAGACACACACAATGAAAGTCAGCTGAATCTTTCGATACACTGAATTGAAGATATATATTAAGTTAAAGGGAGATAATTCAATTCAAACAGCTAACTTTCGAATTAAGGGATCCCCGAAAGGATTCATGTTCGTGGAAGTGAGATACATATGGGTGAGATAAGTAGCCAACGAACAAACCTTCAGACATAAATGAACAGATCTAAGCACCAGACACGGCGACATCGCCTAGCCAAGGGTGCTGTACATGGTTATAGACGTGCCATCCAAGTTCTCAATAGAGAAATTTTCCGGCAACGCATATAAACCATAACTATCCACAACTGACCCTCTGACTGCCTAGACATTTACATACACTTATTTTTATACATATACAAACATGTAGGACAACTACATATACACATCTATTAGCATCGTGCTTCCTCCTTTTTATTTTTTGGAGTTTTTATGCACACCAGTGTATATATATATATATATAAAACAACCGATTGGGCACGGACCGTCTGTGTAAATGGAGCCTTAGTGAATAATTATTCAGGTATCCGTATAATATTATATAGGGTTCGAGATATGGTTTCCTTAGGATTCGCCATTTAAGTTCTAAACGAGCGCGAGATCGACTGGATGCTATGCTTCAATTATGACATTCAAATGCCGAACACTAAGACGTTAAACATAATGCATTTGATTTTATTGTAGAATAATGAGGGTTTTTTTTACAAATTTTTATCGGATACCTCTAGATATAAGTACGTGTATTTGTGAAAAGAAATAATACGAAAGAAAAACAAATTTACAGAAACCACGAACAACTGAGTTTAAAATAATTATTAGAACAGCTTTAGTATCAATCATACGTTGTTTAAAAATGTATTAATTGTTTTGCCGCTGACCGTTCCAAGGCGATAACACCTCGAGTTCTCACTTTCTTTAATTGTTTGTGGCGTCCATTTTAAAACTGATTATTGTAATACCATGCTCTCTTTTCCTCGCTACTTTTTGTCTGTGTGGGGAGGCTGTGTCTGCTGGATGTGGCCATTCCTGATATGCATATTTCACTTTTTTGTATAATTATTTAGAAAAGCAAATTAAGCATTTATTTGCTGTTTTGTTTTTCTTTTTAGGAAAGGGAGTCTCATTGTGTCCTATCACATTATATATGATGCTGGAGATCACACCTTGGCATCAGCGATTGCAAAGGCGGTGCTAGATCAAAGCAGAGGCAATGCCAGTTTGTCTCGTGATGGAACAACTTATTCAGTATTTGCAGGTATGAATTATACGAACGTTTACATATCGGTATAATGTAAGAACTAAAATGTTAATCAACTGAATGAAAATATGTAATTGTAAGAACACACGCGAATATGTGTAAGAACACACAAGAAGTGTAAAGACCAAGTAAGTACATGGTGCTTCTATGCTGTCTGGAAAAAGTATCCCATTCAAAAAAATAATTCACAGACAAACAATGAGTCAAGATCTTAATGTGAATACTGCGGAATCGGTAGTCACTTTAAGTTTCTTTCTGGCGGAACAAATCATGCCTATCTAAGTCGAGTTTAAGAAAAGTTCGAAACATGGGGTCCAAATTTTATAATAATACTTACCCGTTGTTAGTTACGCTTAGTTCTGGGAAGTAGTTTAAACGTGCGTTGATAGGGAGCAAAAAAAATTAATTAAAATGTGGTATTTTTTTTCAGGAGTTAAATGTGTAAATTAATGCAAAACACTACGCAAATTACTCTAACAAGTATAATTTCAAAATTTAATGCGGAATCAACCACAGTCACTGTGTTGAATTGAACCTTCTGAGTTAAATCGTATTTTGTCTCTTTAAATGTTACAACTAAATTTTATTTCATTTTTAAAATAACAATTTATTTAAACTACTTTCAAGATGATTACGCAAATATGGAGTCATGCGAGATGTTTCAACGAACGTTTAGATCTTGGAGGACGGGTTTGAGTGCAAGGTTGAAAACGAGACACCATTTTGCTGGTTTATTTGTTCTATGTTTAATTAAAAAGTCATTCACTTGTGTATCTGGTTTCTGTTTAGCGTTTAATGGACGCTTAATCAAAAAAGTGTATGTGTATATCAGAAGTATGTTTTTACATTAATTTTGCACTTAATGTATACACTATTTTTAATGTGACGTTTTTAGTTGCAACATTTAACAGGCGAACAGTGATGTTCGTTCTCTCTATGATCAGGTTTATACATTCATCCGATTGGACATACACATGTATGACCGTTCAGTAAAACAAATCCCACAAGAATTAAAAAATGAAAATGAATCTTGAAAAACATCTCACTGAACATGGGATTGTGAATAAATCAGCCATTTTGGATGATCCTGTTTAAAGTCTAAATAAAACGTCTTATTTATTTGACTTACTTATAACAAACATACTCTTCTCACTTCCTCTTCTCTTTTTCGCTGCATGGGGAGGCTGTGTTTTGTGTTTGGCGATTCCTGATATGCATATTCACGTTTATAGCAACTTGAAGAGAAGTTGAAAGTAATGAAGGAACAAAATGATAACGGTTTCAAACGCATAATCTGCTTTTAATGCATGAACCTATTAATGAATATTGTTAATGCTTATTTACATTGTTTTGCATTAACTTTTTTAATTCGTTATAGGCGTTTATAGAAAGGTAATGTGTTTTTTAATTTCAATGCAAAATATGCAATGTCGACTGTTAAACTTGATTTTGAGATTTGACATTTGACACTGATAAGTAAACCAGTATTTTTTTATTTTTGATCCAGTTCACATAGGAAAGAACCAATCAATGTTTTAAGTTATTAAGTGTGACAAACACTTTTGGTAACCTTCAATCATTATGCAAGATTAAAAGAATTATTCGAGAATATTTTCTAAAGAGGATATTGTTGGCACATGTAAGATTGGATATATGATTGCAAAACACTCTTTTATTGGATGTTTTTGTGACGTTATATGACTGTCATTATTAATCTTATTGTCTGACACACGAAAATCCAAAGCACAGATTGTTCGTTTCGTTTTTTTTTTAATTATTATTATTTAAGGTATTATAAATTATCGTCAATGGTAAATAATAAATGTGTACATGTATAACTAACCGTGTTTTTTTGGCTTTGATAGATTATTAGATTTCTGTATAAATAAATAATAAATATTAAACTTTTAAGATATAGTTTGTATTTGATTTTGACCTTTAGGTCTTTATCTCATGGTTGACACTTTTTTGAAGGGCCATTTGTAAGCTGCAATGTTATACTTCTGATAACATATTTATAAAGCCTTTGTCACGTGGTTACATGGACTTTGAATACGCGCCATTATCGGCCTCACGTTAAGAAACGCGCAATATATATTACCATGTGTTGAAGTCTGCGTCGTCACTTATTTATACTTCCGTAAAGTAAACAGTCAAATAGTTCAGCAGCCTTTCTCTCATTTTTATTGTCTACAGGACATTTTGGTGCCGTGACCAGGATCTGTTCGTGGATCTCGGCGATCGTCTTCTGCTTCTCTCTCAGTGTTAGTAAAATCGTTTCAAGTTCCTCGTAATCGATATTTTCTTGCTGAATGGCTTCGAATTTGGTTAAAAGGCGTGTCACTGCGGCTTTGTGACCCTTCGTTATAGATCTCAATTTTGTAGCCATTTGATTTTTTGGTCACGGCACCAAAATGTCGTGTAGACAATAAAAATGAGAGAAAGGCTGCTGAACTATTTGCCAAAGTTAGATTTGCAGAAGTTTGACGGGAATATTCTCGACTGGCAGTCATTCTGGGACTCCTTCGAGTCAGCTATTCATACGAACCCTTCACTAAGTGGTGTACAGAAATTCAACTATCTAAAGTCATCTTTGAGAGGGGAAGCTACGCAAATCATAGCTGGTTTTGCTTTAACCAACGTTAATTATGACAAAGCAGTGTCATTATTACATGAAAGGTACGGACAGAGAGACAGAATGATACAAACTTATATGAAAGCATTGCTTGAAATTCCGGCCCCTGTGTACACTATAACCAGTCTGAGGAAGTTCTATGATACCACAGAGACTTATATCCAGGGACTTGATTCATTAGGCCAGAGCGAGAGTACATATGGATCCCTTCTTACTCCCGTTATTCTCCAGAAGTTACCGTCAGGGGTAAGAACGAACATTACACGTGCGCACGGATCACTACCTTGGTGTTTAACGGATTTAATGCAAGGTTTATTACATGAAGTGAATATTCTAGACGCTGGAAATATAGTGAATATCCAACAAGATTTCGTTGCCATAGCAAGATTTCTAACTAAATAAGAGAATTGCAAGCCCTAGAGGAAACCCATGAGCAAACCAAGTGTAAAATCTACAAAGATACGAGCATGTGCGTATTGCGGGGGAGAGCACTCCAGTGTAGACTGTACAAAGGTTACAGATCAAAAACAGAGACTGAGTATTACAAAAGAAAAACATCTTTGTTTCAACTGCCTCGGAAGTCACAAGGTAACTGACTGTAGATCCAAATTTAAATGTAAAATATGTTCACGGAGGCATCATACTAGTTTATGCGAGGGAGAATTAGCGACCAAACCCACCGATCAACGCCCTGCACACAACGCGAAGAATAACCACACATCGGTTCTACACTCAGCACATACCTTTGCATCTGGACCCGTTTTACTGAAAACAGCAGTCTCCATGGTAACATTGGATTGTACATCCACTACTGCACTAATCCTGTTTGATGAAGGTTCGCAGAGCTCATTTGTAACTGAACAATTGGCACAGAAACTACAGCTGCAGCCAACCGGAAGTGAAACACTGTGCCTATCAGAGTTCGGAGACAGAGAGAGGCGTGTACGACATCTTGACACAGCCACAGTCTATTTACAAACCCCGAAAGAGAACATTCCTATAAGAGTTCTGATAGTGCCGGAGATATCTGTACCGCTAAATACTTCCCAGAAACAAGTTGTTCAGCTCGCATACCTGAAAGGGCTTAAACTTGCGCACCCCAAAAGAAAATGAAGACTTCGAGATCGAGTTGCTTGTCAGTGCTGATCATTACTGGGACGAGGTGCAAGATAAAGTTATCAGAGGAAACGGACCGACCGCCATACAGTCAAAAATCGGTTATCTCCTATCAGGACCATTTAGTACTGGTACGCAGAGCCATCCCTCCCCACTTCCGGTGTCAATGATGAACGTCATGACTATGCACGGACAGGAGGAAGTGAAGTTAGAGCAGTTTTGGGAAGTAGAGTCGACGGGAGTGGAACAGCAGTCAAAACACAATGACTTTGATGAATACACCAGACAATACCAGAACACGTGCATTACATATGACAACAGCCAATACGTCGCAAAATTACCATGGAAAGAAGATCATCCCTTTCTATCCAGTAATGAGCTGATAAGCCGACGTAGAACAGTGAGTGTAATTAACCGACTGAGACGAGAACCGGAACTGCTACTGAAGTATGGCGACATAATTAGTGAACAGGAGAAGAGAGGGTTTATAGAAAAGGTAGAAGACGGCGCGTTAAAAATAAGTACTAAGGTACACTACATTCCCCACCATCCTGTGAGAAAAGACTCAGCAACCACCCCGATACGAATTGTTTACGATTGTAGTTGTAAATCAACACGAGATTCCCCGAGCCTGAATGAGTGCCTGATGAATATACCACCCAAACTAAATGATTTGACATCCATATTACTACGCTTCCGATACCAGAAGTTTGCCGTCTGCACGGATATTGAAAAAGCGTTCTTAAACGTCAGTTTGCATCCAGATGACCGTGACGTCACCAGATTCTTTTGGCTATCGGATCCGACCAATCCAGACAGTCAACTTCAGACATACTGTTTCAAGTCGGTACTTTTTGGCGCAACTTGCTCGCTCACCATTCATACTAAACGCAACCATTATGAAACATCTGGACTTACATCCATGTGATGAAACAGAACGTATCAAGCACGGGTTATACGTAGATAACATACTTACAAGCGTGCCGGATGAAACTACACTGTTAGATTTCTACACGAAAAGCAGAAACTTATTTCAACAAGCTTCCTTTAATTTGAGATCATGGAGTACGAACAACCCGGCGCTAAGTAAGAAGATCGAATCCGACGAAATCGGTGACAAGGACACATTCACAAAGGTACTGGGCATGCGCTGGAATTCTACAAGTGATGAACTATCATTTCCACATAGAGAGCTCAAACCCTTGAATGACTCTCTTCTGACAAAACGTGCAATTTTACAAGAATCATCATCGATTTTTGATCCGCAGGGATTACTAAGCCCGATCACCGTGAAAGGCAAGATGCTAATTCAGTTACTATGGAAACGAAAATTTGAATGGGATGAAGTGTTGCCAAAGGACATCATCAAAGAGTGGTCTAAACTAAAAGAAGGTATAGTGAAAGCTACCGAAACAACTTTTAGCAGACGATACTTTCCAAACGTAACCCCTACAGACATAACGCTTCACGTGTTTACGGACGCTAGCATCAAGGCATATGGCGCATGTGCATATCTTGTTTCGGTAACCAGAGCACACTGATCATGGCAAAGAATAAAGTAACTCCGGTAAAGCAGCTAACAGTGCCAAAACTTGAATTGTGTGCAGCACTTCTAGGAGCTAGACTGAGCCAACACATAACGTCATCAATTAACTGTAATACAGTAAATCTATGGAGCGACAGCCAAATTGTATTACAATGGATTAATTCACCAAAAATACAATCATTGTTTGTATCAAATCGTGTGAAAGAAATACGGGAGCTGACAAAGGGTTTTCAATGGCGATACTGTCCAACGGATTCAAACCCTGTAGACATTTTGTCAAGAGGACTGTCATACGAGAAATTTCGCGACAACAAGTTGTGGATGAATGGTCCTAGCTGGCTGAAGGATGAAACGACATTCCCACACAAACTAATTCCTGATGAAGAGACAAAAGACGAAACCACAAGTAGAAAAAGTGAGGCAGCAGTATTGACCACCACCCGGGACCTCACGCAAGACAGTCTACCCACTCCAGGAATTCTAGAGATAATTGACATTCAAAAATTTAGTTTATACCGTAAACTTCTCAGAGTGACAGCATACGTTATACGATTTGTGAACAATTGCAAAAATTCCGAGAAGATAGGTAGACCTCTAGAATCTCGCGAGATCAACATAGCAGCCAGACAGCTAATAAAGCACGTGCAGTACCGACATTTTCCAGAAGAACAACAATATCTTTGTCATAGTAAACCCACTTCAACTAGAAGACCAAACCTAGTGAGACAGCTTGACCTTTATCTGGATAACAACAATCTTATTCGTTGTGGCAGTAGAATATCCAATGCACCCTTACTGGAAGACACGAAATTCCCGTACCTGTTACCATCCAGAGATCGCCTTACAGAGTTGATTGTAATGGATGCACAAATTACACATCTACACGCCGGCACAGAGAGAACAGTCACTTTTCTCCGCCAACGTGTTCAAAGAATTGTTCGCTCGTGCGTTACTTGCCGTAAGGTAACAGGAAGACCATACCGGATACCAGACCCTCCACCGTTACCTAGCGACCGACTGAAAATTGCTCCACCCTTAACAGTCACTGGCATTGACTTTACTGGAGCTTTAACAGTTAAAACTACAGATGGATATCTTCAAAAGGCCTATATTTGCCTCTTTACATGTGCCAACACGCGCGCTGTCCATTTGGAAATAGTACTAAACATGACAGTGGACTCATGTATTTTGGCTCTACGGCGTTTCTTTAGCAGGAAAGCAATACCAAAGATAATTATGTCAGACAACGCTTTGACGTATATTGCCACTGCCAAAGTACTGAAGGAAAAGATCCTTGCAACACACAATATTACATGGACGTTTATCCCCCAGCACGCGCCCTGGTACGGAGATTGCTGGGAGCGGCTTATTGGAATTACAAAGGCATGTATCAAAAAAGTACTCGGGAAGTCCCTGGTCAGCATGGAAGTTCTACAGACAATAACTGCAGAAGTAGAATGTATTGTTAATGACCGTCCGCTCACACACAGGTCTACAGATCCCAAAGACGAGGAACCACTTACCCCTTCTCATCTATTGTATGGGCACAAAATTACCTCCCCTGTTTACCCTGATGACAGATCGCCGACAGTTGACGACATGACCCATTCATCAGCAGAAAAACTCTACAGATTTAAGTCTGCAAAGCTTGAACACTTTTGGTCAAGGTGGAAACATGAATATCTTACATCTCTGCGAGAGTTTCATAAGATGTCCGGAAATAATGGCGACACCGTTAAGATTGGTGACGTAGTACAAATACACGACGAAAGCTTACCTAGAAATCGCTGGTCCCTGGGCGTTATAGAGGACGTGGTCATTGGTGGAGACGGGTTAATCCGGGCAAACCTTGTTCAACCACATTTTCTAAAGCTATCATGTAGAATTTACTATGCATTATATTTTCAAGCTGAAAACAGCCTATCTAGAAACATCCAAAAACATTATCCATGGATCTCATGTGTAAAAGATATTTTAATTAAATGCGGATTGTATGGTATTTGGATAACACACGCATTCTCAAATCAGAAATGGCTTTCCGAAACAAAAACTCAAGGACTTGTTCATTAGCGATTGGTACAGTACAACCGAAAATACAAGAAGTTTACAAAATTATCGTTTAATAAAAACCCTTTTGGTCTTGAACATTATTTAAAATATTACTTAAATAAAAACGAAAAATTGTACTTGAGATTTAGAAGCCGTAATCATAAACTGCCAATCGAAGTTGGAAGATGGAGAAATATCCCAGACGAACAAAGAAAATGTCCATATCATTAACTGCTTAGGTGACGAATATCATTACATCATGGAGTGTCAATACTTTTTCCAAAAAAGAAAAAAGTATATTATGAAAGACCAAATGAAATAAAATACAATAGTTTAATGAATACACATTTTAAGAATGAATTAAACAAACTTTGCTTATTTGTAAGAGAAATTTTAACAACTGATATCGTTTAACATTTTTTTATTATTTAAATATTATTGACATACTTTCGTAAAACCCCAGAAAATAGTTAATGTACTTGAACACACAGCGAGTATTGTTAAAAAATGTTAATTGTTAAGGTCATTCTCCCACTGCTTTATTGAAATTACTCAATATAATGTACATGTACTTCCAATCTGTTACCTTGCCATAATAAGATATAAATTTAACAAACGTTGCTTATTTGTAAAAGAGAAATTTTAACAACTAATATCATTTAAATTTATTTTATTCTTTAAATATTACTTATATATGTATGGAACAGTTAATGTACTTGAGTACAATCCGGGAATTGTTCAATAAAATGTTTATTGTTTAGGTCATTCTCCCGCTGATTTACTGAAATTACTCATATAATGTATTTTCAATCTGTTACTTAGTCATTGTATGTCACGATACCTCTATTACATTTTTCACAACTATGAGCCTCGTATAAATGTATGATGTATGTTGTTTTGCCTCATGTTTATATGTATTCATGTACTGAGTGTAGAAAATAAACTTGTAAACTTGTAAGCTACCGTATAACGCCGAGAGCGACATTAAAGTCGCTTATCGGGAGAGATCGAGAGCGACGTATTTGTCGCTTTTAAAATACAATGATATTGATATACAAAAATGTCAATTCCTTGTCATATTTTTTGGATAGTTGTAAGATTTCATTAACGAATGGCGCGCCATGATTGCATGTAAACAAATTTTCCTAAAAACGACGTCATTAAAACAAAAAAACGACGTCATTGTCGGGGTCGCTTTTGGCGTCAAAATGGTTTATGTCGTTATTGGGTGGCTAGTTCCTTAATCGGGTGGCGGGATGCGCATAATGGAAAAAAATTAAAGGTGATTTGATTAATGTATCAAGGGTTTGGATGTTTACTTATTGATAGATCGATCAGTCAATCATCTGATAAATCGATTAACCAATCAATCAAACAATTTATCGATCAACCGAATAATCGATCAATCGGACAATCAATCAGTTATTGATATCAGTGCGCATGCGTCAACTATGGCGGACATAAATTTTGAACCTGGTGAAAAATTGTGAATATTTCTATTTGTACGGGAATAAATCGACAATATTGTAATAACTGTGTGATCTTTAAGTTATCTTCATGCAAAGCAATCCTTTGGATTAGGTTAAAAACCAATAAGTGTTTGTGAAACGTTTGATCTCGGTGTTTGTGTGTATGGATTGTTGGTTATAGGTGCTATGTCGGGACATATTGAGGTGAGCTGTTTAATAACTGTTAATTGAATGACTAGGAAAAAACGAACTTAATCAGAGGCCTCGCCAGGATGTGTAGGTAGTGAGCAACCGGATAAACGGACAACAATGTCAACCAACACTTCGGATATCTCCTCGGTGGCACACCTGTACCGTTATCTACTCAGGGTGTGCAGCAAAATGATGGTATTCTTTATCAAACAATTATTGAAAAACTAACTGGTATAGAAAATCATCAAAAATCTAGCGATAGTAGATTATCTAAACATTATCTAAGTATTGAATCACAGATTAACAGTATTTCGCAAAAGCTGTCATTGGTGGACAGCCGTGTTATCTCCCTTGAAATTAAATGTGCTTCTACTGACAAAACTCTCTTAGATATTGAAAGGAGCAGAACCTTTGATAGTCAACTTGTTGATGAACTCCAAACAAAAAATGAATGTCTGCAAAGAGAATTAAAAACTGAAATTTCTAAAACTGCATCCTTCTCTAACGAGGTGCACTGTCTGAAAGAATCAGAGGCCGAAATGATGAATGATATTGTGGATTTACAGTGTCGGTGCATGCGGGAAAATTTGTTGTTTTTCAATTTCGATGAGGATCCGACACCAATTGAGCGGAAGAATTAAAACTGCATCGAAAAGGTTTTTAAATTTCTGTTCATCCTCCCTTGGTTTCGACGATGCACAGACTAGTATACGGATAGATCGGGCACACCGCATTGGAAAATATACCAGGGACAAGCAACGCCCAATTGTAGCAAAAATGAATTTTTACGGTGATAAAGTAAAAATAAAGGATTTGGCTCGTGAAAAACTTACCGATTCTCCCATTAGAATTAGTGATCAGTTCCCGAAAGTGATCCAAGAAAGACGTAAAAAACTAATTCCATATTTTGTGCAAGCCAAAACAGATAAAAAGAACGCAGTTCTATCGTTGGATAAACTTTACATTGACAATATTGTGTATTCTGTTGAAAAATTGCCGCCCTGCCCTACCCCACCGACTCCACCACCACGGACTAGATCTGCAACCGGAAATAGACCCGAGGGGGCAATCGGTCCGATGCCCATTGATAATCCTGATATGGAGGCAGTGTAGGAATCTGACTCGAAGCAGATAAAATTTCTTCTCTGGAATGTTCAGGGAATTGTAAATAAGTTAAATGACAGTGATTTTGTTAATTTCTTAAATGAGTACGGCGTACTTTTATTGACAGAGACATGGAATTCAAAATTAGCGAATGTAAAATTTCAGAATTTTGATTGTTTTTCCTCACCTCGTCCGAAATATAACAAAAAAGCTAAGCGATGTAGCGGTGGTATAATTATTTATTTTAAAGACATCTACTCTGGTTATATTGAACTTGTCGAAATTGATGAAAGGGGTATTGTATGGTTTAAAATGAATAAGAATTACTTTGGTACTGAAAATGACCTATATTTTTGCACGTGTTATATTCCTCCTGAAGATTCTAGCGTATATAAGAAAAGAGAATCGCCGTTATTTGAATTCAATTTCTTTGAAAAAATTTCCGAAGATATATTAAAATATAATGAACTCGGAGACATAATTTTTACTGGCGATTTAAACTCGCGTATCGGCTTATTATCTGATACAGTCGACGACATTAATTTAAACCAGACAATAAAACTTTTAGTATTATAAACACCATGAATGTACAAGATTTAACCGAGTTCTCGGATCATTGCCCGTTAACATTTTCTAGCACTTTTGAAAATATGTCACATATAAATAATCATAGTGTGAAGATCAATAAAGTCATATGGGACGAGTCTGAACCAAATAGATTACACAGTACATTAATGAATAATGAGCAATCTTTTAATGAAAAATTACCGATATTAATAAAGACAACATTAATGAACGCATGGAAATGTTTTCCTCCCTAATTTACGATATTTCATCGAATTTACATGGTAAAACTTTCGTCTTTGATCCAACGAGAAAGAAAAAGGCGAAAACAGCGCCATGGTTTAATGATGAATGCAAACGCCGTAAAAATGACTTTTATAAAAGTAACGACTTTACAAAAATAACCCTACCGATGAAAATCGTCACATATTTTTATCTAGTAGAAATAATTTTTGCTCAGAAAAACGAAAAGCGAAACAAATATTTAACGCTAAAGAGAAACATACATTGTCTAAACTTAGTAAACTCGCGAAAACTTTGGAAATATATAAACAAATATAGAAAAAAATCATACTCAACGAACCAAGGACTTAAAATAAACGAGTTTGTTACACATTTTAAAAATTTGTCAAACCAAATGAATGAAAGTAACTTTAATCCTGTATCACATGAAGACATTGAGCATTTAGAAAATTGTGATATGCTAGATTGCCCTTTTACAGTCGATAAAATAGCTAAAACGATATCTTCTTTAAAAAGACACAAGAGCTCTGACTTTGAAAACAATGTTGCAGATTTCTTTATTGAGTCTAATTTTTTTCATAGCTCCATATCTTGTTACAATTTTCAACTGCATATATGACTCACATACGTACCCTGAATCGTGGAGTAAAGGTGTAATAGTCCCCATTTATAAAAAGGGAGATCGTTTTAACCCCTCAAATTATCGTGGTATCACACTTATAAATGTTATTGCGAAAATTTTCTCATTAGCATTACGTAACAGAATAAATAAATGGTGCGAACAGTCGAAGCAATTTGTTGATGAACAATTTGGATTCAGGGATAATCACAGTACCACAGACTGTATATTTATTTTACATTTTATAATACAAAATATATTAGCAAACAATAAGAAAATGTATTGTGCTTTTAATGACTATGAAAAAGCATTTGACATCGTTATACATGATGCACTATGGGTAAAACTTGTACAATCAGGTATGAGTTGCAAAATTTTAAAAATGATTAAAGCAATATATCTCAATGTTAAATCTTGTGTTAAAGATGCTGTAAATATGTGCTTTTCAGATTTCTTTGAAGTATCATTGGGCCTAAAACAAGGTGAACCCCTCTCTTCTTTGTTGTTTATTTTGTTTATCAATGATATAAAAGATTGTATTGATGTTAATAGCTTAACTGAAGATGACCTGAATTATTTATCTGTGTATATGTTACTTTTTGCTGATGACATTGTTTTATTTTCAACTGATAAGGTTAGTCTGCAGAGACAACTTGATAGCATATCTGAATATTCTAATAAATGGGGTTTAAAGATAAATGTCAACAAAACAAAATTTGTATTTTTGAAAAACGGAAGACTGTTTCTGATTTTCAATGGTATATATACAACAAAAGAATCGAAATAGTTGACAATTTTTGCTATTTGGGTGTCGTATTTAAACACACAGGAAATTTAAAAGATGCAGTAAAAACTCTTCACGAACAACCTCTGAAAGCATATAACAATTTATTATCCGTTTTTAATAGAGTAAAAATTGATTGCAAAACTAAACTGTCAATGTTTGATACACTAGTTGTACCAATACTTCTTTATGGTTCAGAAATATGGGGTGTCTATAATTATAAGGAAATTGACAAGCTTCATTTGAGATTTTGTAAATATGTCCTATGAGTAAGACCTCAAACATCTAACATAGCGGTATTTGGCGAACTTGGTAGAAAACCTTTATCTGTGATTGCAAAAGAACGTGCGCTTAAATATTGGATAAAAATCATGCATAATAATGACTTATTGATCAATAAAACTTTTCTAAAACAAAAATCAGTCCTAAGACAAGGATCCTGGGCTTTCAATATAAAATCAACTTTTGACCGATTAGGCTAGGATTTATTTGGCAAAACTTCGACGCAAACAATAGAAATTATTCTGCATTAATTAAACAACGGCTTCATGATCAATATGTTCAGAGCTGGAGTGAAGAATTATCAAATCAACCTAATATGGAATATTACAGAAAATATAAGATTGATATTAAATTTGAAAACTATTTGTATCTGGTGAATAATGATAAAATTAGAAAAGAAATGTCACGTTTTAGATTAAGTTCACATAGTCTTGAAATCGAACAAGGGAGGTTCTTAGGAATTAATAGAGAAAATAGATATTGTAAACTTTGCACTCAAAATGTCATTGAATCGGAGTTTCATTTCTTGCTGTGCTGTCCAGCCTATAGTAACATACGTAAAAACTTGACCTGCTTCGTAAATAATTATTCATGTCATCTTAAAACAATTGTTCTGCCTTTGTGTCTATTTTGTGATTTGTTTGTTGTTTTTCTGTTTGTTTGTCGTTTTGCTTTGTAAAATTGTAACTGTTTTTTCTCATTACATGTGTATATGCTTCTGAAATGTCTTGGCCATATGTATTTCGTTATTGTTAATGGCCATAGGCAACATAATGTTTGCCGATTTGCCAATAAACTGGAAACTGGTAATGCGCACAATTTTTTTAATGATGATAAAAGAATATTTCTCCGGATTTAAAGACAATTTTTGTTTTTATAAATACCTTTTCCTTACTTAAGCATTGGTGGAAAATCTGCTCATAAGTTTTACAGAGACATAATTAGTTTAATATCTTATGGTGTTTTGAGTGGAGCATAATGTCTATCATAAATAACCGCGATATTTATGAAAAAAAAGTTGCATTTCGGTGAACGTTTGATTTTTCCCGGAAGTACTTTAAATGTGTTACTAATAACGAATACCAAAAGACGATGTGCCAGCCTGCCATAAAAACTAGTATGTTGGTGCTTTAATTAAACGGCTATATTTTTTTCTAGACGAACAGATCTAAATCCAGACCTTACATAGATTTCTATGAATCAGAAATCTGAAAGACGAAAATATATGGCACTAAAATTGGTTCAATTCAGTGATTGTCTCTTTTTCGTCTTTATTTTGATGAGCACATAGAGCAGATACATGTATAAAAGACTTGTTAATTTTTCTGTCGATATCTAACGCAATTTTTTTTAAATTAGCAATCGATACAGATCATGTTAATCCTTTTTGAAAAGCGGAACAAATACCCGGTATAATCAATAACGGCTATTAAATTCACTTCTTCCACTCTTCGAAGGCAGCTGCACAATCAACGCTTAACTTGTATTGTACCCCCAGTTTTTAATACCGGGAAATCTGGAACTTCAACCCGAATGGGACGGATGGACTACCAAGTCAGCAAACCGTTTTAACTGCGTGATAGAAACAAATATTTTCATGAATAGTCTGGTTCCTGATCTCTTTTTCCAACGATTTCGTTTGCGCATACACTATCCACGAGTCATGCGAACGCAATTAAAGTAAATTATGAGTTATATCTAAAACTCACACCGGATGTATTGCCGTGCAAACATTCATGTGTATTAAAGTCTTAATCAGAAATAAAATCATTTATTTACCGGTATTATTTACCGGCACTGCCTTTTTCTTTCAACAAAAAATCGGAAGATGATGCATTTGAATTGTGTACATCGGTACACGGGTGCTCTAACTGGGAAATCAGTCTCCGCCGGTACTTTGTTAAAGACCTGTTGTCGGTTTGTGTGTCCGATCACAAACATGCTATACGCATGTCTGTTTCAGAGTACGTATATGCTTCATAACATCAGTTTCCTCAAAAGAAAAATCTCGAAGAAAGTTGTAAATATAAAATATAAATAAAAGCAATGTACTTATATTAAAATTATTAAATTTAACAAAGTGTAAATAAGTATACACTAATGACGCTTGAACACATACATATGAGTCTCAAACCGCATCGAAATTAAAAACGACGTTAACTTTGGCGCTCCGTAACGTCATTTCCGCCGCGACGTCAACAACATCCTAAAGTAATGACTCCGGCGTAAGAGGGTTAAACAAATCATTATCAGAACTTATTTTTATAAAGGAAATATTAATTATTGTGTGACTTACTCAAAAAATTGATTTCGTTATTATTATACTTATTTTAATTGGCAATGCATGAAAACCTGCGAGATATTAACATAATGAATTTGAGTTTATACATATGCTCACAAATTAAAGCCGTTTAGAATAATGACTACTAGAAAACACGCTGTTTTGTATTGTGAAAAAAAGCTTCCTACTTTTGATTTGAACGACATAGATAAACAGATCAAAGCACTAATTGGGGCACGTCACGGGAAAAGGTACCTTCGGTCATTTTTAGTGATATTTTAGTTTTTACCAAATTTAAAAAGGACTTATAACTATAAATCAATTTCTTATAACTAAAATGTGATTTTGTTACACATTTTGACAATAAAATGGTATTTTTACCTCGAAATGCATAATAAATAATGTCGTCTGCTCAAATATATGACGTCATTTCAAAGATTGACGTCAACTGTCCGAAGGTACCTTTTCCCGTGACGTGCCCCAAATCGTTTCAAACAATTTCTGTCAAATGTTCTTTTACATGTGTAATAAATAGTAGCTAGCCTTGTCAGAAGTCTTTTTTTCCCGTGACGTGCCCCAATTAAATCATTATTGTTAGAGATATAAATGAGTGAGAAATTGCTCTTCAGGTTCGACATTTATTTAAGTTACGTTGTGAAGCCCATCAAAACAATGTGTGGGCGGAAGCGACGTCACGCCAAACGCGGTGACGTCGCTCACACCAACGCGCTCTTTCAGACAATTATGTATGCAGTATTGTCGTATAGGGTCATATTAACAAACTTTACATTCCAGAATTAAATCTACCCATGATCATTGGCCTATCTGTTGGTGGGTTTGTCCTGCTATTCACTCTCGCTGTCTTCACTGTTTGTATTTGAAACGAACACATCAAGATAACCACCGGGGACAGTTCAAGAATGAGTAGTGTTTTAATTTCTGTACTATCTTTATTGATATTGGCATTATCAAAATAACCACCGGGGACAGTTCAAGAATGAGTAATGCTTTAGTTTGCGTACTATCTTCATTGATATTGGCATAATCAAGATAACCACCGGGAACAGTTCAAGAATGAGTAATGCTTTAGTTTGCGTACTATTTTCATTGATATTGGCATTATCAAGATAACCACCGGGGACAGTTCAAGAATGAGTAATGCTTTAGTTTGCGTACTATCTTCATTGAAATTGGCATTATCAAGATAACCACCGGGAACAGTTCAAGAATGAGTAATGCTTTAGTTTGCGTACTTTTTTCATTGATATTGGCATTATCAAGATAACCACCGGGGACAGTTCAAGAATGAGTAGTGTTTTAATTTCTGTACTATTTTCATTGATATTGGCATTATCAAGATAACCACCGGGGACAGTTCAAGAATGAGTAATGCTTTAGTTTGCGTACTATTTTCATTGATATTGGCATTTTCAAGATTACCACCGGGGACAGTTCAAGAATGAGTAGTGTTTTAATTTCTGTACTATTGTCATTGATTTTGGCATTATCAAGATAACCACCGGGGACAGTTCAAGAATGAGTTATGCTTTAGTTTGCGTACTATCTTCATTGATATTGGCATTATCAAGATAACCAACGGGGACAGTTCAAGAATGAGTAATGCTTTAGTTTGGGTACTATCTTCATTGATATTGGCATTATCAAGATAACAACCGGGGGACATTTCAAGAATGAGTAATGCTTTAGTCTGCGTACTATCTTCATTGATATCGGCATTATCAAGCACCTAACAGCGGTTACTTCACATTATAATTATCGTAACCACAGCGAATACAAATATGTGTTTACCGTTTTTATCCTAACTTATATAATAAGAGTAAATTGTTATTATACGTATAACCAGATTTTTATGTTTCTAAGATCATAAATTATATCATGAAATCAAAGTATAGTAAATGGAAACGGTAACACAATTTGTGTGTTTTTTTAATAGTCACATTGTATTCATAACCACGTGGTATGTTTCGTTGCGCTTGTAATAGCATGACTTCGCAATTCAGATCGCTGCGTTTCAGTTTATTTGAAATAATGAAGCTAATAATATATAAATTCATTTGACAGGTACCCGGTAGATGTATCTACTTTAATCGAGATTGTTGGCAGTGGATATTTATAAGTTTTATCAGTTTTACATGTATAACCTCCAACCCTAAGCCCAAGATCATAAAACTAAGATTTGAGATCAGTCTAAAATCTCAAGGATCTGATTGGCTGAAATGGCGACTTGAGATTTGAGACTGATCGCATATCTTAGTTTTATGATCTTGGGCACTAGATTATTCTGTATCTCTCATGATTTGGAGAAAGGCATGGGAACATGTAACATCCTTAATATTTTAGGCATTATTTTGGGTTGTTACAGTATTAGACAAAATAACATAGAAGAAAAATTCGCATCGAAATAAATTGTCCGATTAGTCCAAATGTAATTTTATAGTTGTAGTAACATTTTTTTTTATTATGAACCGTGTTGAACCGCATAGTTCAGTAATTTACTTCAGTAATCATGATGTTATTTTTGTAAAACATATAGAAAAGATATAAATAAGTACATAAACTCGTTGTATTGGCAGTGCTCATTCATCGATTAGTATTTTATAACCTGAAAACTAAACTTTTCTTTAAATGTCGCATTTAAATCAGGTGTGGGCAGCTCAGACGACGGAAAAAATTTGACTTGGAAATCCATGTTGTCAAGATCCTCTTCAAGTGAGCACGTGGTATGTCGTTGTATATTTTTTCTGATGATTTTATTATTTATTGAAACATCCGGTTAGGTAAGATATATATTAACAGGATCCTTTGTTAAACGAGCATCTGATATTTTAACATTTGAACTTTAAATGTTATTTGAACAAACTATGAGATTGAATTTATATACCATGTGGATATGTTGGATTTCGATCAGATCAACTGGAGTAATATCATTTTTATAAGACACGTTGCATACAAAAATGACTGTGTGTTGAATCTAAAAGTTATCTCTGTTGTTCATATCATCATTATGATGTTCCAAATGAAATGAATGTAGAACCTACTTAAATTTTATTGTAGCTAACCTATTTATAAACATACAATATAATATTTTGACATACAATGTATTAATTTTACGAATTTTAAGTTTTCTTCCCTTTATTACGACAGTCCGTTCCAAATTCCTCGTGCAAGGACAGGAAGGTCTCCATTCTCTCAGAGAAACAGCTCAGGGTTGAAGGTTATAAAGCTGAGCATGAAAACCAGTCTCAAATCTCAAGCATCTGATTGGCTGAAATGGCGACCAGTCGCCATTTCAGCCAATCAGATGCTTGAGATTTGAGACTGGTTTCCATGCTCAGCTTTATAACCTTGGGACCAGTACAAGATTAGACATGATCATGGGACCGTGATCTCCAGCGAACGCTACATATCTAGACAGTTTTATTAATTATAGTCAGATTGTGCGATGCATGTACCGACATACATTATGAACACTGTTTAAACATATTCAGAATTTTCCATTATAACTGTTATTATAATAATAAGGAATCCAGTTAATTTTTGCGCTGAATGTTCGAGGCCGTTTATTAAGATGGTTTACATATCTTCAAATTGATTGATGTATTGATTGAAAAAAAGATCAACAAAATAAATTGCATTTTTGGTTTATTTTATCAGTTCTTGCATTTTGTTACATTTTCGTTATCACTTGCGTATTGTGTTATATGTGGACACGTGCATTATTCATAACTGTTTCAAATACACTTTCACCGTTTCGATTAAACACAACTGATTTTTAGCTCGACTATTCGAAGAATAGGGGAGCTATCCTACTCGCCCCGGTGTCGGCGTCGGCGTCGGCGTCGGCGTCCGTTAAACAAAATATGCACTTTGGTCCATAACTTGAAAACTACTTATGATATCAACTTGAAACTTGGAATATATATTCACCATCAAATTCTACATCATTACCAACAAGACCCATAACTCTGCTACAAATATTTTTCAAGTTATGCCCCTTTTTCACTTAAATTTTGTGTTAAGGAAAATATGCACTTTGGTCCATAACTTATAAACTACTTGAGATATCAACTTGAAATTTGGAATATATATTCGCCATCAAATTCTACATCATTACCAACAAGACCCATAACTCTGCTGTCAATATATTTCAAGTTATGCCCCTTTTTTCTTATATTTTGTGTTAAGCAAAATATGCATTTTGCCCATAACTTTAAAACTACTTGAGATATTGCCTTGAAACTTGAAATATATTTTCACCACCAAAATCTACATCATAACCAACAAGACCCATAACCCTGCTTCCAATATTTTTCAAATTATGCCCCTTTTTCACTTACATTTAGTGTTAAGCAAAATATACACTTGGCCCTTAACTTCGTTTTGAATGGAGGGATTTCAAAATAACTTGGCACAAATGTTCACCATGACAATGCGGTGTGTCGCGTTCAATACCCATGCCTGTAGGTCCAAGGTCAAGGTCACTGTTACTAAAAATAGAATTTTCTTGCAAAATCTTGTCCGCTCTAACTTAGTTATTTCTTATTGGATTTTTAAATAACTTGGTATAATTGTTCACCATATCAAGATGGTGTGTCAAGTACAAGCCCATGCCTGTAAGTCGAAGGTCAAGGTCACTGTTACTAAAAATAGAATTTTCTTGTCCAGGCTGTTACTTTGTTATGAATGGAGGGATTTCAAAATAACTTGCCACAAATGTTCACCATGACAAGGCGGTGTGTCCACACAATACCCATGCCTGTAGATCCAAGGTCAAGGTCACTGTTACTAAAAATAGCATTTTCTTGTCCAGGCTGTAACTTTGTTATAAATGGAGGGTTTTCAAAATAACTTGGCACAAATGTTCACCATGACAAGGCGGTGTGTTGCGTACATTACCCATGCCTGTAAGTCCAAGGTCAAGGTCACAGTTACTTAAATTGAATTTACTTGTTCAGGCTATAACTCTTTTATGAATGAAGGAATTTCAAAATAACTTGGCACAAATGTTCGCTATGACATTGCATTGCATTACCACCAACTTCTTCGCAGACATTTCCGTAATGTGAAGACAACAGTGCCACAAATACAAATAATTTACTTATCTTCAAGTTTATGCATATTCTTATAATTCCTCCAACATCACTGTCGTTGAAATGCTATTATTCCCATCATTTCACTTGAGTGTCTGAAAATGATGCATAGCAGGGGCATCTGTGTCCTATGGACACATTTCTAGTAGTGTTGGGAAATCGGTTGCAAATCATAATCGATCATCGGTTGGAATCGGTTGCCCCTTCCGATGTGATTTCACGATTATAATCGGTTTCTTAATTTACGCAGTGTTAGGTTTACGAATGGTCTTAGATCAGTAGCATACATAATTACTGGATACTAATAATCTTCAACTTTCTGACCAAAAACCGAATCAAAATCATTTCTGCCCAAAAAGGTTTGTGCAACTGAACGGAACCCCTATAGTCTAGATCCGCAACATGAATTCTCAAATGCAAAAATGTTGCGTTTTCCTATGAATAATATACTGATTTTAAGGGTGAAGACACAAGATAAGAGGTCTAGTTAATGCAATACATATTTATTCGAAGAATATTTACCATCGCCATATAGCTACGCAACTCAGACGCTCGACAAAATCAGCGCCATTTTGCGTTTTTGCTTGTTGCCTGTATTTTTGTACTATTTGCAACAAATTCTGCAAAGGCCTTTTGTTAGGCCTAGGGTTTTTCTGTGCGATGGAAGTTCTTCGTTAATCTTGTAGAATCTAAAGTGCTTCTGAATAATTTTTTTGCCTAGGTTCTCGTAAATCTCTCGGGTCGCCATTTTAATTTTCAATATTTCAAAGTGATTTCCCTTTATGGCCGGTGTAAAAGCCTGAACCCGTACCTTTATATTTTGTTTCTTACACTGCGCATGTCTCAACTGTTAATCGATAATGAGAGAACGACATCGATCATCGACATCAAGAAGCATTTACACGTCGCTAATCGATGTCTTCCGATCATCGGCACATCACTAATTTCTAGTTTCACTTATATTTTCACTTAAGTGCACCTCATCGATAACTTTGCACAAAATACTTAAGGTATCAACTTCAAACTTCCATTATATTTTCATTTCAGTTCTTTTCTTTAACATTACTGAAGTGATTGATATTTGACTAAAAGTAAATGTCTCTCATAAAAAATTACTAACATGTTTTCTAACAAATTCAGAAATATTTCATAGTTATTCCCCTATTCAGTTTAATATTTATGGTACATTAAGGAATTATTTCTGTTATTTGAAATGAATTTCTCCCTTACCATTCACTTGTTAATATTTTTCCTGATTTCACACCAATATATGGCCATAGTTGTTATTGTTTTAATCTTCAAATTGCATTTGTTTCAAATGATTCGAATAGTCGAGCATGCTGTCTCCTCTGACAGCTCTTGTAGATTGTCTTATCATTATTGAACCGTTTAGAAGGCATTTCGGATTCGTTTTTGTTTAATGTTGCGTTCTTTTGCTTTTATAATGACAATAATAATGTGTATTTAAAAATGTTTCACCTTGCTAATAATTTAGATTTTCTTTTATAAAATCCACCACGAGAAAAAGACTTCTGACAAGGCTAGCTACTATTTATTACACATGTAAAAGAACATTTGACAGAAATTGTTTGAAACGATTTTAAATAAGTCAATCATCATAAACATACCAAACGGCAAATCAATGTCTAAAAGTAGCATGGTAACCGGCGGTATCCTTCCAGGAATATATGTGTATAATTCACTGCTTTTCATTTATTCCGTTGTCCTTGAGTTGATCTGCTTTTCCATACTTCAGTCTTTTTTAACGTTTATGGGTTGATATATATAGTGCCAGATATGTATACAATCACCTTTGAAAACACCATTTTCAGGAAGTTATAACAACAAAAAAGGTCATTTCACTTAACTTATTATTGAAACAAGACCCTCGGATCCCGTGGACGTCTTAAAAGCAATAAAACCCAATACTGATGTTGTATAAATTATTAAGGTGTTCACCCGGTCGGAGGTTGTTGAATTTTATACATGTCATAAAGGTTTTTAACCGAATTCGCTAAAACGGACTAAATGTAGTGATTTCAAAGACAATTTAAAACACATCATTGTTATAAAGACAAAGTCGCTAGACGGAAGTAAAACAAAATAGTTATTTTTAATGCTTTAAGAGATTTTTTTTATTTTCAAAAGTGTCACCGTATGTTTTGTTAACTACATGTACCATTATAATAATTTTGAGAATTATTCGTCCAATAGAAACTCACTCCGTTCGTTTATATAATGTTCGTGATAAGCTTTGGCTCAGTAATTGATTTCCTGCTATAAAAATCACTACTGTACCATTAAAGGTTAATAAATATGTTGATACTAGACACGTCCAGCGTAATCACAACAAGGATATGAATTGTGTTGAGTCACGGTCATCAACGTTTCATTACTAATAGGCGTGTACAATAAATAAACAAGACTGGGTCCTATTGATTTATTGATAAGTTTTCGATTAAAGCTGGTTTATTACAGTTTTACAATTTTAATTGCATTTTCTGTGGTTTCAATTAGGAACTTTACCGACACACATATCATTATGAGATGTGTTTTATGTACGAACCTTTACTTCATTTAACATTGCTCAGATGAGCTCTTTCTGTCAACCAGACACGATACAGGACTCTATAAATGACAAGTCAATGTATACTTGTTTGTTTATTTTTGTGTAGAATTTTAACGATGGTAAATAGCAAAGAAAACAATTGATGTATTATATTAAAATAAAAATATAATCGAACACTCTAAAAATATACATCTGTGTTAAATTGTGTTAATACAATTATTTTTTTATAAAAAAGAAGATGTCTTTATTAGGTTGTTTCTCGCCGTAATATATCATTTGAAAGATGGTGCTGTGCATTGGATTGTTTTTCCGTGTAGTAACACCTTTGGACTTTAAATTTACTTTAATTTGGTACTACGTATTGCACAGTAACTCTTTAATCGGAAATTCGTGTTCCTGCTTTGGCATTGACTTTAGTTATTGTTTAAATTTGACCAAAAACATGAATTCTTTTAAAGTGCAGATACCTTTAATGAAAAACAAACGTTGTTTACTGACATGTCTCAAGTACCTGTTCGAGTCTAATAAAACTTTTCTGGTTCTCTCGTATACTTTTTCAAAGGGCAACAAATGTCAAATGAGTATTGTTTTTACAAAGTATGCGCATATTTCTGCATTGATACAATGTACTATCATGTCTTCTGCATAGCAAATATAATGCCACATGAACATTACTTGTACAACTCTTAAAAACTAATGCCTACAACAATGCATTGACTACAGTTAATATATAAACACAGATTTTACATAGCGTAATACTGCTCAACAATTGTTGTTGGTCATATGGGGCGCGTCACGGGAAAATGTACCTTCGGACAGTTGACGTCAATCATTGAAATGACGTCATAAAGTTGAGCGGACGACATTGATTATTATGCTTTTCGCGGTAAAAATATCAATTTATCGTCAAAATATGTAATAAAATCCCCTTTTATTTATGGGAAAATAATAAATTATTGTAAGTTCTTTCTAAATAAAGTAAGAACTAAAATGTCACGAAATATGACCGAAGGTACATTTTCCCGTGACGCGCCCCATATAGTGTATATGTGTATGAAAATGTAATAGACATATTCAAATATACATAACCTTTCAACAGCGCTTTAATGCTATCCAAAACAATTTTCCCCGAAGGCCGAAATTCACAATATAAATCAATTACAATTTCAAATGAATTCAGTTATTTTGTTTAATATAAGTGTCTAAAAAGTTCAGAATTCATGTTTATATGTAAAGTAGTAACTATCACTCTCTAACAATCTAAGTCTAATTAAAATACCTGTATGTGTTTTGTCTTACATAGGTGTGCAATATGCATTTTTATCAGGCCCGGTTAAGTACGAAAAATACAGGTTTCATATGAAAAAAGAACATAAATGCTACCCATTTTTTATACCAGTAACCTTGCACATGCTAGTTTAATGCAAAAAGGTAAAGTAAAAGTAAAAAATAATCAAAATAATACATTAACAAACAATTATAAAACATACTACCGCTTTGTATCCAAAAATACATAAATGCTGTCCAATGTAAAGGGTATTTATACTTACATATTTATACTAATAATATACTAATAAATAAATATGAAACATGAATTGTCTTAGAGGAGGCTGCAATATGCATTTTTCAACCACCGGATAAAATACGAAACAAAATACCGGTTAATAATGCAAAAATACATATTTGCCGTCCAACGGTGATGTTGACGAAACCTTCGGTATAATGCGAGTTTATTAAAAAAGATATTTGGCTATGTTGTGATTTCTTCTCCCAGTAGCATGAAAAAGAACATAATACTTTGCAACTGTTAAACATGAATGTGTTCTTTTTCATGTACACAATGACTTTAATATTTTTTAAAATCAGCTTAATATAATCAAAATACATTGCATTACCGTTAGCATTGAACAAATAATACTTTAACTATTTTCAAATACTAAGCTTTAACTTCACTGAAAAAATTAAAAAAAAAACCAACAAGAATATGTATTATTTCATCGTTTCGTTTTAAATACATAAGTTTAATTCTTAAATATAACACTACAAACTATGCAATTTCGGAGAGTTTAAGAATTTTACAGAAAAAGAAAAAAGACAAAAGCTAAGTGTTGTTTTCGTATCAACCTCTTTGAGCTGCCAAGTATTGTGTATATTGACGTGGTTTGGGGACTAAAACTATGAATTTAATGCATACTAACATTTAATTACAATATTTATACCAACATATGTTTAAATAACACCCAGAAATTAAGCAAAGCTGTCAGACGTCATCAACCATCTTCACACAACAACACCATGTTCAGGGCGTGCATTTCCGTTAAAACAAAACGAGTTTCTCTACTTACCGTGCTTATATCAAATATGCTTTGATATATCTTCTACACAGAACTTAAACGCATATTTACCCTATAATTGATCGTTATATCAACCGTTTATTGTCATTTTTGATTCTTTTATCCATTCACAATAAAGGTAGCATTGCCGGGCACTTTTATACCAGTTCCCCCACCTGCAACTTGAACCTCGCCCGGTGCACCACTTCCCAGTGATATCACTTGCTTTTGTCCCCCATTGTTACCAAGAGTTATTATCTGTCCTGATTGACCCTGCTCCACGGAGACACCGTTACCAATTGAAATCACAGGTGCTCCTGCTGATGCTGAAGAAAATGAAGCTGCTCCACTATTTGAACCAGATGAGGAAGATGACGAGCTAGCGCTGGATGATGCTACTGCATTTGTCCCACTCACACTCCCGCCACCTTGTAAAACTTGAATTGTACTTCCGCCATTATTTCCGCTGTTACCCGTTCCTGGCTGCGGTGCTCTTTCTAATATAATACTACCACGACCTGGTTCCGTTAAAGTAATACTGTTTCTATTATTGTTATGAGGTTGTCCAGATCCAGGCGTGGCTTCTTGTTCGAATTCTTCAAATTCTGTCAGAAGTGGAAACCCAGTGTTGGTCGATATACCGTTTAACAGCTCAGGGCCAATAATGATAGATCCCCCCGGCCCTGATATCACTACCTCTCCTTTTGCATTAATCCCATCAACTCGTAAATTATTACTTCCAGGCAAGGCGCCTGGTGGTGTGCTTGGAACAGTTTGAACTTGAGGTGGTGGCGGAGGCGGAACATACACGGGGTAGTTTGCTTGACTGCTGGAAATCGGATTTGTTACCACATGACTGGGCATCATGGGTACATGTTGTGGGTACACAACAGGGGCACTCCGAACAGGTGGCTGATCCATTACAAACGGAACTCCGTGATGCTGCAAGTGAACTGGACCAACATGAGTCGGAATCGCACTGTGGACACTGGGGACGCCGTGGTCAGCGTGGACACCCTGGATAACAGGTGAAATACCAAGCAAATCAAGCAAATCGTTTCCATGACTTGTTTGTCGCGATACGGCCTGAAGGTTGTTGCCTCGGGTTGCAGGTCTTGCTCCGCCTCCAGTGCGCACAATTAACATAGGACGACTTTCTACTCTAGCGATAATGGGATCTCCTGACCTTCGTGCTGCAGCGATCAAACGGGACACTGAAACAATAAAGAAAAGTTGTATTGCATGATATGTAGTGCTCCCTAGAACCTGGTTTAAGACCCCAGTGGTAAAATGTTTTGCTGCCAACCATTGCGAGGCAGTAACATCTTAGGTTCTGTTTTTCGTTAATTGCTTTAATGTAATTTAAAAAATCGCCTTTAAAACAATGAATAAACTTAAATAGTTTTGTTAAGAATTCTATATATTCTTCGATAATGACCCAAACTTTGGTAAACTTTGGTTACATGAAATAAACCAAGTTTCGCAACAACAAACCAAAAAAATATATGTTATAAGAAAAATCAACAAAAACCAATATGTCTAATATAAAAAATTCTATGACAACGATTCAACCTAATGTCTTATGATTAACAAAGAAATTTCACGACATTAATAGATTTTTTCTGTCCTTCTTTGCTTCCACTATATAACAGAGTTTTAAATGAACTTCATCAAAGGTCAGAGTACTTAATAGAAAAAAATATAAATGTGCCATTAAGCAAGAGCTATATCAATCAATAGGTATGCCATTTTCTGTAAAGTATAGGATATTTCAGTATTGTATTAATTTCCCATTTCCATCATCTTTAAGTTTCTTCGCTTTCTTTAAACCACTAACACCCTTTTCTCTCTCAATATACACATATAAAATGTCATAGTTTAGTCTTAAAGATGTGTCGTCTGGATTTCCTTCTTTATGACTGTGTAACATATTTCTAATTGTTCAATTCAGTGGGTTGCCTTACTTGGCCCACAAACAATTGTCGTATTAGACCATTGTATTGCATTACACACTATAAATAGCTTACCTAAAGACCGAGGCTGCTCGGCGATCGATGACGACGATGATATCGACCTTGACCTTCCGCTTGACCCGGAAGTAGCTGAAGATCCGGCCGATGAGGCTCCGGATGAAACAGACATACTACCCGATGACCGATATGCAAATGGATCAACAGACAGAACAGGATTTCCGAGTTGCCCTATGCTAGACTGCTGAAAAAGTATAAAGTTCATTAAATAAACATCACAACTTAATCGGAAAATCCGAAAAAAGAATATTGAGCCTTGTTACAACATTAAGTCAAAGACATAAATGAAAAGTTTAATTTTGAAAAAGCAAAATTAAAAATAAAACACTTTACTTCTGATATTTATTGCTTGTGCATTGATTAAAAATAAGCTTATAACATGTAGCAACATTTCTAAAACGCAGGTTCAGAATAATATGTTCAAGATTTTGAAATAGATACAACTCAAAAGACAAAAAAAGCACTAATGTAGTGAAAATGTAAAAATGAAAATGTAAAAACAAATTTGCAAAAGTTATCAATATATACAACTACAGCATGATGTTTAGGTTATAATATAGGCTAACTTTAAAAAATTCGAGAAAATCTTACATATATAATGATACGGGTTTCACTTTTATGCACAGCCAATTTTGTCGATTTTTTTTTCTCAGTCTGACTATTTTTTAAACTCGCATTAACTATTTTTTCATACTATTTTGCAAGTTGTCAAAAAATCGGAAGACCTGTTGCTCTTAGAAAAGTATAAAGCTATTCTACTGCTGATGGCGACCTTGTTAATTTGCTGACGATATTGCGACAGCATGACGTCGAACTTATTTTTGTGCCGGTTTTGTTTCTAGATTGTTCTTATAAAACTGTGTTTAAATCAAGGATGTTGTGAAGCGCCGAGTGTATGCTTGCGTATAGGCAATATCGTTTTTCGACCTCGTTGAAACGTTAACATGTTTTTGTTGTTGGGGTAAAATTTTCAATGAATAAATTATGGAGCAGACGTAATACAGAGTATTATTTTGAGAATTAATCAGTTTGATCATACAGCGGCTAGGTTTTCTGTACAACTAAGAACTATCTTGGTGATACTATACGCCATTGTATCATACCACCGTTTTCATCGGGGAGGTACCTTAGTTTTATAAATCTGACTTGCTTTACGGAATCAGAAAATTAATGCACAAATGCACAACAATATCATGCAATTGATTGACATTTTTTTATTAAATTTTAACTGTGATTTGATACGAATTAAAACTTCTCATTGAGGCAGCATGAATATGCAGATCAATTTAGGTCCGGCATGATCATATGTATCGAATGGTAATATACACATATATTATCAAATTTGACAAGCAGGTTCACCTTTTTATGTCCAATATAACACCTCATGTCAAATATATTATCATTCGTAATAAATATGCCATGATTTATGGTGACCTGAACTATTCTAATCAGGCGAAGACTTTCAGTACAGGACAGCTAGCTTAACATTTCTTGTGGTTCACGTTTGTTAGCCGAGGTCCGCCAGACATCTGCTCAAGACATGTTCTCCTGACCTACTTTTGAACATACAATATCTAAGTATGTCAAAGCAATTTAAATGATTGACAGATAAAAAGTACATGTAATTACTTCTATTTTACGTTAAACATTCTGACATACTCTGTGTGTCGTGACTTATTTTGAAATCAAGTTCATTTATAAGAGCAATTAGATCGGTAAATAACAATGGTCGATCTGGAAAAAAGTGTCTGTCTGACTGCAATATTTGAGTAAAATGCAGTCAGGCTAATTTTACGTAAACCGTGTTCTGCTCTATTATATGTCAAAACGTCCTAACATTCATAAAATTTGGTTTGTTTTATAATTCATCTTTTAATATTGTACAATTCAATGGTAAATAATGAATTAAAGAATAAAATCCATGCGTCCTGATCAATCAAACATATTATTTAGATATCTGAAATGAGAGACTATTATAAACTAAATAATCTAACAATGAAGAAAGCATATCGAACTAAACAAAGCCGATGCTTGCATTAATAATTTTGAAGAAAACATATCGAACTAAACAAAGCCGATGCTTGCATTAATAATTTTGATTTAACATTATTAGGATCTGCAATTCATTAGATTATTTCTGATCAATAAGATAACAGTGTATACCTACAGACAAACCGGTATTGATCATCAACCTAATGGCAAAAAGTGGCTGCATAACACAGGTGGCTGTTTAATACAAGTAAAACTTGTAACAAAATGTCAATTAAGTACATATTCAAACTGGTTTTTAAGACAGGTAGTTTCTGAATGCAGGTGAATGCTAAGGCTGGTTCAACTGTTAACCATACATCACGGTTTTCCCAGCTGATCTTGATGTAAATGTACACTGGTCGCCAACGTCAATGGAACGGAATACAGTACTGTGAACGTTTAATGTTACAAAATTTGCGTCTATCGTGCGTCCGTCTATCGTGTATCGTGCGTCCGTCTAACGTGTATCGTGCGTTCGTCTAACGTGTATCGTGCGTCCGTACATCGTTTATTGTACATCGTGCGTCTTTTAATTTTACAGTGCAACGTGAATAAATTTCTCGCATATGCAAATTTATATGATTTAAGTTCAACCATTTAATTGATATTTTAATAGCATATTCAAATTTTTAGAAATGTCGTACACAAATTATATAAATCGGCAGTATCGAGTATCGTGCGTTTACCGTGTATAGTGCGTCCGTCTATCGTGTATAGTGCGTCCGTCTATCACGTATCGTGCGTCCGTATATCGTGTATCGTGCGTTTCGTTTGTAACCTTAAACGTTCACAGTACTGTAAATGGTTAGCGTGTTATTTTAACAAGTTGTACGTATTACATCATTTAATATAAAATGCCTATGCGCTAGATTCATAATAATTCAACAGCAACCTTTCAGACGCCACTTGTCCTTGGATGATCCCAAAGCGCCCGCAAACATACTACATGTACATGAACCGCAGAACGACAATCACCTCGTACAGGTGTCCATGCTATATCAATTTAAGCTCTAATTTGTTTTAAAGTGTTCATGGTAATTTTATGATAATTTCAACACTGTGTTTTAGTGTGTCCTAATGAATCTGTCGAAAACATGATTAATGTTTGGATCGTTAGATAAAAGTTGTTAATTTTCTCTTGAATACGGAAGTTGCTGATTCATTTGTGAAATTTACTAATTTGAACTTCTTCTACTATATTAAATATAAAACTAGTTGAATATTGTTAACCGGCAATATTCGCAAATCGCACTTAAGCTCAAAAATTAATTTACGAGATAAGTCTGCGTGATTGTGAAAATATTGTTTTTCATTTGTAATCATGAAAAAAGTGGTTGTTGTTGATGATTTTGATAAAAAAAGGTGAAATATGCATATCAGGGATCGCCAGATTCAGGAAAAACAGCCTCCCCACACAGTCAAGAAGAAGAGAGAGGGAGAGAGCATGGTTAATAAAATGATCAGTTTAAAAGAAGACACCACTAATAATAAACAAAAATGAGAACCCGAGGTGTTACCGCCTTGTAACGGTCAGTGACAAATCAAATTGCCACTGGGGCTTTAAACCAGGTTCTGATAACATATTAGAAGAAATGAGAAAATAAATGTATGCGAGTATGACCGACCCTGCATAATGCGAAAATATGTTTGAGGCAGGATTTGTTGGCTTACAGTTAAATATAGTTCTGTTGGAAGTTATACACCATAATGTCCACAATTAGTAGCTAAATTTATGTTGTTGATGGTAATAATTATATGTACAACTTCAAATTGTGTGTTTAGGACCCTCTTCATTCACTGAGCGTTCATCGATAGAAAAGACAATTATCGTAAAAGTTTTATTCAAATACATTGTCTGTGTGATCATTCTTTTACACCGGAAAAAACAAGTACACTGCATGAACCAACAAAATCCAACAGCTTCTTGTTGCTCAGTGTGTTATTAAAATTTTGATCTTGATACTTATTTATTCGCGTAAAATGTCGACAAATCAAACCATATTTTAGTTTCGAATGTGTATAATGTGTAGAAGTTGTAAAGTTATTTTCGTATTGTACTTCTACTTTGTCCCTTCACAACTCTTTTGACATTGCTTAGGTCGCAATGATCGACTAGTAAAGAAGTTAGTTGATACAAGTAATAAATCATTATTTGTTAAATTTGCGGACAAACACATTATCTATGGATTACTTTGAATCGATTATATTCTTGTTAATAGTTTTACTTTTCAGGAACACCTAAAATGGGTTTGTTCATTATAATACAAAATAGACTTTCGATGAACTTTTACTGAAAATAACGTTCGTCTTAGAAATAAAACATGTTTGCCCAAGGTTATAAAACTGAGCACGGAAACCAGTCTCAAATCTCAAGCGTATGATTGGCTGAAATGGCGACCAGTCGCCATTTCAGCCAATCAGACGCTTGAGATTTGAGACTGGGTTCCAAACTCAATTTGTTATAGATATGTTTTTGTGTTTCGTGGTCGTTAAATGTGAGAATTCAAACCCTCCAGGAATTAAATCATTCAAAAATACAAAATATTGAAATTGTGCTTATTTTTACCCACGTTAAACAGACATTTCGCCTATTAAATTGACATCATTACAGTAGTTTAAGTACCGTTATTAATTACCCGTCAGCATGGTCAGTGTTCGGGAAGATTTAAGGCCAATTACTGTCTTAATATTCGGTAAACCAGCATCCCACTACCACCTACAACTTATGCAGCACATATATCAAAATTAATATTGTAAAATATTCCTCGAGTAATTTATTGTAACATGTGTTTGTTTCTTTTCACTTGTTCTTTTTTCTTTTTCCTTTTTTTTGGTATGCCTGTTCGTTGTGTTCAAGCCCAATTCTCACCTTTGTTTGTCCGTTCAATTTAAATTCACATAAAATGCATGTCACATTTTGCTGCATTACCTTAAATACATGTAAAAAAATACTGGAAAATAAAAATGCGCGTATTGTACTTAGCCTAAAGCGTCGAATCTATTAGAAAACGCTTTATCGTAACATATTGCAAGCATGTATTCTTTAGTTTATTTAAAAGGAGTCTGGTTTATGTGTTTTCATTTTTTACGAACAAAAAATACATAATATAAAAATATTGATTGCGGTTTGAAGAAAACAAAAAGAGACAAAGAACAACAATATAATTATTTAATTCGGTCGAATGAAATGGCTGCAAGAATTATTTGAAGCAGAGATGATGGTTTAAAGTAACACTATCTAATTTTAAGTGTATGCATAGATATCTCGTTTATTTAGAATACAATATGTTTCGAATACTCCGGTAATCAAAAAATCACTTCATGTGTATAGGTTCGGTCAATATGGACGTAAAAATGTCACATATATGGGTCAGGTTGAGTAATTATTTAAGGATTTATCACTCAAAAGTGATGTATGTCTTTTATGTCAAGTTAAGTGATTGACTCTCAGTACTAAATGATATCTATCTAGCGTTTACATTTTCGATCAAACATCAAATGAAAAATTAAAATCTATATATACAGAATAATAATTTATTCATTGAAATAAATATATATCATGCGAAAGGTCAATTTTGATTATAAGTTACACTTAAGCGATGTTCTTGCTACACCGATTACAAAAGTTCAATTTCTCCGTTCCGCTATTTGTAATCGACCAGTATTAAAGATATCGGTTCGAAAACCATAGTTTTGACAGTAACCATAGTTAAATGTTTTGGTGAATGTTTTGTTTCTCGGCCGATAACCATAAATATCGTCCGTAACTAGTTGATATTGGTTCAAGAACTATGGATCACACCTAAACCTTTAGTTCCTGCCGGAATACCATCGTTTTGATGTTAACTGTGGTTTCTCAAGCGAGCACTGGAGTTTTAAGACAAATGCTTAGTAAAACGATTTGAAAACTATAGTTATCTGCAGATGGCCTTTATAGTTATCACCAATTATTATAGTCCTTGTTCAGAGAAGTATGGATGTCGCCGAAAAATATCGCTCCAGATCAGAAACCATACTAGTTAAATGCACATGTACCACGACCGACACTATGATTTCATTGACATCTATGGTTAACTGCCGGTATCCCATTTTATTGACAAAATCTATGTTTTTACATAAATAGGTAGTTACTGGTCTATAAGTAAAGATATCGGATTAACTGTGCAAACCGCTTGCCATAACTTAAAAATACTCCAATTTGTACAATACCACTTAAAAGTTCAAGTTTGCGGTACATAACATTATTTATTTTTGAATTGAAATTATTAATTAACGTATCAAAGGATCTAAATGTACAAATAAGTCTTAATTAATATCGGTCGTACAAACGAGGTGGATCTTTATTGTCATAGTGCTTAATTGGGGCGCGTAATGGGAAAAAGTACCTTCGGACAGTGGACGTCAATCACAGAAATGACGTCATAAAGTTTAGCAGACGACATTAATTTTTACGCATTTCTCGGTAAAAATATCATATTGTCAAAATGTGTAAGAAAAGCATTTGTTAGTTAAGAGAAATTTATAGATAGTTGTAAGCCCTTTCTAAATATAGTAACAACTAAAATTTCACAAAATATGACCGAATGTACCTTTTCCCGTGGCGCGCTCCAATTAAAGCTGCATACATGTACCCTGGATTCGTAGGGTACTCAGTCTGCTATTTCTTGAAAGGCTGGACGCTTATGACAGAATTATGACAAATGCGAGAAGACATTTATCGAATGCAGACACTTATATTTTGTTGTTATCGTCTTTTATTGACAATTATCAATATACCAATCTTAAAATCTTCCCATTCAAAATATAATTCAATCCCGAAAAAAACAACAACGTACAAGCATGTGTCTATATTGATTAATAATTGCTAAATATGTAAATAAAAATAAAACTAATGACTGAAATAAGCAAACTTAGTGAAGTATATATCGCATATTTATGTCTAAAATTTTAAGTTATTCTCTTTTTAATCATTAAAACGAAAAAAATAACAGTTATGATAATATGTCGTAACTTCTAATGACTTACAGAGAAAAATGGCAGGGGGTTGCGACGAAGTTTCTATCTTTCATTCAGTCTAGTTAAACATATAAACACACATTTTCTGTTGATTGCATGTATAAATATATAACATGCGCGATACCGCCTGAAAATAACATGCCAATATGAAAAAAAATATTGGCGACGTTCCGTCATGCCGTCAAATACAATGTTCTTCAGCGAACACATTTTCTAAATAACCTTGTGTTAATACACTACCCCTCTCTGCACCGGACCGGAGGGAACAAAATTCCTATCTAATGGTTCTTGAACTTAAACTTTAGGCTAATAAGGATTTTGTTAACTACGAACTCACAATATTCGTATATTCATTCATCAAGTAATGTTTTCTCGAAAACATATTTTGCATTTATTGACAGGGCCACACTTAAAATAAACCCCTATGTCAAAAAAAAACAATTACAAAAAATGTGATTTAGAAAAATAATATATATAATATAAGATATAAAATAATATACGCAAATATATTACTTATTCATGAAATTGTACGTTTTATCATAAATTTCTTTACATTTTGTTTTACATTTTATTTAGTTTAATCTTAAAATTGTCTTACAAAAAAGAAACTTACCCGCGTTCTAGAAACATGATTACCGAATGATGCTCCTAATAACACAACTATCCAAAATGTGCATAATTTAATTGCTGCCATTATTTTGTGAAATCAAATAATCCTTTAATGTGTCTTTAACATAAATTATTGAGACGGATTTCTTTAATTATTGATTATTTGATTTTCACTGAAATACGAGCAGCCGACACATTGCTTGAGAAAGACCGTCTGACGTCACAACATCGAACAACATTTGGTTATACTCTATGATTTTCGTGTATTAATAAAACAGAATCTGTTATATTAAGTATCATCATTTACACATATAAACTAGTCGTATAATGGTCATTTGTGTATCAAACAAACGTTCGCATGAATATGGTCTAACGCCTCTGAAATGTCATTTATGAGTTTTCATTATTAATCAATTACTTATTATAATATATGCATTTATGACCTGCTTTCTTGTAAACGTTGCATTATACGCAAAAGAAGAGGAAAATTTGCAGCTGACAGGTGGCCTGAATTTAAGATAGCCACAAGAGTTGTTAGCTTGACAGAAATATTGCCAGCACGATACAGGCAAATATATGTGTTAAAGGCCAATTTCGAACACTCAGTTGTTTTAGATGTTGTTGGCTAGCGAACTGATTAACTGTTATTGAAAATTAAAACTTTGTTAAGAGCGACAGGCACGAACGCAAATATGATTTAAAGGAATTTACATCAACATTTTCATTTTATTTAACAAAACTATAAACAGATATTTTTCAGGACGGAATTGTCAATTATAATTATTATCTCTTCTTATGTTTTCTAAAGTAATTCAGAATTTAATTGAAGAGATAGCAAGTGTATATTTAGATTTTTCAGATTCAAACTGATCCGTTTAATTGCGCTGACTTTGGGTGGCTTTATACATTTTTAAGTTAAATACGTGTGTAGTAACGGGGCAGGTATGTCCGTCTTATTACAAGATAGGCGTTTACAAGTTCGATCTCAATTCTTATACTAAAATTACTGATATTATTGTCCGAAAAATCGGTGCTCTAAAGCAAAAGTAGAAATTCTCCCCAAACATACGACCTGAATTGTTTTCTGTAAACAATCGGTTAAAATATAGGTTTATTGTCCATCAGGCCAAACACTTTCAGTTTCATTGATGAAAAAAATTGATTTACCGACTTAATAAATAAACAGTCTTGACACATGTAGTTGACAAATTACCGTAATTTATTTTAAGTTATACAAATCAAACAACTAATGAAAACAATATGTCATTGGTGATTTTCTTTATTTCTCATCGCAAAATTTTGCTTCACCTTCGACCAAAATATATTTATTTACGCAAAATAAATGAAAAAAATCGGCTTCCACAACGTTTGAAGTGACTTCAGGAAATGACGTCAACTTCCCGGTTCGCTTGACGCGGTTTAAATTTAAAAACAATGTGGTTTTAATGATAGTTACACAAATGGTACAAAAGCTGCGATTCCAAAATAAGTTCTTATCAGTTAATAAGTTTGGTCTTATATCATACTTTTGTGGACAAATAAGAAAACACACCCAGGAAACTCCAAGTCCCAACTGGCAACTAAAAAGCAAGTTAGTAACAAAATTTGAAAACAGGGAAACCTGAGAGAACGTAGGGTACTGTGTGTCATCGATACTGTGCCATGGCGAAAAACATTATTTGGGCATAGTGAGGCTAGTCAAGACTGTATCTAAGGTGTGGGAAACCTTTGCAAACCAATACATATATCACACGATAAGCTATGATACGGTCAGAAGAAGCGCAGACATCTGTAATTGAAACAGGTGCAATGTAAAATGATAGTGCCTCTAGCTGGGAGCGAACCCGCACCGTCACGGCGACAGCGCCTAGCCCTGCAATTCCTGCGACGCAACCAACTGAGCTAGCCGGGACAACCCCAATAAAGATTGATCGAATAGCCCTGATATTTTTACTGATAACAGTACTGACTATATGTACGGGGAGACTTTTTACGGCCGCCACACTGTAAGTAATGCAATGTACGTAATAGGGATATGCGACAGAAAGTTAGGTGGTACGTCTTTGACTTGAATAAAACCTTGGTTATCTTCTCAATCAGACAAAACAGGCTGAAAATGTTGTAGGTAAATGATACAGACCCCCAAAACAGCGCCGATAAATACGAACACGCTACCAATAGTGTCTACCAGAGCAACCCTTTAAATGCTGCCTATATAACGTTGATAATGTTACCATCAAAATTATACAATTGTAATTATGATAATGTTAACCGACTAACCCTCGTGACAATGTTACACAAGGTTATTTAGAATGATTTGCACGAGGCGACTTGATGCGACCATGACTGCCCCATTATTCAGCATATAAGTTTATTTATCTGTAAATCCATTCCTAATTATTTATTGTTATTAATGGAGAAAATGGGGTTTGTTCTACATCTCGTCATTATTTATATTGGAAAGACATGCACACCTGTACAACAGAGGTGTCATCAGTGAACGCCTATTGTTACGTTGCGTACATTTAGTCAATGTTTTATTGTCTTTCATGTGTACCTGAAACATTTAAATTTCGTTTGTTAATTTATACTACCTCAGGTTCATTCCAGCACCGTGTGTTTGCGCGCTCAAGTCTCGTATTTTGTGGAAGATTTTCGAACGTTGAATGTTCAATTGCTGCTTCCATGTTCTACATTGCTTTATACATGGAAAGTGCTGAAACCCCAAATTAACAAAAAAAAACCATAGTTTACTGAAGATAAGTGTGTTTTATGTGGAATGACATTCATTTCCACTGTAATGACAGGTCATTGTGCGACCAATACCGATTGCGCTATGACTTGACTTCATGCATTTGTGGAAAAGAAATGTTTCGGGGAAACCACTATTGCTAATTAACGATGTTTGCGTGACGTCTTCAGATCTAACGTTTTGTTAGTTTTGACTTCATTGAGACTGACGTTAAGAAACATTTTCGCCCATTGTTACGTTACGTCCATTTATTCAATACTTTATTGTCTTTCACTTGTACCTAAAACATGTAAATTTCGTTTGTTTAATTTACGCTACCTACTGTGTATGAATATATTCAAATACTCTAGTACGTGTACCTAAATCACCCGAACGCTTGTTTTATTATTTGCTAAAGCTTAACAAGTTTAAAACATGCAATATACACTTAACATGTCCTGAGAGACCAGAAAGTGTTAACAACAGATAAGGAGTTCACGACAGTCATGTATTGTTTACTATTTATAGATGCCAATGTTATCAACATTTTGAAATATGGCAGACTGCGTGTTTGTTCTTAAAGTTTTAGCAATATTAACTGGTTGGAGCTTGACGCAGGCTAACGGTGAGTTTAACTCAGTTTTGATACTGCGCCGAATGGCAAACACCATAAACATAATATATTTTAAGGTGATCTTATTTACACATAATTATATTTTATGTATTTCAAAACGTCTTTGAGAACTGTCTTTAGAAATCAATACAGAAAAATGTTAATGCCCGGGAACTTGGCTAACAGAAGCGGCATTAAAATCGAAACTAACTAATAATTACGAAATGTAAAATGTATGTTATTGTTTTATTGTTTTATTATGTGTATCATTTTAGATGTTTATATAATCATTATATCATTCCACTAGTATACATTCACTTCAAGTTCATTTGAATAGATATTCGTCCATTTGTTTTGAAATTCAGATTATTGGTTGGCCGTATTTACAAATGTATAGCACTAATCATCAGGATTGTGTGATTACAGATTGTCAGACCCAGCACAGAGGATCATGCGTGAACTACCGCTACAGCGCATGCCTAGAGGGAGAATACTACTCGCTAAACGGATGTGGTGTCGAAGAGATGTGCTGCTTTCCAGGAACTCAGATACCGCTGGTACCCGCTTATCTCCCTGGTAAGGTGTTTCATTTTAAATATGAGGTTATTTTTATGAAGACTATAAGCTTCATTTCTTCTAGAATAAAAAATTGAAATATATAAGAATGGCCACATCAAGAAGACATTGGCAGTGACGCCCCGCACAACAAACGCGTAGTTAAAAACAGAAAGCATTTGTTTTAAAACGATAAATTTCAAAATAGAAACCACAAATAATTAACGAAAATGAAAACAAGAGAATAACCGTCTTACAACTATCAGTGCTAAACAATTTGCCAGCGGGGTTTAAACCAGGTTCCAGGGTGCACCAACCTTACACTTGCCCCAACAAGTTCTCATTCATGTGCATGAACAAATAAGTGCATGTAATAAACATCAAATCATAATTCAACACTTACTTGATTGAAGTTAATGAAACAACTCTTGCACACTAGGACCTGATTTAAACCCCCATTGGTAATTTGTTTTGCCACTGACCGTTCCAAGGCGGTATTCCCAAAAGTTCTCTTTTTCGTTAATTGTTTGAAGCGTACTATTTGAATTGACATACTTATAACAAACATACCGCTTTCTCTGTTTTCGAATTTGTCGTGTGTTTATATTATCACCCAGATCAATGTGGTATCAGCACTCCACAGACACCTCACACCAACAAGATTGTCGGCGGCAGCGTCGCGCAGCCTGGAGAGTTCCCATGGCAGGTTTATCATTGTTATATCTTACTAGTACATCATTTATAATTCTTCAGGTTTTGCAATTCTGGAAGCAGGCTATTCCAGTAGAGAAGTATTTTGTTGATCGGGAAGGGGATGGGGATGAAGGAGTACGGTAATGGTGATTGGCTGGGGAGGGGCAAAACATCATATATTTAAATGATTATCATAATATTTTCGTTTTACACTTTTTGCTTATATATGCATCAAAATCAAATTCAATACCAGATTCATGCTATATATGTAACTGTAATTGTTCGGTCAATAAAGCTGCTGTTGACGCTTGATTTGATGCTTATCAGAGTCGATTTTGTAATCTAAAAGGCCAGTTGTAGGTTATTATATTTGATACATGGTCCAGCTAGGATTAGTTTCATAATCAAACACTTAAATGACTAACTAAAAGATGACTTGCACAAAGAAACCTTATTACGGTAGCCATGTTGTGTTGATCATTCGTGTTACTCTTACACATTTTATGTTATTGTAGGTATCATTACGTTGCTCACATTTTATGTTATTGTAGGTATCATTACGGCTGTATGACACCCATGTGTGCGGGGGTATTCTGATAGACAAAAACTGGGTTCTTACCGCAGCCCATTGTTTTAGACAGTAAGAAAATATTTTCATACAAATTTACATTAGTACCGTGTTTCCCTATCTACTTAAGAGAAATTAGTTAGCATATTTCAAATTAAAAGTGACAGTTGTGAATTCTCAATTATTGTAAAGAGCAATCTTGAATGGTCACCTACATAACTCGATATGAACACAGTGCATGCTCAGTTGATTTTAAATTCACCAAACTAAAAACCAGCCCGGTTAGCTCAGTAGGTAGAGCGTCCGCTTCCGGACTGGGAGGTTGTGGGATCGATCCCCGGCCGGGTCATACCAAAGACTTTAAAAATGGTAGTAATGGCTTCCCTCCTTGGCGCTCAGGGTGTAAGGGTTAGCATTACGACCGATTCGGCGGGTGTCGGTATAGGAGGACCCGCAAGGAGATCCGAAGTCGGAGGTGCTGAGCCTGCAATATGGCGGTCTCCTATCCAAAAGCGCATCACCACGCTTACACGCCGAAAAGGTGAACGCCAAAAAAAAAAACAACAAAAAAACAAAAAAACACAAAAAACATGATACTTTTGCTAGCTTGATTTGACGGGACTCCCCATAATAATCATTGATCTTCCAATTCATAGTCTTTGAGATACGGTATCAATTCTGAAGACCTATGTTGTCCTAAACAGGGTTCATGGACCCCAAATAGGGGTTTATGATAGCGGATTCTATTTAAAGAAAAATTCCAGGGTTCAAGCATTAAGAAAAACAGCACAAGGAAAATATATATTGCATTGCAAAAAGTACGTCCTATGTGAATATGAGTTACTATTTATGTGAAATAAAACTCAGGGGTTTAAGAATTGCATAGAGGACATTGCAATTTCGTTTGAATTCAAAGTATCGGTCAGCATCTACTATGTCTTTTTTTGCACTTCGAATAGAAACTGTTGGGGCAAGTGTGAGGTTGGTGCACCCTCGAACCAGGTTCAAACCCCCAGTGGCAATTTGATTTGCCACTGGCCGTTCCAAGGCGGTAACCCCCCGGGTTCTAAGTTTTGTTAACTGTTTGTGGTGTCTTTTTTGAAACTGATTAACCATGCTCTCTCCCTATTTCTTCTTCTTGACTGTGTGGGGGTGTATTTTCTGAATGTGGCTATTCCTGATATGCATATTTCACCATTTTGTGACAAAAAATGGTTATGTTATACTCTGTCTTCTTTCTATTGTTACTCTTTTGTGCTGTACGCACCAAACTGATTTTAAATAATGTTTCTATGTGTCTTTCTTCATTAGAAGCCATTATCCAGTGACATGGACTGTTGTGGTCGGAGAAAATGACCGAGCTTTTATTGAAGGTCAAGAAAAGATTATTAAGGTAATATCATGAGACAGCAACAATTACACGTTCTGATAGTTGTCATAAACAGGTGCACGAGCACAGGTGCATATTCTTACTAAACAGAAAATAAGTACCGGCTGTAAATTAACTTAGATTGCAGTCCAAAATAAAAAGGGAAAATCTTTTTTTCCCTTTTGAAATCAGGTTTGCTACAGAACGATTTTTCAAGGCAAACAGCTGTCTATATTCGACGTTTTGCTCTATAAATGCAGTGGATGTTGATCATTTCCGAAGAAATTTCTGCTGAAAATCTCTTAAAGGTCCAAAATAATGAATATAGGAACAGTGGAAATTAATAATAACCCTTGACTCTATATAATTTCACTCTCATAGCAGTAATATCTGTTCAACTTGCAATATCTTTATATTTCTAGCAGAAATTTCTGCTGGAAATTTTACCGAAACAACTGTGGTGGAAAAAATGCTTTGAACTTTCCAGCAGAAATTTCTGCCAGAAAATTTATCGAAATACAAGCTGGTGCAAAAAGTTTATTGCATTTCCAGCAGAAATTTCTGCCAGAAAATTTATCGAAATACAAGTGGTGCAAAAAGTTTATTCCGCTTTCCAGCAGAAATTTCAGCTGTAACCTTCACCGAAATGTGCAGAACATTTTTTCAGCAAACAATTCAATTTAAAATATAAAAATAATAGAAATTATGGAACAACGTCGTAAGATCATTAAAAGTTGAATAATTTTGGTCGTTCAAACATAAATTATGAGCACGACAATGTATTTGTATAGCTTTACGTTCAATAATTGTCGATATGAAGACTCAGTTAACGTCTAACATAAACATATAGCAGAAGTTTGTGTTTAGTCATGAAACAGATAGGTTGAAAAAAAGTTATTGCATAACTTAGGAAGCATATCTGAAAACATCTTGGTAAAAATTGTAGGTGCAACCATATCATTCACGGACATGAATTAAAATATGACGCTTATTGCTTCTTTGTTAGTAAAAGTATCAAATAATTAAAAAAGCACAGTAAAATATATAAATATAAGAAATCTAAATCGTTTATCTAATTTTAATAAGGACAAAAACGTAAATTTAATGGTTCATTAATTTGAAGCACTACACTCGTCAAAAGTTCTAAGTGCACACTTTTCTTTTTTGAATATCTTAAAGTAAACTTATTCTAATTGAATGAATGTTTGATATAATGTTAATTATGGTCAAACAATAATATTTTTTGAAAACCGTGCATATGTTTTTTGTATTACGTCATCCACGTCGGCATACGCTATTTATGCGTAATCCCCGTGAGGCAATCGAAATTAATTTTTGTACAATCGTTTTTGTTTTTCTCATGTTTACCGACTCCAGACAAACACGAAAAACACACCAACAAATTTTAACCATTGAACGGTTGACGTCAGCAGACAACGACATTCCCGTCAAAATTCGTTTCACTGGCACAACTTCAAATTGGTTGTAAAAAATCTTGACGGTTTTCGTAAATGCAATATAAATACCTCATTTTTGCATATTTTATTAATTTAAGAAGAAAATCAAACGGTATTATGTTCTAGATTGATTACGCTGCTTACGTTGAACGCTGACGTTACTCGAAAGCGTCATTAAATATTTACGTAAATAAACGTAAACTCGAAAATATTAGTGTAACATCTGTTGGATAAGAGTCCAATAAATAACAATTTAAAACTAAAATTTATAGAAATTCAATAAACTTTAAAATCGAATTATTCGAAAATGACGTTTATTTGGTCAAAAAGCGTGTCCGAAAACTGGTCAATTTTATCGAAAATATACATTTTTTGGTTCGGAAAAGCTGTTACACATCTATCATAGAAAATTGCATCATCCCAAACTGCTAGACAATGCAAAAGCTTTTTGCACAAAGAATTGTGAAAAAAAGGAATTTTCTCCTGAAAATTCTGTAAAAACGTTATGGATAAAATAGAGAAGAGAGCGTGGTCTCATCGTGCCCAGCAGACCATTACAAAGCTACAGGAAGCTATTTCAGTGCAATGGAATTGCAAACTACAGTATTTTCTTTAAATGTACATGAACTTTAATTGATACAGAGATGAGAAAACGATCACAAATGATAGCCGATGCAATGATAATTAACTTGAGAATTGCTCTCTGAGTACAAGTGAGCTAAAATGTTATTATTTTTTAATCTGGTTAAGCAGACTTAAATTTTTTGGTGTGCTTTAATAGAATATTGATACTTCTTCATTGTAATTTACACTATTTTGAAATATTTAATCAAATAATTTGAAAAATCAACATTTATCAAGTGTGCACTTAGATCTTTTGACTAGTGTACAAGAATACAAGTCTGTAAAATATACGTTTGTATGATCATACTTGTTTACTTAAAATATATTTCCATAAATAAAGATTATGCTTATAAAACTTCTTTTAGTCGACTTAAAGCCATGCGTTTTACAGAATCATTTCATTCCTATACTATAACATTCCCAAATGAAATTTAAAAAAGGCAACGATTCACACATTTGTCGGAATGATCCATAGATGTGTGAAAAGAATCTTCCAAAAACGAATCACAAATAATTACTGTAGCATTTAAGTGTATTGGTCATCAATATCGTCTACAACAGGTGACTCATTATGGTTTCTATGTATGTACACAAGATTTTATACACTTTCTACACCATAATAAATGAGATAAATACAGAACAAAATATGAAATTAGTATTTTCTCAATATGATGTTCATGAAACTAGTCCTAATTAGTAAATAATTCAGGGTCATACAATATTTATAAGCATAACATATTTTTGCACAAACACATTATGCGAGAATCAAACTAACTTTTAAGCAGTACAAACCAGCTTCTTTATACCCTCAGTTATTACATTTCTTCAATAAGACATATGCAGTTATATTCATTTTTCCATTCGTTCTTCCATTTAAGAAAATTGCTTTAGTTCTTGTAATATTATGTCAAGTATCTATCTCACCAGTCGACGATGACGGTTCTTAAACAGGTATATCTTCAATTTTCTTTCCAAAACTTCTATATTTAATTTAAGTAACGATGGTAAAATAATATTAGGGTTTAAGGTTCTAAATTGCTCCTTGTACACTGTAATCGTTTTCAATGTCTGTCGTAAGTTCCTTTTGCATTCTAAAATAATTCGTTTATTGTTTGTTTCCTTTCTGTCCTTTTGACCTCTGAGTTGTTTTGCTGATGGTATTCGTGAACGTTAACAAGTACATTGTACCAGCGTCACCTCTGCGTAGAATATCTACCGTTTTAATAAAACCAGAATCTCTACATCCTGATGGGTATGCCCGACATATTGAAGTGAACCTGAAAAAAGACAGTTAATCATTTAACTTGCTGCAATTTGTTATCTTTATAATATTTGAGGAAATAAAGAACAAATACTATCAAAACGGTTAGCCAAGACCGCATGAAAAATATAGTTAAAATCTGACTGGCAATAGTTGAATAAATGCTGTTTTTATTTACATAATAATATTATCCTACCGTGCTTACCATGCTCATTAATAAGAGTAGTGCCAATAAACAGACACCATTTCGACTAATTTAATTGGTGTGTTACACGTGGCGAAATTAGTGTGCGTCATTAGCCAGAAAACTACAAATCACAACATAACATTTTGTTTCTCTTTATAACTTTTTTCTTCAAAGCATTATTTGTATGAGAACGATTTACATTTGTTCTGTATCAAAGTGGATTCATTTTGATATTCATCAAACATTCATCGTGATTCATTTGGAGCAATTTTTATAACATTTAATACCGGTGAAGACTAGAGTTGATAAAGGTGATTTGTTGCGGACGGGGAGACACACGGGGAGGTAAACCTATAGTCCCCTCCGATGCAGATTACGAAAAGAGATTCCAGAACATAAATTAATGGCATGAATCAAGAAACAAATTTATAAAACATCGTTTAATGTACGGGGTAAGCGCAAGTCATTTAGAAATTACTGTTTTTACTTCGTTACTATTGTTAACATTTCATCAAAATGAGATTTACATCAATACTATCATAATTATTTACCATATAGGCTTGCTGTTCTTCTGTCCGCAGTTGTAGATGACACAGTAAGCCGAGTGTTCTTTTCATTTAATATGATACATATGGTATTAATTGTAAAAAAACAAAAACATTAAAAGCTATATAAATACCTTGATTCACGACTCATGATGACATGAACTGATGTTGGTTCACCTTTCCCTTTTCTCATCTTGTTTTATAGTACTGTCACTCCATTCTGCAAACCCCTAAATGTTTTTTTACAACATAAAACTAATTAAAACAGATGTTTATTAGTTGAAAGTACTTCATGTATCTTAACCTAGCGGGGGTTTTTCTGACCAAGTACTGCATGGTAGTATAAATTGCTCTTATCAGTTTATCTTTATACTCTTATCAAACTAAAGATAATGACGTGTAGGGAATCTGTGTCTTTTGTTTGTGGCCGCTCGTGGTTTGCTTATTTCACTACTTTAATCTTTCGTAATAAAGTTTCAGCTGTGATTTACGTTAACATTTGTATGTAAAAAATATGTTTTGTCTAGAGCCGAGTAACACATTTCGTATGACACTGAATTATTTTTTGTGGAGTTCATGTATACTGGAGTATCATTTTATTTCGCGTGGGCTTAATAGTCGCTTTGAATGTGCACACAATCAAATACCAGCGAATATTAACCACATGATTTCTTATACTATGTGGATAATACTACTGAGCGAATCTAGTTTATGTCAGCGTAAAGTTTTCGTTGGCGTCGAAAATTAAGCACCGTGAAATAACATAATACCACAATTTATAATATGCATTTCTATAATATAAACATAAAAGATGATATATATTATTCACATATTACTGAGAATTTTTAACTGATTTTCAGTTTTTTCTCTCTTTTTCTTTATGTTTTTAATCATCAAATCAATTATTTTTGTCATTTTGGGCTTTTTTTTTATTTCAGATGTTTATCCTTTTTAATATCACAACATACAATACAAACGACTTGATATTAAGGTTCAAGCAAACACGATAAAATCCTTAATATTTAGTTTGTCTAAGTCTAATGAGGGTGCTATTCAACTATTAGTCAATGGGTTATTCTTCTTTCGATTTTCTTGTTTTTAAGGAAAAATTTTACGGTTCAAGAGTTCATCAAAATTAACCATTATAAACTCCAGACAAGTTCATCATGGTTACATGCAAATATGTTCTTTCTATATTCAAAAATGTATCTTTGTCAATTTGATATTAACACGATTTAGCAGTTTTTAAAAATAATAAATAACGTTAGAAAGTATAATATGGAGGTTTTCATGAAATTGTTTGTTTCTGCTTTGAAAAAAAATAAATTGCACCTAATTCGCATAAATTCGGATTTAAAAAGAGTATGGTATATTCTATGAATAACTTGTTTAGCTTACTACTAAAATGTTAATTGAAATGATAAATATGACTTAGGTAAAACAATTTGATATTCTTTCGAACTGTGGAGAAATAAGACAAATTATTTGCTTACCTGTCTCGGATTTGATGCTATCATTTTTTATCCATAATAAAAATTACAAAACACCGCAAAACAAGAAACGTTTCGTTCTAATGCGCGCAACATTATCACCCTTCACTAAACTAATTGAACGAATAATATGCCAATCGGCCTCATGCAAAATGCCTAGACTGGCTCCCGTTCCTATGTTCTGTTATTATTTATATTCCCCTGTCATCCAGTTATATACTAAGGCACATCAATTTTTCTGATTTTAACTTTGCTTAGCTCTCAGAACATAGATTGTTCGACAGAAATAAGAAAATGAAACTGAGAACTGTAATAAAGATATATGTAAAACTATTATTAAAAGTAATTAAAATTAGAACCATCTAGCTGACCGCTAGGCTAACCCATTTCTTATCCTGGATTTTATCTGCTGACTGATCAGTACATTCCATGATAGTTCACCTCACCACAGGAATCATAAATTTGCACAACTGATATCGCGAATCGAATTACAAATTTGTGTACCGGTCGATTGAACATGTTACACGTTGAAAGTAATTACTAACAGAAATCAATCATATATAATTTTTATTTATTTGATTTTACCAACAAATATGTTACATAAACAGTAATCTCAACAGGTATAATAGACTAAAATGAAATTTAAGCACTGCTTGCAATTTCCAGATTTTGGAATTTCAATAGTGTGTGTCTATTGGTATATTGCCTCATAAAGAAGATTCGAAGTTATCGAGCGCTTGTTGAAAAAATAGAACTGTAAAATGTTTCATGGTATTGCATTAAACGATTTTTTCAGCATAACTGTTATCATCATGTTCTCTTTCAATAAATTGCATTTACCTTTTAAATTTGAATCTATACACTACTCTTTAACTATTATCACATCGCTTTGCACAGTCAACATAAAACAAATTATTTTATCAAGAATTTTATTGTAAAATATCTTCAATTTGCATTTGAAGCACTGGTGAACTTCCATTTGGTTATCATAAATTTAGCTTATGGGATCACTTGAAAGATATCTGAAGATTACGGCCCAGCGGCCTAGCGGCGTGAAGTTGGCAGCTTAGCGGCTTTAATTTGACGGCCTAGCGGGCTGAACTCAGCGGCCTAGCGGCCTCTTGTCCAGTTTGGCAGGCCGCAAGAGTACCAACTTCGCGCTGTAATGCCTACAGGCTGCAAGACCGCTAACTTCACGCCGCTAGGTCGATTGGCTGCTAGGCCTCCAAATTACGCCGCTTTTTCGCCAATCATCAAGGCCGCCAACTTCACGACGCTATGTAGACTAGTCCGCTAGGCCGACAACTTCACGCCAACTTCACGCCACAATGCCGCAACTGTATGCCGCTAGGCCGCTAATTTCACGCCGCTATTTCAAATTCATTTTTCATTACGAAAAATTATTTTAATAACCAACAAAATTCGTTTCGAACTTCAGATGTATTAATTATCAATTTGTCATACTTGACTAAAGATCACTGAAGAATATAATATAATAATAACATAATTTTCGCGTTTTCTGCACTAAAACAAGAACAGAGGCTTTAAAATAATAATTTAAATATTATATTTTGTTTAGAAGCCTCGGCGAATTAAACAGAAATTCATATACCGTAACAATGAATTGGATACGGCCCTTAGAGCATTTTTAGTATATGACACATCTCTGTTACACCTTTTTACCTATACATTTGAATGTTTAGTTTGCTAGTCGTGAGTTATTTCTTTGATCGGGTTTGTCAAAAATGTATACGTTCATGAAGCTACATTAATAAATGCAAGTTGGCCTGCTTGCAATCTAATACTCTGGTGGGATTGAATGTTTCCCAGAGACCAGAGAAATTTATGGTCATTTAACTGTTATCGCCGATCGCCGGGACTGATAAGCTGAACTTCCCCTTGATGCTTGATGTTAAACATGTTTGTGTATAAAGCCGTGATTTGCTTTAAACCAGTTGTCATCTTCACGCAGCTTTAGATCATGGAATATTTAACATGTGTCTGTCATATGTTATCTTATCACCACTTGGCTTGTATAAACAGTTTAATATTATGTCCCAGGCATTTTGCATTTGGGAACATTTTCGATTTTAACTTTAGTTGAAGTAAAGTTTTGTTTCGATACTTTAATATTCACTGAAAAAAAAAGATTTCATAATATCATTTTATTATTTTCACAATTATTATTTATGCAACAATATGGTGTAAACTAAATTTAAAAAAAAAAACTGAAAAATTAAGACAGGTGTTAATGTTCACAACGGTTGCTCGGGGAGACTTTACGGCCGCCACACTGTACTGTGAAGTGTAATTAAAATAAAGCCTGCTTCAGACAAGCAATCAAAACCGCAGGGTGCGTCGCCTCGTAACTCTAAGCACGTTACCTAATAAGCTAGCTCGGATAAGTTCCGAAAGGCTGCACGGATTACCCTGATAAACGTGTTTCTTGTCAAAATATAGTTTTAAGTGTAATCGGAGTAGTTGCACACACTGGGCCCACAAAACATATTGTAAGCTCAAAGACAAGCGTCTTCAAATTCAAATATTATTCAATTTAGCGCTGATTGTATATTAAGAGGTATCATATTATTGATCAACTGTAAAAGTTTTTACCAACAGTGATGGAATGGAAAACAACAGATTCAACATTCGGAATATGTTTTAAATCTAGATCTTCATCTTTTTATTTGATATGGCATATATTTGACAATCTATCCTATATGGTTCGTTTAGCAAAATAAAGTTGTTTTAAGTTAGCATCATGTTTCCGATACACTATTTGATAATCACACTTATTTAATAACTTTCGCAGAACACTTCAGCTAAATTGATCTGTAATGGGCTTACAAAAGACAATTAAAAACAATTAGCACTGAATCCAAAATAATACCAAAATAAAATATTAGCGCAATTTCAATAACATTGATAAATTTATATTATTTATGTAACTAAAATTTCGGAAAAGACCAGGGGTCCTAATTTTACTCTGACTTCATTATTATTTCAATAAAATTCAAAGATAGTAATTAAGCAAGTAAGTAAGTAAGTAAGTAAATTCTGTATTATAGAGGGTGACATATTTAGCAATAAACTAATCTTCCATATGACCCTCCTTACAGGTAAAAACATACAAAGATTAAGATAAACACGATGATCATAAATAAAACAACATCACAAAACACAATATGATATTATAATAAGAATGAAACTGCAAATAATATATCTGTGGTAATGTTTAGGTTTTTTGCATTTAATGGGTAGGTGCATGCGTGTGCGCGCGTCTGTGTGCGTGTGCGTGAGCGTGTGCGTGTGTGAGCGTGGGTGTGGGTGCGCGAGTATGTGTGCGAGGCCTATGTGAGTAAGTCTGCGCAAGAAAGAACTGAATATTTAAGAAATTTGAGTACATAAATCAATATAATACACAATGCATTTTATATGCATGCCTTAACACATTTGCTGTTTCATTGAGGCAATATTATACATTTTCCTTATCTTAAACAACAATGAATCATCCAGTCCACCTCAGATACAAAGTTTTAAAGGTGTCTACAGTAGAACAATCTTTAATTTCTTTAGGAATGCTGTTCCATAAACAACTGCCTGAATACAGTAAACTATTTTTTATATAATTCTAAGTGTGGCATTGGAAAAGATTTTATTAAAGATTGCAGTTACTCATTATTTACACCAGTTAACGGTTCAATTCTGATCCATACCAAACGACGGCACGCAACGGCGGCGAACATGGAACACATAATGCCGTATTTTCAGATAAACACAACTCCATGATCAGCGGCGTATGGTCCAGAGATAAAAGAATGGGTTTGCCCTTAACAAGAAAACAATGGGCGGAACTGAAAAAGAATAAAATTTTGACAGGGAATATGCGAAAATAAAAACTGCATATCACAGAGAAAGCCAAATGCAAAACCAGGAAGTATATCATAAGGGTGATTGAACAGTATCCAAATCTCTTTATTGGCTAGTATATTGAAAACACCTATCTTACAACTGATAAAATCATTATTAAAAGGGTAATTTAAGATGCACTATAAGCATACATAAGTATCGTGGCCATCGATTTCCAAAGGACATAACTGCGCTGATTTAATGCACGGGGAGAAATTTTACAGCTGCCTCACGGCACAAAACGTTTCTGTGTTATTGGAATAAATGGAAAAAGAAATTTAAAAGCCACCGACCTAGACAAAAATGAATATATTGTTTGGTTTGATTGAGCCTGTTTACGGTTCATGGATAAGTATACAAGCGATTGCAATTGTCAGAAGTGACTGGTATTGAATATATGCTGCGTTTTTTCTTTTGAAGATAAATTGAGTTTTTGATTGACAAATTTAAATGAATGCCATTAAAGATTACAATGAGATGCATAACCTGAAACGTAACTTAATAACTCAATAGTATCAGTTACACATTTTAAAACAATGTATTGCAAATAATCGCCGATACCCAAGGCGTCAAGGTTTTTCTAAAATCTGTTGTTAATTGAGGAAATAAAAAATAATTAAAGAAATCAAATTGCATACTATGGAATTCATATCCATATACATTTGATCTCTTTGCTTATCATTCTTAAGCAACAAATGTAATATGACAGTGACTTTTGTTTAAGATTTTATTAATGATTTGTGTAATTTTAAAAACATAGAGACGCGATCGAATTCTTTTAATATACTGAGTGCCAATGAAAACGCAAAACTTGATTTTTGGAATATTTTTGATGTGCGTAAAAGTTTAATAAATTGGCAAATGTAGATGTGTTTTAAATCAATAAGTAACCAGTCGATGCATTAATGGTCAACTGATTTTTAAACTTTCTCTCCTACAGTAACCCCGTACAAACACAATAAATGTTTGTTTCGGCATGTAAACATGCATGAATAACCTCAAAACAAGTCAATTTGTTAACCTCAACTTACGGCCACACAAATCCCAAAATCCCATAATCAGTTTTCAAGTTTTTACTTCACACAAATGGGATAATGGCAAGCGTTTTAGACAACGGGCATATGAGGTTTTGGGCATGATCCAAGGAGGGATGTCTCGACATGAAATCGCTCGACAGATGCATTGTTCACTGTCGACAATTACCCTTGGCGGAACGACTACTTTTTGATTTTAAAACACATCTTCCTTTAGAAATTTTTGAAACTTTTACACACATCAAAAATATTCCAAAAAAATAAAAGAGTTGCGTTTTTCTATTGGTACTCGGTATACTTCTTTACTTCCTGCCGTGGTGTTCTTCAGATCAAACCTTAGTTGCATTGTTCACAGTTCCGTCATGAGCTCCTAGCCACTTCCTATTGACTGTGTCATTAGCTATTTATGTTGAATTGTTTGTGTGTATGTCTTTTTCTATGAAAAATTGTCGAATTGTGTAATTGGACTGCAACTAATTCCAGTGTCATCCTGAACATGTATGAGACCCAGACGGTAAATGAGATTATAAAACCTCGTTAAAAGCACAATTTGAAAAATGCTTTACTACTGATCGATGCAAGGCTCTTCCTGTTTAAATTTTGTATAGTCGTATGTTTTATAAGGAGATAATTTTTCTTATTTTAGATATATCTTAACCACTTGATTTTTTTCCTCGAATTTAGATTAACCTCTTTTTTAATTATCATACAGAAAGCGGGAAAAGAAAGTGAAGATATCGTTAAGTAAAAGCTTTTAAAGATTGGATATGACAAGAAAAGTGAAATGATAAAAATGCAAAACATACTGAACATACTTAAACTCAAAACATTAAAATTGTCAATGTAGATCGTTTTGCCGGTATAAAGCTTGCATGTTTTGACGCTAGTACAGGTTCGTACAAGTGATTTAATCAAATAGCCGACAAACAATATTGCTATTTTCTATAAAAGCTATAAACGTGTTGACATCATAAATATCCGTCGAACTTTGTGCACATTACATAGAGAAGATCTATCTAAGGAGTCAATGCAGTGAAGCAGTCTAACAATCCGGGATTTGCGATCCCGCATTTTATCAGTGATTATATTTTCATGGTTTTAACCTTCGTATAAAGTTACTGTCTAAGACTTTAAAGAAATGATTTAATAAATTATTGTAATAATGAAATAATTACGAATCTCTCAGGATATGTTATCCGAATAAAAGATATAACAGGCGGTGGCGGTGAGCTATGTATACAGAAAGACGAAAGCGAGTCTTTAAGTGTGTGTGTATGTGTGTGTGTGTGTGTGTGTGTGTGTGTGTGTGTTTGTAAATGCCCCCAACCGCGGAGTTCTGTGTGAATACACACCAACGAACTGGGGAAACACCGCGAATTGAGGAACTCCCCGGTTCAAGTTAAGAGTAAAATCTTTCCAAACTCGGTCGCATTAGTCATATTTTGGTTTACCACTGTTATCTGACACTCTCCCCGATTAGCCGGTCTTGAACTTGCTGATAACAATACACAATCTCAGCATTTTTCTAATTGTGTGTATGATAGAGTTTATCTGCAGTTCCCCGGTTGTGCGGAAAAAAAATTATACACTTCCCGCGGTTTATAATTCATTGTTTACATCATGGATGCCAGACGTTCCTCACGGATTATGAAAAGGTAAACATTATTTTAATTACATGTATTATGACAAAGTTTGTAGTTAAATTGTTTCGAGTGAATTGAGAAAACAAGATGAGTGAATAAACTAAACATTTCTATATTTTATTTAAGGACCAATACGAAGCCTCTGGAATTTGCGATATCATCATGTAAATGTGAGATTGATCCAAATGGGTTTCATGTGCGATTTATTAATGAGGTGATAGGTAAGATAATTATGTTTTTATAATGCAAGTTTATACTCTCTTCTTTAATGACAAATTCATTCAATTATAATTATGTTGGCGCTATAATAGCAAGTAACAGGATGATTTGTAAACATAAATGTACGAGTTTTTTATCATAGAAGTTTTAAAGTTTATCTACTCGGTGGTCAATTTGTTACAAAATTAAACGTGAATAAAATACTAAATGTCTCTGCAGGAGAGTGTGTTTTCACCACGAGGCCATTTGAAAACGGAGATTTTTACTAGAATACCAGGGGGATTTGATTAAAAACTACAATTACGCAAGAAATATTTAAAAAGACTATGAGAAGACTAGTGTGGGGAGCTTTCAGTACCTTTTTAAATATAAGGAACGGAAAATTTGGTATGTTTTCCTTTTTCGACATAAGTTTTGTTTTCATTTAATATATGTTTACAAACTGACATATTTTAGGCTAGCATTTAAGACAGCTTTAAATACTAAATACTTGATTTCAATATTTTGAAATTATTGACTGCATCTTATCAACTCACAGTGTATTACGATTGATTTTATTTAAAATGTGATTTCTTTTTTATATGCAGTATAGACGCTACGAAGGACTTCTTCGTAAAAGGAAGAATGGTAAACGACGCCGAAAAAGGAGATCCTTTACAAAGCTGTGCCATTAAAATCATTGAAATAGAAGGCGATCCCCACTTGTGGATATTCGCAGCCCGAGATATTAATGTTGGTGAAGAACTGATTTATGATTATGGAGAAAAAGACTTGCCGTGGAAAATGGTAAAAATCCGTTTTGTTGTGTCCTTGTGTTAAATGATTTTGTCGTAATATTTTGTTTTAGTTTTGTTAGCATATCTCGATTCAATGTAATTTAACAATGATTTTTCTGAGCTATATTTGTGATAATTCTGGGTTTCGCTCGTGTATGCATACTCGTTACTGTCCTTTTACAATTGATTGAACTAAACATGTAATATTGTCATTTTTTAAAAGGTTGGTTCCAAGATTCTGATTTTAAATTTTATATATTTTCATGTACATTTTAGTCTTCTTCAGCAATTCGTTCAACTTGGCATGCTACTTTTTATCGCATGATGTATTTATGTTAACTTCAAATAGTATGAAATATTTATAATTTTTGAGATGGATAATATTATGTAGACTATGACATGACCTCTAGCTCGCACATGCCTAAATCCCAGTTAGGCCACAGTTACACAGACGGTCGCTGCCCAATCGGTTATTTTATTTTAAGTTTTTCGCAGTTTTGATCGGTTGCCATACGTTATTTTATTTCTGGTTTTCTGTGTAAACAGCCATCGGTGATTGACGAGTATTTAATGGGTTAAACGAATATTTCATGGTTTGCTGGTACACTTAAATTCTCATCTTTTTTCTATCGGTGGTAAGTATTAGTTGATCGGTTGCTTTTTGGTGGCCCATCGGAGATATCGGTTGTAGACAGGTTGTCGATCATCGGTGATATCGGTTTTAGACCGGAAATCATTTGGTGATCGATTGTAGACAAGTTCTCGGTCAGTTATTTGTAAAATATTTTCACAGATCGAGAATTTTAAACATGTTCAAAAATCCCAATCGGTAATTTTTTCACCGACAAAACTCATCTTTCCCCAATAGCAGTTAATAGGTGGAAAACAGGTGACCCATAGGTGATTTCGGTGTTAAATCTCTTGTCATGGGTTCACTCCACAATTTGGCCGAAAAACTCACCGATCACTCACCGAAGACTTTGTATAACTGGGGTGATACACAGAGCCATCGGTGATCGATCGGTAGTTTTTTTTAGCCAGATTAGGGAGTGAGACGATGTCAACTTTTGGTCACCTGTTTGCCACCTATCAATTGCTATTGGAGGAAGATGAGTTTCGTCGGTGAAATCCTACCGATCGAGATTTGGACATGATTAAAATTCTCAATCTGTGAAAATATTTTACAAATAACCGCTAAAATAACCGTCTAAAACCGCTATCACCGATCAACAACCTGTCTAAAACCGATATCTCCGATGGGCCACCTATAAGCAACCGATCAACTTATACTCACCTCCAAATAAAAAATGAGAACTAAAGTGTACCAGTAGAAGTATTTGTTTAATCCATTGAATACTCGTTAATCACCGAAGGCTGTTTACACAGAAAAGCAGAAATAAAATAACGCATGGCAACCGATCAAAACAGCGAAAAACTTTAAATAAAATAACCGATCGGGCACCGACCGTCTGTGTAACTGGGGCCTAAGTAAAAAGCTTTTTTGAGCCACAGTTATTCACTGAAAAGTTAATGCTAAAATTGAATTGCAACATAAACTTTTGAAATTGAAATCGTAACATTTTCCAAATGCATGTTTTCCATTCCATATGCATATTTTAACATATTTAACATGTGTAAATTTTAGGAATGAGATACGTGAATAAACTATGAATTAACAGTTAATGTCAGTGCTTTGTAGTTTCATGATATTGTGTATTGTGCATTTCATTTTGGATGATCATACACAAATAGAGAGTTGAAATTAATTATTTGAATGTATAAAAAGAATTTCTTAGTATATTTTTACAATACCATGTGACATTTGGATAAAGGGGGGGGGAGAGAGAGAGAGAGAGAGAGAGAGAGAGAGAGAGAGAGAGAGCAATGTTGCAATTTATACATAATTAAATCTTTAACTTGCTTACAGGAGATAGAAACTCACAAGTGGGAAAAACTAATTCTCAAACTGTGGCAAGTGTTTGCTATCAAAACTCGAGAAAAAACAACACCAAAAACGGAACGTCGAATTGCGCAACAGAGTGCATGAATATCACGGACACTGTGATAACTGAAAAGAGAGGCTTCCAGAAGCTACATTACAAGTTGCAAAGGTATCGAAATTACTGTTGATGTTGGAAGAAGGAGGACCAAAGCTAAAAACTGAACAAAGTATTGATGATGTCATCACCAAAAAAAATGAATCATGTTCAGGTATAATTATTAATTCAATCATATGTTTTTAAAGATCAGTTGGGCTTTCATGTAATCAGTTCAACAGTAAGGCATCAAACATATTTAAGTCGACGTAACGTACTATTGATAAGAAGTTTTGGTTAAGACTTTCACAATGTTTAGAAATGTGTTTTCTGACTGAAATCCTGCTATATTCTCTTGAGATTTATTTTAAAATGTGAGCACCAACATATCACAATTATATTTTATCATCATAACATGTGAATTTTTTTTCCACATAGATTCCAACAAAATGGAAGAAACATCTGATTGCCATAGTTACTCCGACGACAAAACATTACCACCAACAAACAAGACAGTGGTATTCAATGGCGGAACAAAAGATAGTTCGAAAGGTTAACATATCACTTCACATAATTCAGTTTAACTTATTGCAGCTCTGATATCTTATTCTATTTTGTTGCTTTTAAAGCGCCATTTGTATCAAAGGTCATTTTAATCTACATAAAATCGCATAAGAAGCAATTTTCATTTTGCATCGCTCTTCAAAACTATGTGATCTCCAGTATCCATAATGATTTATTTGATGTGAAATCCACTATTATATTTAATAAATAAGAATAACGGATTCTATGAAAACAAGTCTGATTTTATTAATAGGGTTGTCTTAGATTCACAAATTTTCTCATATCAGTCTTGCTAAAAGAATACAATTATAAATATTTAAATCCGTCTATGATATGCGTTGGTTTCAGAATCATTGAAAGCAGCGGAGCATAAAAAAGCTTGGAAAAATGAAGATAAGTCTGCAGTAATGAAACACCTTAAACGTTACATACTAATGTCGAAGATTCCAAGAAAATCAACAATTGAAGAAAGCATCCAAAAAGAGACAGTCTTAAATGGAAGGACCTGGAGAAACGTTAACGACTTTTGCAGAAATACTATCACAACCTTAAAAAGAAAAAAAAATGAAGATGAAAACAATATTTTGAATGAAGTTCAATTTAAAGTGATTATGGATACACAAAAATAAACATTTATTTTTTTAATTTCACAGTCTATACGTTATTTTCTGTCGTATAAAAAAAGCTATGCTAAATAAACTGTAAACTTGATCTATGATTTATCAACACAATATTTTGTTACGGTATAAGACTTGTATTTACATGATAGAAACACAGAGAACTTAATTATCAAAAAAAATAAAAATAAAATATGCATACCAGGAAAAGCAACTCTCAGTTGACACATCTAGAAAAACTTGCGACAAAGGTAGATTTTTTTCTCTTAAGTTAATGTATCAAGGAAATCCATGGATATAAGTTTGCCGAAAACTCAAGTAAAAGCATAATAATTTAATCCATAGCTTTGCAAATTCTGTTCAGTCAAAAAGATATAACCTTTGCATCATAGTGATATATCTTTTACATGACAGATGTGAAAGATGCTTATTTTTTTTTTTTTGGTTGTCGTGTGCAAAATTGTTAACTCGGCATTTGCACAAAGTTCTCCATTTGGCTATAATACCTAACTACCCAGTTGGCATTTACACAAACTCCCCACTTGGTATACATTCATGTATTCCCCAGTTGGTCGATACACCAGCTCCCCGATTAGTATACACAAGTTCCACAGTTTGTATACACAACTTCCCCATTTAGCATACACAGCAAGCTCCCCGTTTGGCTTTTAAAAAGTTGATATACGCTTAAGATATGAACACCCTAGATTTAACGACGAACTTATAAAAGATAATCGATTAATAACAGTATATAGCCCGATTCATCAAAATGCACATCTAAATAAAGAAGTTCCCACTTGGTAGGTTTCCAACCTACCTCCCCGATTGGGTGCTTTTACGCGTATGTGTGTGTGTGTGTGTGTGTGTGCGTGCGTGTGCGTGCGTGCGTGTGTGTGCGCGTGTGTGTGTGTGTGTGGTTATTAATTCGTGTAATACATAAGATACTAGAAAAAATTGCCAAAGCTACATAGTGATTTGTTTCTATGATATTCTGAGTGATGGAATTTACTATACAAACACGTATTTTAACCAACGTCCCACGAATGCATACATGTGATCGCAAGAGAATAACAAATAAGATGTTAGTTTCTCCAAAATCTTAAATTTCTTCTTTCAAACTGGACATTTTACGGATAATAAATAAATCAAATCCTTTTTTTGTGTTTTAGTGAAGTATACAAAAAACATCACTTTTTACATGTAAGATACTCCAATGAAAAAGAATAATTTTACAACATGTATGCAATGCCATATTGGGGAACCAAGAAGTCATGTTAAAAAGCTTCCAATTTCTTGAATGCTAACTTACCAAATTACTGGATTATTTTATTTTATGATTAATTGAAATTGATGATTTTTAATTTACTTGCATTTTAAAATTTGATCGTTGAGACGGAGAGAGCGGACGTTAATTTTGTATAAAAGTTATTTGTTGTCACTTCTGCTACGGCCGTAGTCTCAGATCAGTCAATGCTTCTAGACATTCTGATAAGGGTCTACACCGATAGTAATACTGCAAAACAATACATTGCCTCAGATAAAAAAACTGGGTCGGATTGAACTTATGGCAAATCAAATGGGATAAGAATGAAAAATTTGTCAAATTATGACCTTTACATATTATGTTTACCTGTTATTGTATGTATTGCATTGTCGGTAATTAAAACAACGTGTGATAAATATTGAATAGTTCTAAGCGTATTTATAATATTCGCTTTTACAAAACTGATTGATTTTCTCCATTTCTTAATCCATCATATTTCTGAACCTGAAGGTGCTAAAGATTTCTAGATTACATGGTTTATCAGATACAGGCAATTTGATCTCTATTAACGTAAACAAATTTGATAGAGCAATGTGAGTTACCCCACAATGAACTTTGTGTGACCCCAATGCAGCCTGTATTCGTGATACACTGAAATCAATTTCCACAAATCCCTTTGTTCTTGGAGCTAAGCGAAGGTCAAAACAGAACAAATGACGAGTTTACATACCGGAGCCTGTCTAGTGCTCACGAACTGTCATGAAAGATTGTTTGCTAAAAGTTTTCTAACTGTATGAGGATGTTGTTATGCAGAAAAAGAAGATGAATTGTAACTGTAAGTAAATCTTGTTGTTAATGCAGATTGATTATCAGTAACAATTTATTGTATGATCTTATTTACGTTTTCTCGTCACATTTGATTTTACATCTTATATGCTAACCTTATAAAAATCGACATACATTCAAAAACACTATTTAAGCATTTAACCTGATTGGATTTTTATATTGATGACGAACTTCCTAAAAAATACTCAGAATGTAAGAATTGGGATTATAGTATACTAGTCTTCACGCCTATACAGTCTGATTAGGGTTTACATGGTTAGCCATTCATTCAGAATAACATTTTTTTGTGTCTAGTAAACGCTTTAGATACATTTGTATTTCTCAGACCATGTTAATGTGCAATATTAGCAGGATTTACGTTTATTACAGAGAATTCTAGCTTGGTTTATCATGCTTTGTCACTTAAATGTAGCCACATGTTATTGTCGGTCATCCTGATGACCGACATATTATAATGGACCAAACTTGAACTTTGAAGGGTAACACCGGTTAACAGCGGCACCGGACGTGGTCACTTTAGACAAAGCCGCCCGTCTAGAGCTTGGGAATGCTATTCCGTTCCCCCTATTTGCAAGAAAAGTCTTCTAAATGTTGATGAAACAATATGTGGACGTTGTAGTAACATCAAATCAGAAATTGAGCCGATATATAACGATATGTTAAATTATATAAACATACTTGTGTTGTATTTTCTACAGGGTGTAGAAAAAATGTTATGCGTCTTTTTTTAGAAAGTCACGTGATGAAAACCTTCATAGCAAAATATTATTTGTGTATAAATTGAACTGTTACGTTATGTGATTCAAACAACTGTTCAGGATGATCCCATATATGAAATAGATTCAATCCGTTATATTGATTTTGTTAGTCAAAAGCAAGACATCGTTTATGTTTTTCTTAGAGACTAATGAATATCCGGGCGTGCTCGATTGGGCTGTCGGAACTGTGCCAGAATCAAATTCCGACTCTTCCACAGAATCTGCTTGACTGTTTCACTGCGCATGTCTGTACTTTCAGCAGACAGCGACAGTAGTAAACCAATTTTGTCTGGCGATTATAGTCGCCAGAGAATCCTTAGCGAGCTTCAGTTATCTTTCCTCCTCGAGGTTTAAAAAAGGCGGTATTCCCCAAGCTTGCAAGTAAAGTACATACTGCTGCTGGAGATTAACAACACCAGTTGGTGTTAGATTTAAAAAAAAACGAACTCGGAGTCATATTACAAGATGTATGTTTACCGTTATCACAGCAGAGTTGCTGATAGCAATTTGATGCCACTTAAATGTCGGTCACTGATTTATTGCCATTCATATGTTTGGAATGCATATTATGATGAGATCTGTATCTGTATTGTTACGACGCTTGTAACCACTGCTGGCGTAGAGCGTCGGGGGTTTAAATGTTAACCATTCGAGTTGCACAAATACTGCACACTGTTTGCCATATCCTGTCGTTCAGGGCGACGTTTACACCTTCTAGATGCTGGTTTAATACAGTATAAGCTGTACCTCTTCTTTTCTTTTTTACAAATGGTTTATATTTACTCTTTAATCAAGTGTTATGTTGAATTATTGTAATGAGCAATAGGCTTAGTTGATAAGAAGCTGGAGAATTTTTTTTTAAATAGATGCAGAGAACAGGCTTGACGTAATCCACAAGCCAATCAGAGGCCTCTAGTTTTTTTGGTTTACAACAGTCGTTTATTTTCTGATAACGACGGAGAAAGAGTCTAAGAATCTGCCAAACGAGTGAGATTGGATGTCGGAACAGAATCATGATAGGTTTTTATAAAAAGTGTTACATAATTGCATGTTTATTATATCTTTTGAAGTCTAAAGAACTCCTAATGGTCTTAATAAGCCATACTTCATAGTTCAACTAAGTTTTCCTAGTTTTTAGATCAGTCAACAAAAAGCAATATTTATAATTTACTGAAAAATAACACTATTTCTGGTATTTATGTTGGTGAAATTCTTGGCATAGTACTGAAATGTAACCATTATCTTATTTTATGGCAAAAAAAAACAGTATCTAAAAATATTTCAGTTTGGTGCAGTATAAAACACTGACCGATTCACACCACCTATTTCGATGGAATGGGTAGAACGCTGCCAGAACACAGTTCCGACGCACTCGATTGGAGTTCTCCCTGTTCTTAATGTCGGAATTTCCAATCGAGCACGCTCCGACTTTTGCGGGAAAGGCTGTCAAAGTTTACAAAAAGCTAGTCGGTCATTAGCATACACTTTCAACCAAAAATGTATTCCAAAATCTAGAGTTCAACAACAAAATTTCGTCACTGTCCTAGGGTGGGGGGATGAGCAGCCTGACAGGGACTCAAATTATTAAATTTACTATTCTGATCTTCAACAATGTCGTTAGAATGCTGAACTTAAACATGTAATATTGGTGGTTCTCGCACATTTTCCTGTTTTTGTTTGTTAGTTTTAATGATGTCAATTTCAGTGTATGCCATGTTAGATGACATTATGCGGGTTAAAAAAAACTCATGTCCATGCATTGACTTTGAAAATTGATGAACACTTCTACCAATGTGTTAATTTTAAAAATTTCTTTCTTGTGGTATAAATCACCAAACATACGGTCGTGAAACAGTAGAGGCTTATAGTAAAGGAGGAGATGTTTTAAACAAGCAGTTAGGAGGAAACGAATGCTCAGAACTTGCTTAATTGTCAAAATATTGTCTTTTAAAGAGAGATTTTGCTTTTTGCGCTTTCCAGTGCAAATGTTGCGAATGTTCTCAGAAGTTAACGGAAGTTTAGCGAAGTGAGGTGATCATTGTTTAAAGTAAAAAAAAGGGGGGGGGATCAGCGATTTTGCCATTTGTTTGCGATTTCCAGTGCAAATTTGGTGAATGTTATCAGAAGATACCGGAAGTTTAGCGAATGTGCCATGGCCATTGTTTAAAGTAAACATAGGAGATCAGCATGGGCAATATTTTTATCTAATATCATAAGTGTAGTCAATTGGGCGGCGCTACGCTAAAAGACAGTCATCAATACGACCAATAAGCTGCGGACGAGAGAGATAAACGACTAGGATGGCCACATGAGGTTATGATTACACATTCAGCGTGGACGCATCAATAATGATTTTGTTTATTGAACTTGTCTGATATCAATTTATAGGATAAATGGCGACACGTTACCTCAGTTACAAGTACTTAGTTAGTCAAGTTTGTTGAAATATAATTTCAATCCATAATTACACACTTTTGCATTTCACGAGCGCACTATTGAAATAACCTGAGATGCGAGAGTTTAAACCTAGTTGGTTTGATGACAACCCATGTCTTCATTAGTTATGAACATTACATTTTATCTTTTATTCTCAATTACTCATTTAGAGGGACATTTATATACATGTATTATGCTCTTTCTCAAAGATTTGCATAAAAGTGCCTCGTTTTGAGCTTGTTGCACAAAAACTGCCATGTTTTTTTAGATCTATCTATTTCCCTGTCCTTTTGATATCCAAGTTGGAGCTCTAATTACGATGCGGTATTGTATGTTTTTGATATGCTTTGAAGTCTTTAACAGGCTCAATGAAACCGAGCCTGTAATATGTTCACATTTTTCGTCTTCGGTGGTTTTCAAAGTGACCTTTTAATCTATTTTAAGAAAACAAAACTTAAACGATTGTTTTGAAATAGAAACTTGGTAACCATTCTATACGTACTTCTGTATTTTTATTATTTAAACTTTAACTGTTTAATTTATGTTACAAAACTTTCGCCGCCATAAAGTTCAAAACTTGCCCTTGAATATATGCATTATTAACGAAATACGAATTGATTTATTTTGATTCCCATATTCCCTCGTAAAACCCCATATATCTATGCTTTCTCTTCTTGGGGTCTATAGTGAACGGTTGGACTCGTCGCAGTTGCAATCCAAATTGAGTTTTACTTGTAAAAGATTTCCGGGGATGCCCGTGACCCCAATGACTGCTTCCCCATACACATGCAATATAACGGATCTGATTTCGGTCTTGGGATACTAAACGATAACATTATTTTGACAAGTACAGTAAGGTAGACAACACAAGCACTATCATTTCTATGTAAGGGCGATCTACTAGAATATACTGCAAGGAATGCAAAACCAGCCTTTAAAGTAAAGAAAAAGTTGTTTTCAGAACAGTGGCATAACGACAATTTTTATGATGATAGATTAATTTAAATACAACTAGTGCTTCTTGAGTTCCTTTAATAGTTTTACAGAAAATCGTTCAAACAAAAACACAAGATAATAGCAGCATAAACATTAAGTGAAAGTAATAAATGCATCAGCATCCTAATTTATTGTTTACTGTCTTTTAACGCTCGTCAACTTCAAGTTTGACGAGATCTGCTGAACCAACTAAAACTACATTTTATGAATGTTGGTAATGAATACTGAATATTATAAGCGTGGCTTTTCTCTCAATGCACAAATAAGTATCAACTGTGGAAAGTTCTATGGTACCTCTTTGAGCATTCGCGTTAATGTAACATATTCATCAGATTCGCTGGTGCTTAAACAACGTAATTATTTCTACACGTCCTGAAAAAAAATAAATTACGTCTACTAGAGACATGATTATTTATATTGATGCCTTTAGCCCGTACACGTATTCTTCATGTTTCAATAAATCAAACATCAGCCGTTCTACTTTGTTTGCATGCTTTAAAGTAACAGAATTGTACAATGTTTATATGTTCTCTTGTTTATGTTTGTACATACAGAGAAATGTGAATGGAAATAAACTTGAAACTTGAAACATCAACTAAATTCACAAATAGTTTGTCAGATACAGTCTGTGTGACTTTGATCGACAGAAAACTGGCCATATCATTGACTTACATTCGTCCAAAAGTAAATACATGAACGAATACATACCTACTTATTCTTTTAATTTATTTGCTAATGACCGACTAGCTTTTTGGAAAGCTAAAACTTGTGATAGTTTAGGTACATACAACATACTGGGAAAATTGTGTCTGAAATGTGAGTTTAATACGGGTCAGGTATTTTATTTAACCTGATGGTAAATGCTATGTTCTTCGAAGAATATATTCGGATATATTATTTTTAGCATGATCGGATATATTTGATGTTTTTGATTCCTTACAAACAATATTTTCGGTGAGATGATCTTTGAAAAATAGTTTGTATATGATTAAAGCGCTAAGGTGGATTAAATCCTGCAGTCAGTCCACTATAATGAAAATGCTGTCGTTATATATACTATTCGTTATATGAACGTGTTTGTAATTAAGTAGGCTAAGAAAAATTTACTTCCTTTTTTTGCCTTATCGAAAACTAAGGAATATGATATAGTTTATCGTTTTATTCACAGTCATCGTTATCATCGAAACCTTAGCCCGGCGGTCATTTATTTGACATTAAAATTAAAGTTCACTTAATTCTTAATAAGAAATTGTTCTGCAATAGACTGGACAATTCCAGTTACTGTCAAATCATTTTATTTCGCGCGGGTTTAATTTTCGCTTATTTTGCTCTACGGCAAGAGCGCGAAATTCAACACCAGCAAAAAACCATGGTTTCTTTATAGGAAAAAACAGTTGCGCAAATTCATTTCCCCGCGAATATGTTATTTACGGGTTTTGTGCGAAAATTCGTGCCCGCGGAATTAAATGATACTACAGTATCACGTATACTGTCATTTAATTTCTTCTTATTAATCACGCAAAATTGCAATAATATTCAAAAACTTGAATTGCAAAATCAAATTCGGTGATGCTTTCAGAAACAGTCCTGTCTTTATTATCTAGCCTGTGAGAATATTCCAGTTAATTGTTGTTGGAAAATTGTAGGATTAATGATAATCATATCACCCACGTGCGAACACTTTACCTGCACCCAGTCTGCTGGATTTTATCACAAGCATCATCCGCGTAATTATCTATCCATGATATGTTATTTTAGCTCCTCTGTCCAAATGGTATAAGAAATGAAAGAACGTTTTCTTTCATTTTAAGACTTGCATTACAAGAGATAACACATATGATTTTTAATGTCATAAAAAATTCACAGGTCAATACAATTCACATTCGGCAGATTTTATAAAAAATTATTTAAAGCGGATATCATGTTTCGGTCAACAATATTACAAATAAAAACATCTTGAATAAAGTATTTGTTTACAAAATGTCCGACACCTAATAGATATAAAAGCTAAGAATTTAGTCATAATAACTTGTAATTTCATAGGAAAAATGCATCATATAAGATGTACATCAAAACACTTAATTTCTGCGCCTTCCTTTAGAACATTCTTATATAAAAAAGTTAACAACATCGCTCAAGGGGTTGGTACACTAAGGTCGGAACTTTTTAATCTGGACTAAATATCGACAAAAATAAGAAACAATGATACTATCACTTAAATTTTGCTTATAATTAGGGAATACATGTATATATTATCTTAAATATATGTATCTTACTTGGTGCAAAACAAGCTTGTACAATTAATTGGCAGTATAAAGTTTGATCAAAGAAGTCATTTTCGGCCAGGATTATAATACAAATTTATATCGCGCATACTTGTTATTTATATCCATATGGGAAACGTGACTAGAACAGATATTGTACGTTCGTCATTATGTGGTCAGTTACATGTATTACAGTCGCGAGTCTCTTATCACGTCATCAATCTCTAAACGACGATGGAGCTTGGATAATACTTGAGAAAAGTCCTGTAGACGAAAAATGTAAAACAATAAGTAAGGAGTCGACATATACATGTACTCATTTTAATGCATTTTTGTATCTCCTATTATATATTATTGCAAAGCCCGTACACCCTTGAACGATTTGCCTAATGAGCTTTACAAATAATATTCGCAAAAATATTAGTGTTTACTTAACCACACTGAAAGATAGACAATATTAGAATTAATAAGATAATAAACAAAATAATAATAACATATTTTGGATTAAAACTATGCAACATTATTCAGATGAAAATACTTTGTCTTTGGTAAATTAGAACGCAAATTATAATAAGGCAAATAGTGTAGGCTATTCGAATTAGTTCTACACTGTTATATGAATAGGAGTATGCTTATCGGCATCATTAATTGGTCTGAATGTAATACAGTCTTAAATCTCTTACTCCTCAGGGGAAGATTACATTAAATGACCAACAAATCGCATGCTAATTGATGAAGTTATTTGTTATCATTCCAAGGTAACGTAGTTCAGCAGTTATGTACTTTACACAGTTATTCCGACTTATTTTTACTATCAGCATGAGACCAATTAGGGGGCTCAAAACTTCTCGCTGAAGTATGGCTTTTTACCGATGTTAATGATAATTTTACTTATCAGTCCATTACTACAGTAATTTGCAGAACTACTATTTTTCTGAGATAGCATTTTGAAGTTAACAATTTCATGTATTGAAAATCGATTATGACAGTCTCTAAAATGTTATTATAACATATAATTATGTTTAATTCTTGATTATGCTGATGTGATTTTGTTTGTTCTTGCTTATTATAACTTGTTATTGTATGAAGATAAATAGGTAACAGTAAGCGCCAGGAAAGTTTTGATGCAAAACCGTTAAAGATTGTTATGCTTTACTGGTAATTTAAGCTGTGCAAAAACTTATTATTCAACTTAATCAGTTTAATCAACATTCAAGATCAGAAGGACCTAGAAATTAAATGTACATGTACCAGTTATTATGTTACTGTTATTATACAGATCTAAGAAAGTTTAGGTGTACTTCAAATTTGTTAAAATACCATTTCGACCCATGGCTCCTACACATTTTATAAATTCAAGCACTGCAGTCCTCATACAAGTAATAGAGCATCACAAATCATTCGACGGTCATTGAAACACCATTAACGCCAGATTAGATGGGGTCACTGGAGTTATTATATCACATAGAGAGAATAACAGTGCTGCTGGAGATAAAATCTTTCAGACCTGAGAAAACTTGAACATTGTACAAATCTCTTGTCTTTCGGAAGTAAAAACATGTGTAGCCAAGAAGTGAAATAATAAATTTCAAAAACCGGTACATTTTTTTTTTCAGAAATTTTAATTCGCTTATAAAAAGCAGTAACGCAATCACGATTGAAAATACAACTTTTACTAATCCTAACCCTGCTGCTGAGACTTACAACAACAACTACTACTAATACTACTACTACTGCTGGTCGTCTTTCTCCTCCTACTGCTACTACTGCGCCTATTACTTTTATAACAAAACAACAACGGTATCAGCAACATCAACAACAATGACACCTACTGCAACAACAACAACTACTACTACTACTTCTATCTACTACCTACTGCTACTTCTACTAGTACTACTTCTGCCACTACTTTCAATACTACAAATGCTACATGTACTTCTACAACAACAATGACAACAACAACAAAACCTACTGCTGCTGCTTTTTACTTAACAAAAAAGGACAGCAGCAGCAACAACAATAACATTAACAGCAACAACAAAAATAATAACTTATACTTAAACTATCACTACAACTACTACGTCTTCTCCTACTACTATCAATACAACAACTGCTTCATGTAATACTTTAACTTCAACTACTGCAGCTGCTTTGTAAAACTATCCTGACCGCGGTCTTGATGTTTCTATTTCAATTAAAAGTAATTGATATATCTAATAATTTCATTATATTATTTTAATGTTAGAGGGGTTGGCATGAATTGTATTTGTATTTACATACTATTAAGTCCGTATATTGAAATATCAATTATAATTTTACTGTTTTGTAAGATTGTTTTGTAAACAAATACATGTACAATGTAATTTGTTTAATTTCTCCACAGTTCGAAAGAATATCAAAGCGTTTTACCTAAGTCATATTAATCTTTTCAATTAACATTTTAGTAGTAAGCTAACAAAGTCATTTATAGAATATACCTATAGGCCAAATTTTAACCATACACTTTTCAAATCAGAATTTTGCGAATTAGGTGCAATTTAATTTTTTCAAATCAGAAACACAAAATTGCACGAAAATAACCATATTATACTTTTTAACGTTATTAATGTTAAGTTTGAAATGTGTTATCGTTTGGTGACTAAAAACTGCTAAATCGTGTTAATATCAAATTGACAAAGTTAAATTTTTGAATATAGAAAGAACATATTTGCAAGTAACCATGATGAACTTGTCCGGAGTTTATAATGGTTAATTTTGATGAACTCTTGAACCGTTAAATCTTTCCACGAAAACCAGAAAATCGAAGAAAAGAACCCATAGACTTATTGTTGAATAGCACCCACATTAGAACTCGACTAGCTAACTTTTTTTGGATTTTATCGTATTTGCTTGAACATTAATTTTAAGTCGTTTCTATGCTGTGATAATAATAAGGATTGATATATGAAATCAAGAAAGCCCATAATGACAAAAGTAATTGATTTGATGATTTACAATGTAAAACATTAAGAAATGAGAGAAAAAAAAAGAAAATCAGTTAAAATTATCAGTTATATGTGAATAATATATCATCCTCTTTTATGCGTATATTATAGAAGTGATTATTATATATTGTGGTATTATTTAATTTCGCAGTGCTTTATTTTCGACGCCGAAGACAAATTTACGCTGAAATAAATTCGTTTCGCGTAGTAGTATTATCCACATAGTACATGAATAAGATATTATGTGTTAATATTCGCTGCTATTTTTTGCGCACAATTCCAAGCGCGAAATACGCGACTTTTAAACCCACGCGAAGAACAATGAAAATATTCAGTGTCGTACAAAATGTGTTACTCGGCTCTAGACAAATTATAATTTACATTAAAAATCGCAGCTGGAACTTTAACATTATAACGAACGATTAAAGTAGTGTTATATGCAAATAACGAGCGGCCACAAATAAAAGACACAGCTTCCCTAGACATCATTCAACATTATTTTGGTAAGTGTATAAAGATTAACTGATAGGAGCAGTTTATAGTACCATGCAGTACATGATCAGAAAGACCCGCGCTAGGCAAAGATACATGAAGTACTTTCAACTAATAAAAATCTGTTTTAATTACTTTTATGTTGTAAAATTGTTTTAGGGTTTGCAAAATGGAGTGACAGTACAAACAAAATGAGAAAAGGCAAAGCTGAACCAACATCAGTTCATGTCGTCATGAATCAAGGTATTATATCGCTTTTTTATGTTTTTGTAAACAAATAACACCATATGTATCTTATTAAATGAAAAGACCATTCGGCTTACTTTACCATGTACAGCTGCGGAGAAAATAACAACAAGTCCAGTACATAATTATGATAGTATTGATGTGAATCTTATTTTGATGAAATGTTAACAATAATAACGAAGTAAAACAGTAATTTCAAAACGACTTGCGCTTACCCTGTACATTAAACAATGTTTTATAAATTGGTTTCTTGATTGATTGATGCAATTAACTTCTGTTCTGGAATCTCGTTTAGTAGGTTTCCTCGAAGGGAACTATAGGTTAAGCTCCCCGTGTGTCTCCACGTCCGCAACAAATCCTGCATTAATTAGTAATACGTAACAAATTGCGTCTTCACCGTTATTAAAGGATATAAAATCGCTCCAAATGATTCACGATGAATGTTTGATAAATATCAAAATGAATCCACTTTGTTACCGAACAGAACAGAATAAATGTAAATCGTTCTCTACAGAGGCATTTATTCAACTATTTCGAGTCAGGTTTTAACTAGTACATTGTTCCATGCGATCTTGGCTAAAAAACCATTTTGATAGTATATATTATTTATTTCCTCAAATATTATAAAGATAACACATTGCAGCGAGTTAAATGATTAACTTTTTTTTCAGGTTGATTGTCGGGCATACCCACCGGGATGTAGAGATTCTGGTTTTAATAAAACGGAATATATTATACGTGGAAGTGACGCTGGTACTTCTTAAATTGCTGCGCGAATACCATCAGCAAAACAACTCAGAGGTCAAAAGGACATAAAGAAAACAACCAATAAACGAATACAAAATGAACTTACGACAGACATTGTAAAAGATTACAGTGTGCTAGGGGCAATTTTATTGGAACTTTACCATCGTTACTTAAATTAAATTTAGAAGTTTAAGAACGTCATCGTTAAACTGGTGGAATAGATACTTGACATAATATTACAAGAAATGTAACAGTTTTCTTAAGAAGAAGAACGAATGGAAGAATGAATATAATTGCATAGCTCTACTTGAAGAAATGTAATAAGCTGAGGGTACAATGAAGCTGGGTTTGTACTGCTTAAAAGTTAGTTCGATTCTCGCATGATGGGTTTGTGCAGAATATGTCATGCTCATAAATATTGTTTGACCTTAATTATTAATAAGGACTAGTTTCATGAACATATATTGAGCAAATACTTATTGAGTGACAATTAATATTTTGTTCTGTATTTATTTATTATTAAAATGTCTTTTGGGAATGTTATAGGAATGACATGATTCTGTAAAACGCAAGGCTTTAAGTCTACTTAAAGAAGTTTTATAAGCGTAATCTTTATTTATGGAAAAATAGTTTAAGTAAACAAGTATGATCATACAAATGTATATTTTACAGACTTGTATTCTTGTAGTTCTTCAAATTAATGAACCATTAAATTTATGTTTTGTCCTTATTAAAATTAGATAAATGATGTAGATTTCTTAGATTTATTTATATTAATGTTTTTTTTAAATTATTTGATACTTTTAGTAACAAATAAGCAATAAGCGCCATATTTTATATCATGTCCGTGAAAGATATGTTTGCACCTACAATTTTACCAAGATGTTTTCAGCTATGCTTGCTAAGTTATGCAATAACTTGTTTCAACCTATCTGTTTCATGACTAAACACAAAGGCTATATGTTTATGTTAGACATTAACTGAGTCTTCTCATCGACAATTATTGAACGTAAAGCTAAGCAAATACATTGTTATGCTCATAATTTATGTTTGAACGACCAAAATTGTTCAACTTTTAATGATCTTACGACGTTGCTCCATCATTTATATTAATTTTATATTTTTAATTGAAATGTTTGCTGAAAAAAGGTTCTGCACCAACATTTCGGTAAAGTTTCCAGCTGAAATGTCAGCTGGAAAGTGCAATAAACTTTTTGCACCAGCTTGTATTTCGATAAATTTTCTGGCAGAAATTTCTGCTGGAAAGTTCAAAGCACGTTCTCCACCATCATTTGTTTCGGTAAAATTTCCAGCAGAAATTTCTGCTAGAAATATAAAGTTTAGAAGATATTGCAATTTGAACAGATACTACTGCTACATAAGTTGAAATTGTAGAAAACTCCTAGTAATCGCGGCAAAGTTTAAAAGACTGTTAACTATTGATATTTCTAGCAGAAATTTCAGCTGGTAAAAGACCTAAAGTCATGCTGGTGAAGAAAGTTTCTTGAGTTTTCTAGCAGAAATTTCAGCTGGAAATAGTCTCCAACAAAACTGATCTCAAAAGGGAAAAAAAGATTTTCCCTTTTTATTTTGGACTGCAATTTAGGTGGTTATAATAAAACGAAACTCTAAAAAAAAAAACAAAAAAACATGCATCATGGTATTTGTTAATTTAATGATAATTTTGACGTATTTCTTTATTTGGAGGAAAAATGCGATTATTTGTAGTTTCCGATAAATTCGTTTCAAACGACGTCGACTGTTCAACGTTATTAGTACTCTATTTTATTAGGGATGGGAACGAGTAGCAAAATCGGCACTCGGGTACGCGGATCTTGTTCCGATCGAGTACTCGAAACCTTTCTCTAACGAACTGAAGAGGAAATATCAGCTTCCATAATTTTTAACGATCGTACATTTTTAATCGGGTACTCGCACGTTAATCGGGTATCCGAGTACTCGATTACTCGTTCCCATCCCTAATTTTTATGCATGACATAACTTAAAAAAAACACGCACAAGTGCTGGGGGCAAAGTTGCGAAAACCAAATGTGCTTAATGAGCAATATAATTTAATTTTCAGGTAGATACACTGTTCGTCCACTCCAACTTTGACCCAAACCAATACACCAACGATATTGCGATGATGAAGCTCGCTGAGGACATTGAGGTCAATGCTTATGTAAGACCTGTATGCATGCCCAACACAACAGACAGTTTTCTGATGCAGACCTGCGTTATCACGGGATGGGGCGCAGCATTCACGGGTATGACGTCATCATAAACTCATCGTATGCCACTGATGAGGCTAGTCACGGGGAATGTGTCTTTTGCGAAATTTATCTGACAGTTTAGTTGTTATTTATTAAACTTTTTAAGCAAGGCGGAGTGAACAGTAATATGCTCTTTCATAACTGCTCTTGAAAAGGTTCAATATATCGGAGTTATCAATATTTTGATATCGGTCGTGTTGAGTGGCTATTAAGTTCCTTTTTTCATCTACGTAAATTTATATTTAGCTTAACTGTTATTTTATTTCTCATGTTGACTATAATATGTTGTTTTCACTGTAAAAATGGCTATTATGCACAGTCGTCTGCTAAATTGTTTGACGTCATTTCAAAGATTAGCGTCTGCTAAATTGTTTGACATCATTGCAAAGGTTAGCGTCTGCTAAATTGTTTGACGTCATTTCAAAGGTTAGCGTCTGCTAAATTGTTTGACGTCATTTCAAAGGTTAGCGTCTGCATTCCGAAGACACATTTTCCTAGGCTGAAGGTTATAAAGCTGAGATTGGAAACCAGTCTCAAATCTCAAGTATCTGATTGGCTGAAATGGTGACCAGTCGCCATTTCAGCCAATCAGATGCTTGAGATTTGAGACTGGTTTCCATGCTCAGTTTTATAACCTTGGGCACTGGACGTGACATAGTGACAAACTGTAATTTAGGCAATCTGTTTGGTGGAAAATGAGAACAGTCTCAAAAGTGAACAATAAGACGCTTGAGATATGAGACTGGATATCATTTTCACTTATGTTATCCTCGAGCCCAGAAAAGCGTCAACAGTAACCGCATTTTATTCTTAGTTTTTTTTTCCAAAAACATCTTGTGTTTAACTAAAAGTTTTAATACAATTATAAATATTAGATAACTTTTGTATGCTACAGGCGGCCATGGTACACATGCCCTGTACAAAGCCAACGTTCCGGTCTTGGCTCAGGATGTCTGCACGTACTTACTGGAAAGAAGTATACCAGATACTATGATTTGTGCTGGTTTGAAACAAGGCGGAGTGGATACCTGTCAGGTTCGTATGGCTTACATCAATTAGTTCACAGAGCAGGAACCCATACGCGAATGATGTTAGTATTTGTCCCAGTGAGGTGTTGTTTTATATTTTTTCATCCGCCTTTTTCAGTAGACGTTGTCTTTGTTTTTTGGTCTGCGTGGAAATTTCACTATTATAGCAAAAAACCCACAAAAAGATAAAGGACTTAACTCGCATTAAAATGCGAAATATGACGATTACATGCAGGCAATCGTAACATATCTATTGTTGGGACCACAGTGACGTTATTTGAGAAACGATTGTTAAATAGAAAGCAAAAATAAGATTTGTAGCAGAATTTCTAATTATAACCTAAGACGTATTGTCAGCATTACACATTGGACTTTTGATGCTCAATGTTTTGTATTGATGTTTTGATTTTCAACACATTAAGTTAAATGTACAAGCATTTCTATTTGAAATACTCATTACTGAATTTAATGTACAGAGAATCACAAAGCCATATTAATGTGGCAACAGCGTCTAGCCAATTAAGCGTGAGACACACACATACCATCCGTTTTCCGAAAAAGGATAGTTCTAGTATGTCTTTATACTACCACCCACAACATGCATACTGATTGACATTCTGAATGGTTTTAAATTAGCATGTAACCATCAAGGGAGGTAATAGAAACTGATAACTACACTGGATGAAACACACAACCCAGTAGTCGAATAATAATTCAGAGTTAGTTGGCATTATCTAATTTCATTAATTGTGCATTATTTGACAGGGAGACAGTGGTGGACCTCTCGTTTGCGTGTCGGATGGAGTGTATAAGATAGCGGGAATCGTGTCGTGGGGATACTCTTGTGCCGCCAAGTACACACCCGGCGTGTATACAAACGTCCCAAGGTATATGGGCTGGATTGAATCAGTTCTACATGCATATGATCCTTCTTCACCCCTTATCGTAGGGAAGAAGCGGGGTATGAAAGGCGATTTTGTTGTTTACAAATGAATATGGCTAATAAATTGTTATGAGTAAATCTGCATGAGTTTAGAATAACTGCTAGATCTAGGTTGTACATCACACTGAATTCCTTTATATGTGTCAAATATTCTTAAGGACTTCTTTAAACAGTCGTCGTGACACACGCAGCGGAAACAAATAAAATATCAATTAAAATCTATGTAGCGGCAAAATGCAGTTTTATCAAACCTTGCCCAAATAACCGTTATTAATGTATCTTTATTTTACATATATTACAATGTAAGAATGTACGAGCAGTAAAGAAAAAAGTAAGACCTAAAACATCTCTAAAATTCTATCGACAATTCACAAAACTTAAGAAAAACACAACAGTATTTTTAAAGCCGATATGAGTAAATGATACATTTGTGTAATGGCACGAACATGTGGGATCCTTTTTCAAGATCTTTCAATAAATGAAGAGAGAATTCAACGTTTGTGAACCATAAGCGACAAGGAAATTGAAGGTCAAACACACCTTTACAAACATTTGGGGCGCGTCACGGGAAAAGGTACATTCGGTCATATTTTGTTACATTTTAGTTATTACTATATTTGGAAAAAAATTACAACTATCCCTTAGTTTCTTATAACTAAGAAGTGATTTTCTTACTCATGTTGAAAATAAAATGATATTTTTACTACGAAATGCATAACAATTAATGTCGTTTGCTCAACCCCATGACGTCATTTCAAGGATTGACATCAACTGTTCGAAGGTACCATTTCCCATGACGCGCCCCATTTAATATTGTTTAAATATGTAAATTAGGAAGACACAAGAAATTGTTTGGCACTTTCACTTTACTCATGTTGGCATTCCAAATGATGTTTTGTGTTGTTTAGGTTTTTTTGTACATCGGAACTTGTAGAATGGTAAATGAAAGGCAAGTTCGTCCGTAATAGAACACAGAATAAGAAAGCTAATTAAGTGGATAAAGTAATGAAAATGTAACGAAATGTACTTTTATGGTATGCACGCTATGTCAGCAAAGTTGACCTGACTTTTTCTGACCGCAAGTTACAGTATTTCCGCGTAATACAACACTGCTTATTACATTTATGTCAATTTTATGGTTACATTTGATGCTGCAATCTTTGTCAACCTGGCATTGTAGAAGGTGTGAATTCTTACTATCTATGTAATAAAATTTTCGCTATTATAGTCAGATGGCGATGCTGAGCTTTCAGTAATGTATGATAGTAAAGAATATCGGGAAAAAACGACCATCCAGGAAACATTTGAATCGGATTCAAGTTTTAAAAGACCTTGAAAATGTGTTTTTTTATTAAATCAAAGCTCCTTATGCTCTTTTATTGAGATAAAGTATTTGTTCTTGATGCGGCAGTAGGATGGTCAAACAGAAATAACACACTTTATGCCTTATGGTTTTCTGATAAATTGATATATGTAATACATGTTTAAATCATTTGCTTATTTCTAAAAACCAATATTAGCGAGGATATATATAATAACTGATGATAGGTACATGTAACTAAAAGTCGCGTGAATTAATATCGTAGAAATTTAAAAAAATGGTTTGAAATTGATGGTTGAAAGCACGAACATATGATCACGTTCTGTAATTAGCCTTTTGTGAACAGAGTTAAGTTATGACACGGTAGTCAGTCATAGCTTGTTATAGAACATCTGTTTTATTAAGTGTTACATTTTTCCAACTTAACATCATGTATTTTATATTCGTTTCATTCCTTGTTCATATGAGAAGTAATTGGTCAAGTGTAAATCTGGTGCGTTCTAGAACCTGTTTTAAAACTCCAGGTAAAAACTATATTGCCATTGACCGTTCAAAGGCGGTAAACCGAATGGTTATTTTTTATCGTTAATCGTTTGTGGTGTGGAGGTTGTTTATTCTGGTTGTGGCAATTCCTGATATATAATATATGCTGAGAAGAAAAAGTTTAGTCAGTAGGAATACTTGATACTATAAAATTGTTAAACATTAAAATTGAACACAAAAGCATCATTCACCATGAAAATCATTTAATACCCAAAGCATTTCAACAATATTAACTGAACACAGTCATAAAAAGCCATTCAATTTGATTAAGATTTAAGACAGGGGTCAAAATCAAAATTTACGTTACATTCAATATTTTGTACGACCACCTCTAGCTAAAATAAAAGCCAGAAAACGCATTTCGTATGTTGTTTACGAGTGTTCGGATGATGTGAATAGGCGTTTGGGCCAATTCCTTGTGCAATAACCGTTTCAGATCATTGACGTTGTTGACGTCAATCGTGTAACGCACCTTTCTTCCAAGATAGTGGCGCATGTGTTGAATCGGGGAGAGGTCAGGTGATTTTAATTGTCTTTTGAGTATGTTTATGTTGTTGACAACAAGAACATACCTTGTATGACGTGCCGTGTGGCAGCGTGCATTATCCTGCTGTAGAACGTATGCATTTCCTTACTCTATTTAAGGAACAATGACAGGGATAATGATTTCTGCAAATAATGGACGGCATTTAAGATATTCCGTGTTGTTTTGAGTTTTGTCTTGCCATTATGAGAAATTCCACCCCAGATCATACCGCTCCCAACACCGTAACGGTCATATTCGAAGACGTTAGCAGGATAAAACCTTTCTCCTCGGCGTCGCCAAACACAAACAATTCCATTAGCTTCTTAAGATTGATTTGGACTAAGCGGTGAAAACGATCTTGTTCCATCGCTATCTGTTCCAGAGACTGCCCTGGCTAGCCCTATTTAAATGTGCGACGCGTTGACCTGCTATTAGAAGCATACCTTTGTAATGACGTCGAACTCGCAGCCGAGCTGCTCTCAGCCGGTTTCAAGCGTTACAAACGAATATTCTCGACCCCCGTGGATTGTCTAAGACGTTGAACGAGCTTTTTAGCAGGTGTAACGCGATTACGTCGTGTTGACGTCACTAAGTAGCGATCTTCGCGCAACGTTGTTTTCAACGTCCTCCTTGGACGACGCAGGTGGTTGACGCTGCCAGTTTGTCAGAATCGCGCTTGCATACGGTATATTGTTCGCTCATGCCAACCAAAACGACCTTCTACGTCAGCAGCATGTAAACAAGCATCTAGAAATCTCAAAGCGATATTTCTGTCATTAATGGAGAGGCCAGGACGGCAACCAAGGCTAGCTCCCAGAAATTTTACTCCGGCTTTTTTTCATTGTGGACAATACACTTTTAATGTCAAAGGAAATTTGCGAAAATATCCATGTCGGTTTTCATCGGCACGTGCATCTCGAGCATTTTCAATTTACACAGTCACGGTCTAATGAGGAAGGTTTTCTTGAACAAATCATCGTGTATGTGATAAGAAGAGTTAGAACAACACATATGTTTAATTTTTATCACGATAATTGCAATATTATTGATTTAGGGCGAAAACAAAAATACTGACTAAACTTTTTCGTTTGAGTATATATATTTTTCTACATTAAAAATGCCTTTAATGTAACAACACCACGTTGTATCGTGAGGATTTTACAGGGTACTAGATAATAAATATTTTCCATTTTGGCCATTGAAATAGACCCTAAACACAAATGTTACTTCAGCTTTAACAAATACTTCAGAAAAACAAAAGATTTGTGTTTAAATTTATATAAAACTGTCTCGTGAAAATGGTTTCGCGTCAACTAACATATATTTCAAAACAAATTGTGTCGATGGTGATTTTGTAATGTTTGATATGGTATTGATGATGTGGTACCATGTTATTTAAGGAATCTTTTAACAAAATACTTGCTTAAAAAAATTTAAATATCGGTACCACAAATTATGGAAACATTTTAAAATTGCAGACGTATGACAAAAGGCATCTTCAGTTTAAAATTATTACTGCGACATGGTATATCTCATCATTTTAAAGCGATTGTATATAAATGTCTTCACTTTATTTATAAAACATTCTCTTCACATTTAAAGTCTTCCAAGCGTACTGAATGTTTGGAACTGACCTCTTACGGCAAGAGCAGGTTTCATAGGAAAAGCTTAAAACGTAAAAGTTGCATTGTTTGTTCATGTTATCCAGTTCTCGTTGATTTTAGTCAGGCGTAAATAGCAGGGTGCCTATACCACGTGCCTTTTTGGATGCCGTGCATACACAAAATCACTCGCTTCAGGTAGTTTTTGCATATTTCTCAGTACTTTCTGGACCGATTTCGATCACTTAACGAGCACCGTACTCATGTAAAAATCGACATTTAACATTCATTTTCAACCGGCTCCCGTTTTTCTCAAACATTCAAAGACGATTTCACACATTCAAACTAAATTTGTCTTTGAATGTTTGAGAAAAGGGTGGCCGATTGATAAGGGATAACATAACACGTTGTGGTACAATCAATTGCTTCAATATTTAATATTCCTGTACGAAATTAGATTGTAAACAACACATATTTTACACAATAGTAGTTGTCATACAAAAACATGACAGTTATACAAAAAAATCTTTAAAAAATGTTTATCTCAGAATCATGCTAACCGGTTAGGTTAATACATGTATACATTAAAGATGTTTTACATCCTCAAGATAGCAATCAAACAATATACATAACATCAAGTTCATCCTAATATTTTTATACATAATCCACATGTTTAAATTGAAAATGTCAAATATCAGTCATAGAAGGTCGTTCAAAGTAAACACTATACATGAATATAAGTATCATGCACGAGTGTGAGGTGAAGATGGAAAAATCTGTCACCGAGGGTTAACTGTTTTGCGGGAACGAGGCTCTGCCGAGTTCCCGCCAAAACAGTTCACCCGAGGTGACAGATTTTTCTATCTTTACCGAATGTCTCATGCAAGATACTTTTTCTTGCATACCTTTTATTATTTATAACATTTCTATGCATGTATACAAACTTTTTTATTTTCCTTATGCTGAAATATTGACATTAACGCTAACCGTTTTTATAAATGACGTCAATAACTTGAATATATGACGTCACTCACGTGACTCATTCTACACGGGGGGGTGTAGAATCATAATTTCCTACACGGGTGAAATCACCGGATGACCTGATCTGGTATGCAAGAACATAGTTTCCATGCTACTCTATATTTGCAATTTAAGAAATAAGCTTATACAACCTCATAATGTTTGAAAGACAAATTAATCACCAATGACTGACACTTACTAATTAAAATCAACAAAGTAGGACAAAGCAAATACAAACATAAGAGTATAACAGTTTTTTGCTTGCATTGATATAATATTATATTATCTGGTATGAAATACCTCTGAAGTTCGATTACGTATACATGTATCACATGTTCTCTAAAAAAACTTCTCGCATCTAAAAAACAAATACTTCCGTTTATACACTATACACTATACGTTTTCGACATGTTCAAAAAGAGTGCGATTATAATATATCGCTTAAGTCGAACTTTGTAAATATAAAAAACCTTGCGAGGCTAATGTAAGTGGATGACGAACTGTAAAATGCTGCGTATCCTCCCAGCAGCGCTATATGTTATTCAAATGACTGTTCAAATACAGCATACTTTACAGAACGTTTATTCGTTGTTTGTGGTATTATCATGTTAAATATAAACAAAGTTCGATTACATATACATGTATCACATGTTCTCTCAAAACTTTGCGCATCTAAAAAACAAATACACCCTAGTGTAACTACACGTTTTCGGCATGTCCTGAAAGTAAAGGCGTTCTTTCTTGAGTCGCAAAACTTTTCCGTCCCATCTGGGATAATCTCTTATCCTTCAGGCGAACTTGTGCTTTGCTGACAGCGATATCCTTGGCAATCTGTGCGTCCATATCATCCTTTGTTCTCATGTCACTACAGAAATAAAAATCTGATATAATAACGATTTAAAGATGGATATAAATTAAAGGGGTATGATAGGAAAAGGACTCGTCTGATATAATAACGTTTAAAGATGGATATAAATAAAAGAGGTAGGATAGGGAAAGGACTTGTCTGATATAATAACGTTTTAAGATGGATATCAATTAAAGGGGCAGGATAGGAAAAGGACTTGTCTGATATAACAACGTTTTAAGATGGATATAAATTAAAGGGGTAGGGTAGGAAAAGGACTTGTCTGATATAATAACGTTTAAGGATGGATATAAATTAAAGGGGTAGGATAGGAAAAGGACTTGTCTGATATAATAACGTTTAAAGATGGATATACATTTAAGGGGTAGGGTAGCAAAAGGACTTGTCTGATATAATAACGTTTAAAGATGGATATAAATTAAAGGGGTAGGATAGGAAAAGGACTTGTCTGATATAATAACGTTTAAAGATGGATATAAATTAAAGGGTAGGATAGCAAAAGGACTTATCTGATATAATAACGTTAAGATGGATATCAATTAAAGGGGTAGGATAGGAAAAAGGACTTGTCTGATATAATAACGTTTTAAGATTGATATCAATTAAATGGGCTGGATAGGAGAAGGACTTGTCTGATATAATGTTTAAAGATGGATATAAATTTAAGGGGTAAGATAGCAAAAGGAATTGTCTGATATAATAACGTTTAAAGATGGATATCAATTAAAAGGGTAGGATAGGAAAAGGACTTGTCTGATATAATAACGTTTAAAGATGGATATCAATTAAAGGAAGGTAAAATATGCATATCAGGAATCGCCACATTCAGAAAAAACAACCTCCCCACACAGTCAAGAAGAAGAGAGGGAGAGAGCATGGTTAATAAAATGATCAGTTTCAAAAGAGACACCACTAACAATTAACAAAAATGAGAACCCGAGGGGTTACCGCCTTGAAACGGTCAGTGGCAAATCAAATTGCCACTGGGGGTTCTAAGGTGCACCAACCTCACACTTGCCCCAACAGGTTCTAGGATAGGAAAAGGACTTGTCTGAAATAATAACGTTTTAGGATGGATAAAAATAAAAGGGGTAGTATAGGAAAAGGTCTCGTCTGATATAATAACGTTTAAAGATAGATATAAATTAAAGGGGTAGGATAGGAAACGTACTTGTCTGATAAAATAACGTTTAAAGATGGTTATAAATTAAAGGGGTAGGATTGGTAAAGGACTTGTCTGATATAATAACGTTTAATGAGAGATATAAATTAAAGGGGTAGGATAGAAAAAGGACTCGTCTGATATAATAACGATTTAAGCTGGATATAAATTAAAGGGGTAGGATAGGAAAAGGACAAGGACTTGTCTGATTTATCTGATTTAATAACGTATAAAGATGGATATAAATTAAAGGGGTAGGATAGGAAAAGGACTTGTCTGATATAATAACGTTTTAAGATGGATATAAATTAAAGGGGTAGGATAGGAAAATGACTAACAAAAAGAGATCGAAATAAAGTTTGATAAGGAAATCGCATTTATGTACAATTTTAAGTCTGCCCAAAATATGAAACGCATGATATTTAGATTGTACATGTAACTTTTGTTGAGGGGTATGTTAGATTTTAAAAAGGTACATACATCGTAAATGAAAATCATAAGTGTATTGAGGTATTGAGAATTACCGCAAACGAATAACTTATAAATAACTCTAGAATTGTACAGAAAAACTATAATACATTCTAAGTGAAAACGATGCAAACTACAATGCAAGAAAGCAGTAAACTGTTAATAAATTTGAAAGCAAACCTGTCACTAAATGCCCATGTTGTATTAAACTTATCACCGTAGCGGTATGGGGCTCGTCCAAGAAAATGCGTTAACGTAGACACACGATGAACAATCATGGCAAAGAACTGAACGATCAAAACAAAACCAAACAACACTAGTACAACCAAGCCTGTAATACACATTATACACATTTGCATACTCTTTTTTATTCGAAGACAAGAAGTAAAAGATAAATTTGAATACCAATAAAAGTTTGGTTTTGTGTAAGATTTTTCCACTAAAACTTGTACTGAAAATTGACAAAATTATGTTATAATGGAAAAACATGCATTTCGCAATTCGAGAAACGTAACAAAACTCAAAATTGAAAAGACTAATTAAGGCTAAAAGTAAAACCTACGTGAACCGGCTATTTCAGTCGGTAACTTGCTTGGAGTTCCATTGTTTTGTTGATAGTCGCTGTTGCCGAACGGCACATATGTTAGGGTTTGATTTTCGGTATGGGCAATAATAATGCGATACCGTTGATATATATTATTGAATCATGTTTAAAGCAATTCTTTGCTGACATGGGTTTGCATCGCTATTTAAATATCGTGCTTAATTTTGAAATCGATTCTTGTTCAATTTGTGTCAATCTTATATGTAACTTAACGAACGGCGGATAACTTACCTATGGGATTGCTTCCAAACACATGCAGTATTTTCCCTTTGTCGGATAACGTATATATCAATATCAACCAAAGGGTGTTTGATACAGCAAAAATCATTAACCACGAATTCCTCAGGTCGCCAAGCCTCTCTTTGTAAATAAAATAAAAAAATGCAGATTAAACCAGTTTTACGAATATGACCGTGCCGGAATAAAAGAATTAATATTACATTAACATACATGAGAAACATCTAGAATTAACAGGTCCCATATCAACCAAATAGTAAGAGGAGTATCAACAGTTTTGCAATACTAGTTTGCAGTTATTAAACCGAACTAAATTACGTTTCCATTTTAAGGTAAACTTCAATTAAAATATACGGAATTTTATTGACCAGTTTTCAGGTTTATTTTGGCACAGCGGCATATTTTAACATTATTTTACATTGATTAATGTAATAATTGATAACTTGATTCATAAAAACTCAACATGTACATTATATTTTACAGACAGCGATACCTGAAATTAAAGCCAAAATAATTTTTTTGGCAATGTGAGCGTACTTTTTTACCTCACAGTTACAAAAGTGATCTCTACTCGCGAAATCGAATTATTTATACAAACCCTTAAGGTCATCTTCCAATCCAAACGCTGTGGACTGAGGCAGGAGGCACTGGTTTCTAAGATGATCCCAGAATTCAAATTCCTCCACGTTCACGGTTCGAAGTTGGTGTGTTTTCGGAACCATCAATGCTTTCTTTACTTCCATAATCTTCAATTCGCCTGTAATAAAGGTATATTCCTTTAAGTATAACAGTTACTGTGAAAACATTTCAATGACTATTTAATATAAGAATTTTTTCAGATGAGGAAAAACTATTTTAATTTCAGGAAATATATTATTTAAAAATAAGTGTTCGTTTTCTTGTCCTCTTTCGCGTGTCATTTTAGTAAGCATGACATATTGGTAGCTGTTTTTCGTCCATGTGTATGTTTTAATAAGACCAAAGTGTAACAAATGAATGGTTAAAATTACAAAATCTGAGGTTAATATCATAATTACTGTGCAGAGAAGTGAAAACCTATCGAGTACAATGACTGTGGCAAAAAAGAACGAATGAAAAATGAAAAAGAAACATCATACATGTAATTATGTATTTAGTTATAATAAGAACTTCAAAGTTCAGTTCTAAATAAAATATAAGAGTAAAATCTATACTTATTAAGAGAAAATCTCATATATCACATATGGGTGTGAACAGAATATCGGAAATCAGGGCGGTTACAAATATTTGTTGTAAAAGGTAATAATTTCTGGATTTATGTACATGTATATGATAAAATACATTGCTTACTGTCAGTTGGATTCCTTAGCTTTCTGATCGCTTGCATCAGTCTTTTGATATGACCTATAAAGAAGAGAAATAATGTGTTTGCTGACCATACAATATGTATTGACTAAATATTTATCTGCATTCTGAACATGAATAATTGCAGAATGATGGTATTACAGTTACATGTACAATCTGTACGTATCGTTACGTATAAAAGTAAGCCGAAAGGTACTGTTTTCGTCAGCAGGAAAGTTTAACAAACAAAATACGCATATTTACACCCTTGCTAGTTTTTAACATGAACTTGCCCCCACCATTTTATTTTAAAAAAGATAATATGTGTAACAACTTCAAACAAGCAGACAAGAAAGATTTATTTTATGCTTTTTAGTGAATTATAGAATGTTCCCAGTGAAATAAACATGGTATTTCACTGTTTTCCAACAGTGGAATATCATTTTTATTTTCACTAATTGTTTTCACGTTGGTACCCAAACGCACATAACATACCGAATGAGAACGTTTAGAAAACGGGCTCAAATTTATATATTTGACGCCATGACGTCACGTCATAAACAAGCCGTTTCTTGTAACTTTTCTGTCAAATTCACGCAAATTTTGCACAATAAGCATACAATAAAAAAAGTTTGTTTTTACTAGTGAAATATAAAGCTTTATTTCACTTTTGAACTCCGGAATTATGTATATTATGAATATAAATACGAATTCCGGAGTTCACTCGGTGAAATATATTTCTATGTTACACTGGTAAAACAAATAATCCTCTATGTATTTAATTCATAAAACCTACCTGATAGTATTTTGAAAGATTACTCTGTTAACTTCTATTCGTTATAATTTTAATACAATGGAACATAATACAGATCAATTTATGAGGTATTCACTTCACTTCCATATGCAAATAATCTTTCGGGGTTGATCGATAACGAACTGTTGATTGGTGTAAATATTGAGCTGCGCTCCATCCGGTGCTAGGCGGCGTGGGCAGTAATATGAATTTCCACTACTGCCCATAAACAATCGCAAGCAAACCGAGCCTGCAATATTTTCATATTGGTCGTGCTCGGTGGCTTTTAAATTTCCCGTTTCATCTATCTGTAAATGTACGTGTTTACACAAAATTTGTTCATAGATATATTAACGTAGAGTATATGAATTTCTATTTCACTGATTGGATGGAAAATTATAGTAAACATTAGACTTCTAAACCAAAAACCCAATGGTTATATGATTATTTACCTGGCTTCGTAATTTTGAGTTCTTTTTCGATTTCAGCCCGTCCAAAAGATTTCAAAACTTCCATGTCCTTGGCAGATTTGATCTGTTCATTAGTGAAGTTCCTCTTATACTGTTCTAGACCTATCGTGCTTAGCCATTCTTCCACATTCTCCTGCGTAACAAATCCGACAATTCCCGTAAAAAAGTCAAAAATAGTGCGATAAAAATTCGCTTTAATCGAACATTGTAAATATAAAAATCCTTGCGAGGCTAATGTTACGATGACGAACTGTAAAATTTTGCTTATCTCACACCAGCGCTATATGATTTCTCAACGACCATTCAAATTTAGCATCCCAATTGGTACGTTCATTGTTTGTGTAACGTGGTTTTATCGTTAAGCCGTATTTAAAAGCATAATATCGTTAGCGTTGCTTTGAAATGAGACTTTTCCTTGGTTGCGTCGCAGCTATTGCAGGGCTAGGCGATGTCGCCGTGACGGTGCGGGTTCACTCCCAGCTAGAGGCACTATCATTTGAAATTCACAGTAGCGCTATTTGTGTGGTGTGGCGGCCGTAAAAAGTCTCCCCGTACATAAAGTCAGTACAATAAAATAACCCATTACCGATGTCATGCAGTGATTGATACGTATATCAGGGCTATCTGATCAACCTTTTTGGGGTTGTCCCAGTTAGCTCAATTGGTTGCGTCGCAGGAATTGTAGGGCTAGGCGATGTCGCCGTGACGGTGCGGGTTCGCTCCCAGCTAGAGGCACTATCATTTAAAACCTATCATTTAACCATTTTCTGCGTGTTTGTCTTAATGTTTGCGTGTGTACGTGTTATTGTGGTTGTACATATTTCGTGTCAACGATATACCACAAGTAACACGTTTAACGTAATCCAAGTATGGACTGAAAGAGAACGAATGTTGCTAAATTTTCACCTTTTCATTCCTTAGGCACAACTAGAATTAATACTTACAGGAACTTCCGCCTGAATCTCAAAATCTGGTAGCTTCTTTATCTCTTCAATCAAGTATTTCTTCATACCCTTTCCTGAATTATAGTTACATCCGACATTAAATCAAGTTTATATAAAACAACCCTTTCCGAATAATAGTATCATCTGACATTTATTACACTATATACATTTATTCAAATCGTGTCCCACACCTAGATAACATATGACATTCAACCATAGGCAAGTATTTATTAACACCATGTCCTGTATTAAAGTAACATCTGACTTTCAGTCAAGAATAATCAAAACCCTACCCCAATAACATGTTCAATTCACTTGATTTATTGCAATTGTAATAATTACATGTGTCAGAAAAAAAACCATCAAATTTATATGAAGACTACGTTTTGTAAACTGGGCCGATACGAGAATTACTTGGCCAATATGATAAATACAGGGCCAATATGAGTTAATTAATCACGCTTTTAGATATCTACATGTACTTGATTCATCATTTGACGACGCATTTAAATGACACTAGACTATGAAACTCAAAGTGATCGGTAATTAAAAATATGGAGAATATAATTTATTACAGAAAACTTACGTTTGATTCCTATGTCTTTCAGCTCCTTTTCTGACATTCCTGCTATAAGCATAGTATTCTCGAATCCGTTGTCAATGAAATTCTTAGCAAATTCTCTCTACAAGATAGTAAAAAATATATTAAGTGTGCTCACGATCATTTTATTAATATTCCAATATTTTTTTTAAGTGTTGATTTGCTCATATAAGACGGATTGAATTGCATGTTGTTTTTTCTCTTGCATTAACCGATTATATAAAAAAAACAAACTAGTGGACTCTATTTTACTAAGTTTATATTAAACATTAATTAAAAATCCATACAACAGAGGAAATAGGAAGAATAACGCCAATCAGAAGAATGTCATTTATTCAGAAATGTGATAAATATGCTGATGAAATGGCCAAAATGATATGGCTTTGTTTTAAATATGCTGATGAAATGGCCAAAATGATATGGTTTTGTTTTAAATATGCTGAAGAAATGGCCCAAATGATATGGCTTTGTTTTAAATATGCTGATGAAATGGCCAAAATGATATGGTTTTGTTTTAAATATGCTGAAGAAATGGCCCAAATGATATGGCTTTGTTTTAAATATGCTGATGAAATGGCCAAAATGATATGGTTTTGTTTTAAATATGCTGATGAAATGGCCCAAATGATATGGCTTTGTTTACATAACATGCTTTCTTATCGTATAATTTAAAAAAAAAGAATATCAGTTTGCATAACTACATAAAATAAATAACATTTTTAAAATTGGATTCATAATCGTTCGAGATAAAACCCTTTTTATGCTGATTTGTGTATGAACATACCAATTTAAAAATCGATTTTAAGAGATCTTTACTGCGATTGCATTTTATTTGACGCGGATAAAATTTCGCGCAAGATACTTTAAATGATATTTACACTAGGGTTCGATTTCGCGCTCCTGACCTAGCGCGAAATACGCAAACATTAAGCCATCATGAAATATAATGATACCACAGTAATATAATTTTATGTTAAAAAATATGACAGTATGGCGTGTTAGGTAAAATAGTATGTTACCATATCTGGTGGAAGCCAGTCCTTTACATGCATAACTGTTTCAGTATCAACGTCGTCATCTTCATCATCCACGTCGTCTACGGCAAACCGAGCTAGGAAGTAACATATATATATCACTTGTACTGTTTGATTATTAAGTGTTTTTGTTATTAAAGATATATCTTTCATATATACATGTATTGTTAAAATAGAAAGTATTCTTTTACTATAGTGACCTGTGTACAAGCAATATACATGTAATACAATAATACAAAATAAAACAGACACCCGACCCAATGGGTCTATAAGTCACTGTCTGAAAAATTCAATTTGTCTTTTTTTCTCATGACTATTGAATTAGAATTTTCAAGATTTGTTATTGAAATTTGGAAACAACAAATATATGTAACAGTTCTTAAAGGTTTGCGTTATAATATAATTGTATAATTGTCGTAAAATTTATTTTATCAATATATTCATCGTCATGGGTGAGATTTAATAATGTACATGTAGACGTTCATGTTTCTCTCTGTCTGTTGTCATGTAATATGACAAATACTTATAGACTTAAGTCATGTCCGATATGGTTTTCAATAATATCTTTTAAACCCGTGTAGTTACGACTTTGAAATTGTGCGTATTTTACAACGCTTTTATTCACGGTTTCTGAATTTTAATTGGTGTCTGAATGCATATAAATTTCCTCTACACTGCTATATGTACCAAATGCATGATATAAGGCACGCCACGGGAAAAGGTACATTCGGTCATATTTTGTGACATTTTAGTTCTTACTATATTTAGAAAGAACTTACAATTATTTATTATTTTCCCATAACTAAAAGGTGATTTTGTTACATCTTTTGACAATTAAATGTTATTTTTAACTCGAAATGCATGATAAGTTATGTCGTCCGTTCAACTTTATTACGTCATTTCAAGGATCGACGTCAACTGCCCGAAGGTACCTTTTTCCCGTGACGCGCCCCATATTATAGTTTTTGTTAAACGGACAAGACTGTTGTTCATTACATGTTGCAGATTATACCAGCATTCTTTACAGTATCTTACATGTGCTATAAAGTTTCTGTCCAACAGTACGATCTTCATCCTCTTCAACAATGACTGCCATGTAATTATCGTTACTTGCCGATCTAAAATATATTTTTTAAATATTAAACAATCACTGACGAGTAATGTTCTTTAATTTTCGATCATAAAGCAATTCGTTTTCAATATTAATATCAGCTTATTAAATTTAAGTGTATCGAGTACGCTTGTGTAGCCCATTTATTCTGCGTTTGATTTGATTTGATTCAATTGTGGAGCGAATACGATTAATGCTATTTTGGTTAATTAAAATATTGATTCGCGTTTTTTTATCTGAGCCCAAGAAGATTTTTTTTTATCGAACACTTCTTTAATTATGGCGGCTGTAGAACGTCCCCGTGTAGATACTCAGTAATATTACCAGTATTAAGTTAACGGCAACCATTTTAGAGAAGGGGGGGGGGCTATTCCGGCTAGTTTTAGAGGATGGGGAGGGGCTATTCCGGCTAGTTTTAGAGGATGGGGAGGGGCTATTCCGGCTATTTAGAGGATGGGGAGGGGCTATACCGGCTAGTTTTGGAGGATGGGGAGGGGCTATACCGGCTAGTTTTAGAGGATGGGGAGGGGCTATTCCGGCTAGTTTTAGAGGATGGGGAGTGGCTATTCCGGCTAATTCAGTTGGTAACTAGCGTGTTAGCAATTGCATAGCTAGGCGCTTTTGCGATATGTTTTCGGTTCCAAGTTTGACCTTTATAATTTGGACAACAAATTGCAAAATCGCAATACATTAAATATCATGGTACTGCAAGTGGGCATACAGTGAATAATGGGCTACATTGTAGAACTTTTCAGATCTGTTTTTATAGAATTACTTTTGTTTAAAGAGTATTTCTATTCCACATATCGAAGGTGAAACCTCTTACCTTGCGAGCTCCTCTGAACGGTGACCTTGGGCCCCATCTTGTTGACCTGGGCTAGTGTCGGTACCCTCGGAGACAGATGTTGTTCGTGAGGGTGGTCGAGGTTTTGTGGTGTGCTCGGTCTGAACGGATGTATCCTTTGTTTCCGGTGGCTTCGCAAAACAACAACTAGGTATATCAAAACAGAAAAGCTATTGCATACCAGATAAATAATAACTGTCAGACACAACAACATAATGTCTTATTTTAGGAGTTATTGTTAACATATAATCAGTAACGCACTAAGAAGTGTAAAAAACCGAAAACCCTTTTCTCATTTATCAAGATGTAATCAATACAATTTCTATAAACCGCATACTGTTTGGTAAATGTTAATTTGATGTTTTATTTTATATAAATATATATTGTAATAAAGAATAACAAACGAATTTATTTAGCATTTAAAACGTGTAATTGTTTATTGGCGAGGTTCTAGTAGGAACACAACTACCCCACATATTGTAAACTGAAATGATAGCTTAGATAAGGAGTTTATGTCACTGGAGGAGGTATACCTTATCATATAATTTTGAATAGATATTAAAGGAGCTTTGAACGTCACCGAACACGACAAATATCAAAATATAGCATGCTCGGTTTATTGATCTGTCTATGGGCAGTAATAGCAATGCATGTTCATTCAACGTTTGCATATTTATAAATATAATTGCTGAACTGCCTTCAACATGTTCAAAGAGATTTTCAATTGATATCAGGACTTAAGTGTAAACTATTGACTACATAGTCAGTTATTTTAAGAGTATATTTTTGTTACTTTAATAGTATATTTTAGGTAAAGTGTAAAGTTTTTATTTAAACGTTTTACAGTTTAAATATTAACATAATTATATTGCATATATAACCGTACAATGTTCTGACCAACCCATTTCTTAATATTTAACTTACATGCTACAGAAAAGAAACTCACTTACAAGAACACACTTTTGAAAGCATTTGTTACTCGATCCCGCCAATTCATGCGTTGTGTTATGACTGATATTGATTTCTCTTCCCTGGTACCTGTTATGTTTTAATGTAAATAAGAAACGTTCAAGAATTCAAAAAAATATTGTCACTTCTCATGAATTTAACTCTGAATATCTTGTCACCGTGCATTAAATCATCGACTTATTAGCAGAAATTTAAAACGTATGTAAAAACTGCAGTCATTAGTAATAACTGTTTGCAGTTGCATACTAAAATCGCCTTACTGTAAATGTATGAATATTTCAAGTATACAACAAACCGCTACTACTACATGTACTCGTACTAATGAAAATTATAAAAGAACAGTCATTATTGAGTACCCGCCCTTTGGATTTGCAATGCTATTAGATTCTTATTTTTTATATGCTTGTGTGCTTTTGCATTCAACATTGATGAGCCAATAAGTGGGTTGGAGTTGTTTCATCAAGACAACTTGTATTTGTTTTGTGATATGAGAATCTGTTGGGGCAAGTGTGAGGTTGGTGCACCCTAGAACCTGGTTTAAACCCCCAGTGGCAATGTGATTTGCCACTGACCGTTCCAATGCGGTAACCCCTCGGGTTCTCATTTTTGTTAATTGTTAGTGGTGTCTCTTTTGAAACTGATCATTTTATTAACCAATGCTCTCTCCCACTCTTCTTCTTGACTGTGTGGGAGGCTGTTTTTTTCTGAATGTGGCGATTCCTGATATGCATATTTCACCTTATTATATGTTTCTGATTCAGCATCTACGGAAAGAAGCATTGTGAGTGATGAATGTAATGTCCAGACATTGATACAATAATCACTGTGTAAACAACACTAAACAATGTATTCGTCTAACATATGCATGGAGGACCAGATATAATTACACAGTGAAACGCAACACCTACATACCTGCACTCATAATTTTAGGGCTTACTTGTATTGTATCATTTTCATACAGTTACAATAAAATAATTTACCTAATAAAAGAACGTATAAATATATGACATACCCCAAGACCTGTCTGTAATGTTGCAGATACTATAAATCATTAAAATCAAATAACCAGCTGGTAGACAAAGCAGATACCAAATTCCGTGCAGTAGGAAAACAAATTCTCCCAAATGTAACATTCCCGCCAAAATAAAAATTCCCGCCATTATCATGATGTACAGTGTTGTTGTTGAAAACTTGATATTATTGCTGATGACTGAAAATAAAAATGATTGACATTACACAAAATCAGTATAATAATCATCTTGGTGATTACCAAATCTGACATAAAACAATAATTATAATAATTATCATCTAAAAAATTAATGTTTATCTTTGAATAACTATTTGATTACACGAGTGCGACATACTTGTAGTGGATACAAAAGTTTTGCGGAATTAAGTGCATATTTTAAATTTCTATAAAGGTAATAGTTTAACTGCCATACAAAAATTGTCAATTTAACTAATCGACTTTTGAAGAAATTGACGTTTTAATAACGTCAAAGGATTTAAACGTGATAACCGTTTTATGTGGCACTGCTTAATGTGAAAATAAAAACTAGCAGAAATAAAAAAAAATTAGACCTGAATTAAAACTATCAAAATGTTTTAATAATTGACGATTGTTATTTAGGAAAAGTATGTTGTGCGTAAACACAGACATAAGATATCCACTTTTGAAGAACGAAAGTTGTTCGAAATACGTAATTGTAAAAGTTATTACCCTTACGTTAATTTTTGTTAAGTAACCGGACAAAGTTGAAGCTTTCTATGTATGGCGAGCATATATTGTAGCTTGTTTGATAACTCAGTTCAATTCTTTGACTTACCGTTAAAATATTTTGGTCGCGCATTATATACCGAAACTTACGGTTGCCAGTTTCTCCACCGGGTGCATTAAAATCAGATGTGATCTGAACCGCTGTACCGACCACTACTGCAGTCATCAAGACAGCGTAGAAAAATGTTAACAGTTTGGCCACCTGAATATGAAGCCGGTTTGTTTTTAACATTGTGCTACATGTAAACAACATGAATTTAATTATCAGATTATCATTTAATGGCGATAATCTATTCGGTTCTTTTTTTCATTTATTGTTTATGGTGTCTTTAAGTCATTGAATTTGACTAGGGATGTCAACGGATAACCGAATATCCGGATATCCGGTAGGATCACCGGATATCCGGATCGAAGTTGGTATCCGGATATTTGTTTACAAAAACTTTAAATTTGTAAATGTGTTTGTATTCGGATATCCGGATATCCGTTCGGATCGTTCATCGGATATCCGGATCCCAAATTCGGTATCCGTTGATATCCCTAAATTTGACTATTTCATAACCAAACTCATGCGCTATTTTCCGCTTTGCTCTTTGGCTGTGTGGACAGGCTGTGTTTTCTGACAGTTTTGCTTTTCGATGCATGTTTCACTTTTCTTAAAATTATAGATTTAAATTTATTAATTATCATCCCCTTAATACAGTTACTTTTAAAGATCTGTATTTATTTATTTATTTATTTATTAATGGAATAATACATTTGATCTTTTCAGATCTTCACACAAATCATAGAACACAAGATCTATTTAAATTACCATTCTGTTTTCGTTCAGGTATATCGAGATGTGTAAGTACTTACTGTAAGTTGTGTATTTGATGACGTGAACAGACAGACGAGTGTAAATCCAATACAGATCACTAATTGCACAACCAGAGATGTTATTGCATTCACGCCCCAGCCATATTTGATACCTCCTGCAAAAAAGTTAAAGGTTTTAACTAAATACCAATACTATCAGGGTGGCCATACCACGTGGTTTGTGAAGTAATGTTTCCGTATTACGGCAAGAAAACCGTATCGATTCAAAACTTCAAAATCTTGTAAGTATTTTATTAGTTTACCATTTTCGACGAGATTTAGAGTATGGTATTCCATAGTTCCTTGATACGTGATCCGTGTCCGTGATCCTCGTCCGCGTCCGTGTCCGCGATTTTTCACTCACCAAAGATATCGTTGGGTACCTCCGTGTCCGTTCCACGTCGCGGACACGAACACGGACGCGGAACGGACAAGGAGGTATGGAATATACCCAACGATATCTTTGATGAGTGAAAAATCGCGGACGCGGACACGGACACCGAATACGCATCACGGAATTATGGAATACGGTCCTAAGGGGAAATCTGAACACTACCCATGGTTGTCAATACATCTGTCGACTTGTGTTTACGTTTGGCTGTGATTCGAGGCAAATAATGAAATTGAATGATAAAACTTTATAAGTACTTGCCCCGAATCACCGACAAAAATAAAAAAGGCAACAAATATATGACCACCGTAGGTAGTGTTCAACTTTTCTCTAAGAATGAGCTAATTTCGTGGAAATTTGTGAACTAATTATTTATAAATACTTAAAAGATTTTAATCGATGATTTTTTTCTTTCGGTGATACCGAAAACTGACCACGTGGTATGGCCACCTTGGTTATGGGGACTTTGTTTGTCTATATAAACTAGGTGGATTAGTGCACAAAAATTATTTTCATTTTTTTTCAAACATTTGTTTGTGGTAAAAGTTAACAAGTAAGATACACCAATAATACATAAGTAAGTGTCAAGCTGTGAAGTTCGTTCAAATCGAGTTCTCTTTAGTCACACAGCAGTAGAACTGTACGAAGGATGTTGATTTTTTCATGAATTAATTTATATACAAGTAATAATAAGAATGAAAGAAATGCAGTTTAACATTACGTTTCTACAGCCCAATCAAACGAGCATGTAATGGAAGCAACACGTCGTTCGTTTAAGTGACACTTATAAAGTAAACACGTGAGAGAATGTACCGAATCATATATCTGATCTGTATTAAGGTTTGGGTGTCTTTCTAATTCCCTTTCTTCATTTTATTTTGAAGCTCATCACTTCCCGAAGAGGGTAATACTCAAGGTCGCTTTTTACTGACGGTTCGGTATGCAACGTTTAAATAACGGGTAAAACAATGCATTTAAACATGATTATATTAAATTCTTTAATTAGCTAACGTACAGGCAAACTAAACTATGACCTATATCTCTATATCTGCTAAATAGTTCCCACTGCCAATGATAAATACTTACCTGATATGACGAGAATGACTGAACTCGGCCCGATCAGTGTAGCAAACAGCAGAATGGCCTGATAGATGAGAAACAATATAGACACCCGGTGGTTCAGCTTGCCAACTGCAAATTAATAAGAAACTTCATGTAGCACATTTGAAAGACTGTACCTAAAGTAAAGATTTATAAAAACAAATTAATGACTTTAAACATTGAAGATATCTAATATTTAATGACGATATGACAGAAGGCGATAATTAAGTGGAGATTAAATGTAGAAAAGAGAGTCTACTATAAATATAGAAGAACTTCACAAAGTACTTTATGACAGATATTAAAACGTGATAGAGATGTTGGTTACGGTAATTGTTTGAAAGATTGGTAAGCAGTTAGCTGTGCAGTGGTTTCGTGAAAAAAAGGTAGATTGCTGGAAAAAAGAGTTTTGATGAGGTCATGGTTGGCAGCTGTAAATTAAGAAGTTTTGATGTTTAAGAGTTTTGATGAGGTCATGGTTGGCAGCTGTAAATTAAGAGGTTTTGATGTTTGCAAGGTGGATAACTATAATCAATATGAAAATTAAGATTGTAAAATAAAATAAAAACATCATGTTATAATATATACTATTTAACATAGGACACAGTTTTACAATGTTTCTTTACTCACTGATGTGCCATTCTTTTAAAAGCAACATCAAATTTGCAATGGTGGACGCAACCCATCGTCTTCGCTGTTTGAAAAATTCATCAAATTCCTCGGGACAGTGTGTGCTGTTTTCTGAAGCTGCACAATACTCGATTCTCCAACCACTTTGAACCTGTGAAAGATACGTGACGCATTAATACAAAATTATAGCGTTTCTTGACTTTGCGATAAGTTTAGATCTAGATCTCAATTGGAGCCTACGTGGTACAAAAACTGATCTAAACTGTGTCCTATATGTAGTAACGATGCTCATCTCGGCTGAAGGTTATAAAGCTGAGATTGGAAACCAGTCTCAAATCTCAAATCGCCATTTCAGCCAATCAGATGCTTGAGATTTGAGACTGGTTTCCATGCTCAGTTTTATAACCTTAGGCACTGGCTGAATGGAGAACTATGCACAGTCCGATCAGATTCTGGTAGTCACTATATAATTTCAAGCTTCCATGCACTCACCAAAAGTTCTAATTGGTCACTTTTTGTCCGTATTTTTTATTAGAAAGCCATTGAATTCATTCTTTATTTATAATGATATGCCAACATTAGTCTGCAACTTAAGCTTTAATCTTGTAATAATTGACTTTGGAACAGTTTGGCGAGTTATTCTTAATTTTGCTAAAATGCATTTCTTGCACAAAAAGGTCAAGCAAACAGAAATGTGCTCTTAATTCCTTGTTTTGTTTTAATAAGACCCCTCATTAGTAGGAAAAACAGAAAACATGACTAATCAACAGCACATTTGTTTAAATAAACGCCTTTCAAAGTATCCAATTTTAAAATTACCCCCCTTTCAATTAAAGACTGTTATTATTTTGACTCTGCGGTGTAAGTAAATGGTATTGGAGTCATTTAAGAAAACAATCAATAAAGATTAAAAAGACATTAGATAATTGATTTCAAGACAAAACAGTTCTTTCCACAACCTCTCTTGACTTAGGGAAGAAACGAAACTAGCATACATTGTAAACATATACGATTAATGACCAATTAGAACTTTGGTTGAGTGTATTCATATTGATGAATCGTTTTCTATATGGAATTTTTTTCATTAAAATATAAACGTGTTCTTTTTGGAACATTTTTTTACATTGAAAAATAAAATTTATTTGTGTTTGTAGGTTTTGTGTAGGTAAGATATACTAGGCGAAATAACTTACCATAAGTGTACAGAACCATCTATCTTCTCCCATATCTTTTGTAAGAAACTCGAAGGCACGCTCTACGTTTGATGCATATTGTGGCAGAATATCCCTGATTGCCTTACATCTATATACACTGAAACATCCTGGTGAGCATAGAACTGATCCAAGCACGTGTTCTGCAGCCTGTATATGTAAAGCGAACTCGATATAATTGAACAGATTGCCAAATTATGCAAGGTTTACATCATAGCTTACATTTGAGACATCAGAGCGAGCACAAAACTGCCTCATTCACGTGCTCTTCAGCTTATATGTGTACAATGAACTATATATGACTATAAGCCGCCGAGCAAAGAATGACATTAAGTTTAAAACACAGCATTGAAGGGTTCATATTATTTATCTATGAATAATTTGATAATCTTGCCAATAATTATACGTTTATGTTGCATCATTGTGAAGCTTTAACGTGTATTTACCGGCTACATTGAACAAAGATTTAGTAAGTGATATCTAAGAAAATTCTCATTAGCATTGAGCATGCATTTTGACATTTACAATACACATGCAACAAAACTAAAATAAAACGAAAGAACATACATATAAGTATACTGGCTAATAATTGCAGAGATCATAAACTTTCTTTTTCAATCGGATTGTTAGGCGTTTACAGCATATTAGTTTTAAACAGTTTACTTGTATTAAAGGCAATCAATTAAAAATATGTTGCAGAAGTTAACATACCTTTTGAAACCAGTGACCGATTGCGTACTCAAATACTTGATACCAGACCAGCGGACCGCTACCGAGGGGATGTGTTCTAGCACAGACCGCACCTACACTTTGATCACGTGTCATCAGGTCAAGTAACGCTTCCACGGAATCTGGTGTAAATCTTACATCGGCATCTGTCGTTAGTATGTAACTCTCCTCTTCTGTCGCTGCATTATAAAACAAATAAAAATGATTAATAGATTTCTATCCGACAAAAATATAACTCCCCTCTTCTGTCGCTACATTGTAAAACAAATAAAAGTGATTACTGTATAGCGCTTAATATTGGCGGTATCAAATTTTGGCGTATTTTGAAGTGTTTTATATTGGCGGGGTCATAAAATGGCGCAAACAAACCAGACCACTAAAATAAAACCTTTGATGAACAGTCGCAGCTCTAAATTTTGGCGTTCACACAGATCGTAAAAATAAAATATTTACATTCAATATTTAAAACCACATTATAATAATACCAGTGTGAAAACCTTATCACAGCTAAGTAATAATAGATTGCTTTGTTTCAAGACATAGTCTTATTATATTATTTTTGTATTAAACCGAGAAAACTGCGACATAATATGTGCTAGTGTATCATAGTTGTCTACCCTCCAGATATTAAAATGGCGGTGTTTTATATTGGCGCAACTGACCCTGACCGCCAATATAGCAAAAATTAAACCCCCGCAAAAATAAGTACTTATACAGTAATATGTTTCTATTCGATAAAAATATAACTCTCCTCTTCGGTCGCTACATTGTAAAACAAATAAAAGTGATTAATATGTTTCTATCAGATAAAAAATTAACTGTACTTTTCTGTCGCTATAACGTAAACGAATAAAAGTTGCAATGTTTCTATCCTATAAAAATGAATAACATATAATAAATACCCGCCTGTGCCCAAGATCATAAAACTAAATCTGGAGATCAGTCTCAAATCTCAAGCATCTGATTGACTGAAATGGAGACCAGTCGCCATTTCAGCCAATCAGATCCTTGAGATTGGAGACTGATCTCAAAATTTAGTTTTATGATCTTGGGCCCTGGTTTACATTGCTATACGACAAAGCTTCATAACGATTTGCGTTTTGTGAAGGAAAGAAGAAAGTAAATCTAAAGAAAGGGGGAATATATGTGAAGAAACGTGGATAATATGACGTTTACAGTTACCTGATGAAAAGTGAATAAAAACAGATAAAACACTATACTTGGTAGTGTGAAAAATCATCAAGCTACAAGTTGATTTAGTCTCGTTGTGAAAATGGAAATAACACACACCTTTTTAAACGCACACTGTAACAAGTTTGGCTTCATTAAAAGGTATTGATAACAGCCCTAACTTTCAGAAATTAGCACGAGATAATTATGGATAATGCTTAAAATTAACGACACCAGATGCATAATGAACACCACTCATATAATTATGTTAAAATCGGCAAAGTTTAGAATAATAATTTAGACAGACAGACAGACAGACAGACAGACAGACAGACAGACTTTACCTGTGTCATATTGTCCGAGTAGGAAGTCTAGAACGTAGGACATGTACATCACCTGACTCCACCTCTTCTTATTTTTCACCTACACAAAATACATCAGCCACAAAATTAACTAAGTATATTAAAAATTGAAAATACTTTCAAGGGTACAATATAATAAGATAATTTTACTTGAATTGTAAGAGAATATATGTAGGACATATATTTTTAATGGCCCATCTAAAATTAAACAATGCCGTGTACGGGAGTTATGGAATAATTCATAATTAAATTTACATAACATTCTTGCTCACCCGTCGTTGAAGGTGACCTTAAAATGTTTCAGAAAGTTATTTTTGTGCTATCATACATTTTTGCGTATATATAGATTATTGTCGTTTTTGTATATGCAAAAAAGCTGTTATGTACACGTTATGATAAGTGTGTATACATGTATGATCTGCCATGCTAACTCATTATACCTTGGGCCTGGATTTCTTGGGGGAATTTTGTTTTTTGGTCTTTGGTCGTTTACATTATCAAATTGTTTTAAATTATCATTCTACATGTTCTAACGCAGAAAAAATATCATGTCGTCAGTTTACTTTATTAAGGTATGCTTACAATATCACACAATATCATATATCAGTTTGCGAACAAACGAAAGTACTGTCAGTGAATTCTTTAATGTTTGCTAAATTTATATCGTACTAATTTTTCGTGGATTTTGTGAGCAGTCGATAACAAATTTAAAACCAACGAACTGAAGCATTGTACATAAATCATTATGTTATTAAAATTGAAATTAAAAACCAAGAGTTTAAGAACACGTACATGTTAAACTACGTTTTACCATACAAAGGCATTCGCGGTGCATTTACGGTATAACGCTTCGGTATTTCAATGATACCTATGCTGTTACTTCATTAATGTGATGGTTTGTCTTACTCGACGCACCTCGTTCAAACGTGGCAAAGAATGTCGAGAAGAATTAGGTAAAGACGAATTTACTTACTTTAAAATTGTCCTTTAGGTGGATTGTGAAAGTCATGCCAGTTTTGCCAGGATCTGCCTTGAGCTTCCAAGCCAGGGTCATGCCATACGGGGTCATTGTCTTGCTAGCTTGCTCCGCCTTGACTCCTGTGAAGAAAAGAATACGTCGATAGGTGATCATAAGCAATTGCAGCAAAAGGTGAATAGGAAATCTCAATAAATAGAACAGCGGGCACTAAAGGGACATACAAGTTATAAGAACTACTTATAGGCTGATTGTATTTTTCCGCGCGTTTAGATGAACAGTAGAGATAGCAAAGTCGGCTACTATATTAATATTTAAACTGGTTACCTAATGTTGATTCCACCAATGACACCAGTTGCAAAACAAAGTCTGTTGGATTTTTATCTTTGACCGCTCCGTCGAAGAAGACATGGGATTCAAAATGTCTTCCCCCGTCACTTTGAGCTAAATTGATTCCCTGGATTGACTCTAGAAGCTGTCGCATTTCGTAATCAGCCTGAAGGTAAGGAAACACAACTATTATGTTTTTAGATTGGTGTTTAGATTGCGCTAACATCGCAATCGCGATCCAAGGACACCGGTTCGAAATTTTGTTGGCTTAGAGAGAGTAACACAATTCGGCGAAAATGTCAAGTTAGTCTGGATTTGACATTTGTAATGTTTTCCACAAATGTTCAATCGGTAATTGTGTATGTGGCTGTAATTCCCAACCATTGTCGCATCCTTCACATAATAATCCTTTCGTAACTAAGTCATATGGAGTCTAAACTTGTGTCACTATGTCAGGTAAATGCAATACCTTGTCAACACTGTAGAAGTAATTTTTATTTTGTATTTCATAATTAGTCTGTATGTTTTATAGTGTTCAATTAGACTTTGACACATTCTTTTTACCATCTTTAAATTCAGTCATTTCAAACAGTTGTTATGAACCTTCGTCCATTGAATTATTATAATTTGGCTCCTAATGTGGCTACGACTAACTACCAACTCGCAAAACACTCGAGTAGAAGCCGTTGGATACCAAATATCTTATTCAAACAAAAGGTTTTCTATAAATGTAACATAAGCGTGGACTGACCTCTCTGTACATGGTTGTACAAATGATAATTCTTGACCTCTTTGCCTTTTTAATTGGATCTTCAAACCATTCGTCGATATGCTCGTTCTTTCTGACTAACATAAACCACTGTTCTAAGAGGGTCGAGTTATACATCGGCAACCAAAAGAGCTGCATATTAAATAATATAAGTAAGTTAAATTCATATGCAATTATAGAACACTTTATTTAATAGATTTAAAATGCATGATATGGTTTGAAACATTCTGTAATTAATGAAATGTTTTTCACTTAGTTCATCATTTCATGACTTTGAACCTTCATCGGGGAACAAATTATTTATATATTAACAACGAAAAAAAAGTACTGAAAGCTACGCTACCTGAGATAGAAACCATAACAAAGCACATGACATTTCCTGTAAGTTCAACGTACCTGGTCTTCCTTCAACATGACTATAGAAAGACTTCTAAAGATAAGCCATCCGGTTGAGAGAGCTTGAGCTAGAACCAGACAGGCAGCGGCCACAAATATCAAACTGTCAGGCTGACTAGGACATTCATATTCACCTATTAATAGAAAAACTATACATGTTAGCTACCAACGCTAAAAGGTTTATAAGCAGTACATTTTTAACACTGTTACAAAGTGACAAATAACAAACCATCTGTGTTGGTTCTGACTGCACCACATGTGTGATTTTGATCAAACAAATTTTATTACTGCAAAACAAAATGTTCCGTCACAGGCGTTGAAGCAGATTTTTTAAAACTTTTAATTCTAACGTACATAATTGCATATATTATAAACCAGTATTCTTGGACATGGAGTAAATATGCACATCTGTTACATGTATAGCACACAATGTATACCACATGTTACCATTGTTTTGAACAATTCCTGCACAGGTTTTGTTGAAAAAGAGGAGCACAATTGATACTGGTGTAGTCAGCACAAGAGGCACGGAAAACGCAAACATCTGCATGCACGTTGTGCAAGCTATATATCCAAGTAGATACCCTGCAAAATATAGATAGTAACTAATAAAGTAAAGATGCAATAACGCAAGGAAGAGATTGATATCTGAGGTTTTAAAACAAATTATTATTATTATTATTGAAAATTTGAAGTTTGTTCTGCGGCATTCGAAAATATGTCTTTGGGATGTTGACGTCGTTCCTTGAAATGTAAAATAATAACATCTAATTAAGCCATATATTTTCTGAAGCTTACATATATTTAAAAGTTAACTTTTTGTTTTGTAATTCTAACTACATGTACATGTATTTACGTTTAACGGTAACATTGAATCACATAAATGTCAAACATTTTAATCTCTGTGATTAACAAAGCATTTACTGATTGCCAGTTAAGCTGACTAGCCATACCCATTTGTTAAATCACGCAATACTTTTTTCTGTTTTAAACTGTATATCAGTGTGAGAGTAAAGCAGTATATACATACCGATCATACTGGTAACAATGTTCGAAAAAAAGTAGTAGATCACTTTCGTCGAAGTATCCTTCCACTTCCATCCGTCCCTGTATCGTGACATGTCAAACACTGAAAAAAGGTGCATTTTCAAGTTCAGTTATCAGTATCATATTATATATTTAATTTAAAAAACCGCTTTAATTTTCTACCACATCTTTCGTTGGTTTAAGATTCATGATTAACTAAACAGGTCCGTTGACATAAAGACATCGGTGCGCATAGTCGTAAGATCGTACATTGTATTCAATTTGTTAAATTCTGTACACCATCATACTAAAAAAAATGCTTCTGATAATTTCTGTTGCTCTTTTCATTCATAAGACTTGGAGATCAAACTTTAGATGATGATTTTTGAAAAATATTTTCATAAATGAATTAACTGAAATTGCATCTGATCTGAAACCCAGTTTAAGTCGTACATGTCAAGAAACTATGAAAGGCATGAGTACTTGTAGATCATCGCAATGCATTCTTCTAAAACAACTATGAATTGCGACAATCATTTTGTAAAAAGAAATGAAAGAGTATCGCAGCGGATATCGAAGCTTGCTTCCCAGATACCTCTGATAAACATGAAAAACGTGAAACATAACAATGGAACCGGTAACCAATTAATAATAATGAAAATAGTACTGACTTATATGCACGGGGCAATATTTGCTGACTATAAAATTGCTTATAAAGTAATATTGTAAACTGTAAATTATACAGGCCGGAGATCAGCGCTTGAATACTTTGTATATCTTAAATAAGAAATATTGGCATAGGAAACATTTAATGGTTCAACTATTAATATAAAGTTAATACTAATAAAATAACAATAATAAGTACACAAGCTCAAATAACCGTGCAATCATTCAAATACCAAGGATAACGCAAAAATGTGTGAACACTATTTCCAGCGCGGTCCTATATAATTACTTTATCATGTCTTTAAATTTAAAAAGAAGGTTACCAACATGATATTTTACAGCGCTCTGCATGCCTGGTGATTAACCCTTCTACTGTTGATCATTATGCTTACCTCTTTGGTTTCACGACGGTGGCAGGGGTTTAAGAGTTTATGAAGGTTTATGGGGAAATTTTTTCTTAAAAGAACCTAGAAGCTCGATTTGTTTTTTTATCCATGTCATCGTGTTCTTGCTGATTTCACTCCAGGAGCTCTGGTCTCGGTTAGATAATTGAGTACCCGCCCTTTGGCTTTGCAATGCTATTAGATTCTTATGTTTTATATGTTTGTGTGCTTTTGCATGCAACATTGTTGAGCCAATAAGTGGGTTGGAGTTGTTTCACCCAGACAACTTGTATTTGTTTTGTGATATGAGAACCTGTTGGGGCAATTGTGAGGTTGGTGCACCCTAGAACCTGGTTTAAACCCCCAGTGGCAATTTGATTTGCCACTGATTGTTCCAAGGCGGTAACCCCTCGGGTTCTCATTTTTGTTTATTTTAAGTGGTGTCTTTTTGAAACTGATCATTTTATTAACCATGCTCTCTCCCTCTCTCCTCTTCTTGATAGTGTGGGGAGGCTGTTTTTTTCTGAATGTGGCGATTCCTGATTTGCATATTTCACCTTTTTATATGTGTCTTTAATAATAAGTGTGCTTTATTTATAACTTACCATGTTCATTTTTTACATTACTATAAGCTGATAGTGATTCGAATTTGAAAATCAACAATGAAATTGTAAAGGTGAATATGATCTTCCAAAAGGACATCCAAATCGTCATTTTCCACGTTGTTCTAACTGGTCTGACATGCGCAGGCTTTACTTCCTCTTCCGGTGGTCTTCTTTCTAGACGAATGCTTTCATATATAGACGATTGCCTGTTCTAAAATATAAATAGGCAGTAAAAAGTAATTTCAAACCGTAAATAAAACGTTATGGGAAAACTTGTTTACCATGTAATGTTTTAAGCGTGTTTATGACAGCGTTGAGTAGTGTGCGGCTTTGGCTTATTTGGATCAGTTTTCAATCTAATTCGAATGTGCTGACAACAAATTTTACAACATAGATCCACTGCATTATACAAATCAATTGCAAACCCACTTTATATAACACACTTACAAACAATTTACTGTAGTTCTATGTCTCACGTTAAAAATAAATGTTGTTATATGGCAATTGCAATTCGCTATCACAACTGCTGTATTGAGTGAAGACAATTTCTGCAAATGTTATTTCTGTTGCCTTTTTTTTACAGAAACCATTAATTTTGCTTTGTACAAAACATGCATAAAGCTGTTTTGATACATGTAAGTATGATGGATTCTGAAATATTAAGGATCCATCAATGATCAATCCGAGTCCACACAATATTTGAATGTATACCTGTGGTATGCTATTTTAAGTCATCCCCTCAGCATTTTATAAACACTTACCTCACTGCCTAATGACTGGTAACCAGAAGTTGTTGTTCCACCACTTTGACGAGACGACATAGAATTCGTTCGACTTAATGTTGGACCAGGTTCGAACACGAACTCCTCGTCAGAATTCGTTTCAGGAATATTTTCGGGAGGCTTCTGCTCAATCAGATAACTATTTAATGCTGGAGTCCATGACACTGAGATCAACACAACAGCCAATGGCAACATCCAAATTTTATCTCTTGGTAAGTGGCTATGATCTTTGCTTATAAGGTACCAAGTCATAGATATTCCTGCGATTTCAAAGATAAACGCAATAACAAAAAGAGGAATCCTTGTTTTATGGCGAATACTTCGGTAAAGCATGTGCACTAGAGGAATAATAAAGATGCAACTCATCAGCAGGATAGCGTGCTGGATTCTGAGAAGCCCAGGAATGTTGAAGACAAACAAACAAAGTCCTACTGATTCTACAAGACTGACCAAAAAACCCTGAAATGTAAAAAATACTAGTTAAATCAATGTGTGCCAATGCTGTTAAAGCAAATGTTAAAGGAAATCTAATTTGTCAGCCAAATTGTTTTGAAAATTATGAGGTGTCAAAATAAAATATAAGTTTTGCATTTTCAAGACTTTAAGTTATTTTAATATTATCAAAAAATATATTGTGATAACAACTTAAGGCTATGACAAAAAAAATCAATATTCATTTGAAATTTAATTAAGTGTGGTACTTGGTACATGTATGCGGTGAATTTCCAGTCTCAAAAAACACTTCCCATTTTGAAATTAAAACTATTTAAAATTGATTTGCAGCATACACTGCCATGTTTTTCAAGTGCCAACCAGGTTTATTTTTATTTTTATTAATTTCAAATCCTGTAATAAATACCAGCACACACAGTTTGATATGTCATACATGACCATGTTTAAGGGCCCTCAGGTACTCGGGTTAAGGTACAGTCATCATTGCACATTCATCGATAAAAAAGATAATAATTAATGTAAATAGTTGAAATATTGGTAAAGTAAGTTATGATTGCATGTAATTACTTGATCTGTTATGTAATTCTAGTATAAGACACGTTCCTCAGAGAAAAAAAAGATAGGTTTGTACTTTGAATTGTAATTACTAAAAATGTGAGGCCGCAATATATCTCCAAAATTGAACTCGCATAATATAATGCGATCTAATATTTTTAAACATCCTTAAAACAAGTATTCCTAGTTATGTATCTAAAATCGCATTCAATGCAAGTTCTTACCACGACAAGTACTCGTCCTCTAGGCCAGGGCATGTCACTTCTAAAGCCAGCAGTCCACAGACCTCTTACCAAGTTAATTACATTTGGTACGAGGACTAAAATTTGCAGCATCACAAATAACTGTGCGTTTTGATGTTGAAATGGTCCTTCTGTATCTGTCCCATTTATGCTTGCAGATAAGACAAGTATGGACACTTTGCTGTCGATGAGGCAGCCGAGCAGAAGCAAGCCGATGATCAAGGTTGAAACCCATTTTGTTATTACGACTCTGAGCGAGGGCCTGTGAAGAAATGTTCGTTTGTTTGACAATTCCCTGTCTATCTTTGACTGTTGTTGTACTGCGAGTGTTTTTCGACGTGCACGAGTTCTGGTGGAAATGCCTGGCAAATTCAAAACACACATAAATACAAACATTGTTATAATCACATAAATAGCAAAGTTTTTCAAGAATTTTATTGGTTTTATTGTTTTCGGTACCTCTATTTATAAACAAGTAATAGGCATCCCAATGGGTACTAATTGTGCACCCCTTGTTGCTGATCTGTTTTTATACTGTTATGAAAGAGACTTTATTAATCTCTTTCTACTGAACATCAAGATGATATAATTACAGCTTTTAACAACACCTCGAGGTACCTTGATGATTTATTAAATATAGACAATAACCATTTTCTATTTCTGGTTTATAAGATTTATCCTAAAGAACTACCACTTAATAAAGCGAACACTTCAGAAAAGCAAGCAAACTTTCTCGATCTAAATCTGTCCATTGAAAATGGTTATGTCACTACTAAAATTTATGATAAAAGAGATGATTTTAATTATAATATAGTAGATTTTTCCGTTTTTAGACGGCGATGTTCCTCGTGCAACATCTTATGGGGTTTACATCTCACAGCTTGTTCGCTTTTCAAGAGATTGCAACGATGTTAATGATTTCAATGAACGTAATCTTTGCATTACAGAAATCTTTTGAAACAAGGTTATCGGTATCACAAATTAAGGAAAACCTTTTGCAAGTTTTATCGCCGATACCCAGATCTAATTCATAAATACAGGTGCAGTTTAAAATCACTTTTCCACAAGGTATTTCACAGCCAGTTTTTTATGGAGATTTAATTTATCAACTTAAGAAGATAAAAGGCAGTGTTAATTTCTCCCGGTTATTCGTAAAAACCATCTGTAAATTTAAAAAGAAAGGTTACCAACATGATATTTTACAGCGCTCTGCCGGCCTGGTGATTAACCCTTCTACAGTTGATCATTATGCTTACCTCTTTGGTTGCACGACGGTGGCAGGGGTTTAAGAGTTTATGAAGGTTTATGGGGAATTCTTTTCTTAAAAGAACCTAGAGGCTCGATTTGTTTCTTTTATCAATGTCATCGTGTTCTTCTGATTTTACTCCAGGAGCTCTGGTCTCGGTAAGATCATTGAGTACCCGCCCCTTCGGCTTTGCAATGCTCTTAGCTCCTTATGTTTTATATGTTTGTGTGCTTTTGCATGCAACATTGTTAAGCCGATAAGTGGGTTGGAGTTTTTTCACCAAGACAACTTGTACTTGTTTTGTGATATGAGAACCTGTTGGGGCAAGTGTGAGGTTGCTGCACCCTAGAACCTGGTTTAAACCCCCAGTGGCAATTTCATTTGCCACTGACCGTTCCAAGGCGGTAACCCCTCTGGTTCTCATTTTTGTTATTGTTAGTGGTGTCTTTTTTGAAACTGATCATTTTATTAACCATGCTCTCTTCCTCTCTCTTCTTCTTGACTGTGTTGGGAGGCTGTTTTTTCTGAACGTGGCGATTCCTGATATGCATATTTCACCTTTATATAACCACTGATAACAAAGAAATACAAATAATTACTGGTAAAAAAGTACTTAAGTACACACATTTCATCACGACTTTAGCTGAAACAGTATATATTTCAAATGACACATATTTTGTTGAGATATAACATAGAAAGCCAATAAATATATATTTTATAGGGTAAGAAACCAAGCTATTTTAATTTTCTTCCCACAGCCCACAGGCAGGATGTAAGAGCATTATGGTGAAGGTCAATGAATAATAACAAAAATTCTTTTTGAATCTCATTTGAAATTGAATACTTTAATTCAAGTGAGAGGAGCCGACATTTTCAAAAGTTGTGATGAGTATACAAAAAAACATAAATACTTTATTTTGTCTTATTTAAGATTGGACATTTATTGAATGAACTAAATAAAACCATTGACACCTTTGGCTGACTTACTTGAAAAAAAAACTAAGTTATTTCGAACCGCTCGTCGGAAGAAAACTGGTATATACCCTTTATTCTGTACGTCCGAGATGAATCCATATAATGTTTTTATTCATTTTTTTTCGAATTATAGAAAAACAATTCTGATCGTGTTGGTTGTGATCTTTGACACAGCAATAATAATTCTACAGATTATAATTATGTATTTCTTAGTTTAACTGTTAAATTGTACAATTAAACGAAACTCGTGTTATATTGAACTACAAATATTTCTTTTCTAAGCTTATAGTGGAAACATTGAGCAGCCCAGCAAACCTAACTTACCTAACTGCTGATTTTTTATAGATACAAACAGTTCTATGACAATCTTATTACAATATGTTCCAAATACTTTATCTTTTGATTTAAAATTTGATCTCACACATTAATTTTAGATCTCGATCTAGAAGCCGTTATTTCCAGCATAATAAAAACAGTTTCGAGCTTGTTCGCGCTTTCATCATACAAACTATTCTTCGTAAGTATGGTGGTAATATTAAGCATTGTTCGTACAGGCGAAATAATAAGCATACATCTAGATCACCAATACGCATAATATGTGAAATATACGCGGAAAGAGCTTCATTCAGAAAACACATCTTCCCCACAAAACAAAATTAGAGTGAAAAGGTGTATGTTACCCGTTACTTCTTTCACTCCTGGAAAAAGAAAATTATTTTCCCCAAAACACATGCAGAAAATAAAAGACTAAGTATATTTATTATATAATAATTCAACTTGACAGATATCAAATCGGGTATGTTTAGAAGCTAGCGTCCCTGTATTGAGCGCTCGACTTTCGATTTCTTAAGACAATAATCGAACGTCTTTAAATTACAATAATATTAATGGATGTAGATGTAAGTTTTAAAGCGTAAAGCATAACACACTTCATTTTGCTTTAAATAATGTCATCAATGTACTGATAGTTTTCTGCTTAAAGAAGACACGCTTCCGGGATTAGCCCCTGCCTTTATGTAATGGCCTACGTTATATTAACTGCATATCACACTGAACTGGATAAAACCCTCTTTTTTTCCGAAAAAGTCCATAGTTAAATCTTGCTATGAACTTAAAAGTGCAGGCGTTGTTCTATTATCAATACAATTTATCTGTACGGGTAGGTGCTATTTCACAAAGATTAACATATGATTGTGCACATTATCTTTTCTTCCGTGTTAATGCGGACGATCTTAAATGAAATAAAAATATGACTTTTTGAAAACAAGCATTTTAAATGATTACAGAAAATAGGATGTTTAAGTGACCTTATGAAAACAAGTCACTAAATATAACAACTATGGGCAATATATACCACTCAACAGGAATCGCTTTTCGTTTTTTTCCGAATTATTGCCCTTACCAAGTTTTAACCGCTACAGTTTGGCGGTTTATTCCTTTCTTGGCACAAAGCTGATATCAAATTAACAAATTTTCGGAATTACAGCAAATTTTACCTCTCAATCTTATGTACGGAATCAACTTTTTAGTGAAATTTTGTCTAGTAAATATGTTGCATTCATGAATTAGAATTCGGTGTCAAAATGTGAAGTTTAATCGAGCTACAAAGCCTGCAAAATAGCCAGTATTAAATTTTGTTTTCAAATACGTTTTAGACCATTCATGATCATAACATCTGCTAAAAAATAATTCTTCAATATATATTTCTTATTATTCTGTGCATTCCTTCTTTAAACATCGCAATAGTTCACGAGTGGAAATATATATCTGTCTCAACTTGTAAGAAAAATATGTTTATTTAATGCCATTAATACACAATGTGCATGATTTAGGCAGAAAAAAATGCGTTTTATGGCACCTCAGAGTTTTTATGACGTCGCATATTGACATCATAAACCAAAAATTGAAACCGTTTTCTCCTTAAAAACATAATGTGTGTGTGTGGACAAATTGAAAAAGAAAACAACACATGAAATAAAAAAGATATTCAACGAAAGATCATTTTTATTTCATCAAACAATTCTATACTTCAGTGGAAAGCATATAAAACGACTTCATTAGTTGGCAAGGGCGATATTATTGGTTAATCAACTTACTTTTGAAACGTGCTAACGACCGAATGTTCTGTGGCGTCATGCAAACTGTTCGAAAAAAGTTAAAACTATGGCGACAGTAAAACTTCCTTTAAGAGGAGTATATTACATTTGTTCGCAACCTTGTTTAATGTTTTATAATTTACAATATTTAATTAACCATTTTTCAAATCTAATAAAAAAAGAACTGACCTGTATCGAATTCTGCAGCACTTGCTGAAGAATTCCTGTGTCCATCGTTTCTTTCCATGCTCTTCTGTTAAATATCTTTTGAATTCATTAAAAATATATATAACTCACAAAGTACCTTGGTCAACTATGATTTGTGCTGGTTCAATTGTTCGTTATCTGACATCAAATGGTTAACAGTCGAAAAAACGAGTTCGTGTTGATAAAAATTAGCTGATTTCATTATACATGTATAACAATTGATCAAGCTTAAAATAGTATTAACTAATTACCTAATAGTATCTTCTATTGTTTTATTTGTATGATACAATCTAAAGTGATTTAACAGCCTTTTTAGGACAATATAGGTAAACATTGGTTGTTTTGTTGTTTTTTTTGCAAAGGAGTACATGCATAATTTGTTACTACATCCAATTAGTCAAAATGCTGAAAGTGCTTACTAGTGTCTTTTGTCACAAGGACAGCTCAGTGTTGCCTTTTCAAGCAATTTTATGATGCAACACCGACGAACAATGCATTGATTGAAACAAGCTGTTTCTTCGGGCAACGTTTCCGTATATATCTACATTGTATTGGTAACCGGGTAACTGATGCACCGCTTCTATTGGAACCAAACTGTGAACACGAAGTCGTGTTCTTGGGTTTTTTTATTTCTGGAGGCTATATTATGTTACATGTCACATCCAATGATTGTTAAGTATCTTCCTGGGGTGGGGGCATAATGAAACCTTTAATGGGATTAATTTCGATATGTAGCTCCATAGGATATTAGTGGGGAAAGAAGGCAAAAGAAAGATACACTAATATAACCATATATAGTTCAACTCAATATGTAGGCAGTAACTCGATACCATTTAGGGCACGCCACGGGAAAAGGTACCTTCGGCCATATTTTGTGACATTTTAGTTGTTACTATATTTAGAAATACTCTACAATTATCTGTTATATTTCTCATAAATAAAAGGTGATTTTTTGGCAAATTGTGTCAATACAATGGTATTTTTAACGCGAAATGCTTAATGAATGTCGTCTGCTCAAATTTACGTCATTTCAATAATTGACGTCAACGGTCCGGCCAAAAATTATGTTTTTACTGGAGATAGATGATTCATTTTTGTAAGTCTAGTTAGCAAATCTAATGGAAAACATTCCGTCAAGTGGGGAAAGTTGTCTGTTTCCTGTTAACCTTAACCGAACTTGTATGACACGTGACTGCTGGACATTTTTTCCTCCTACTTTTTGGCTGCTTGGGGTGGCTGGTTTTATGGGTGTGGCATTCCTGATATGCATATTTCACATTTGTAAGTAGTTGATTATTGGTTTTCTTGACATTTACGTGACAGAGTTTTATCTCTTCCCGAAAAAACAAATTTACCATGTATTTAATTAAAGAGACCAAATTTAGGAGAAGACTTTTAAATACCAAAATTAATTATCTGCATTTGTACTTTAACTGAAACCGGTTAGGATAAGTGCATTTTCATGTTAGTAATCTAAATTGCAGACTGAATGTCTTGTTCTATTAAAGGTATTACAATCGACTATCATAATGGTAAATACTTTGTTTAGAAAGCTAAATGTTTGCCGAATGTAAATGCAATGTTAAATTTGTTAACTCTGCTTTTGAACGCCAAATAACGACTATCTATAACGAATAACCCTTCTGACACACCTTTCACAACAAGAGTGGTTACTGTACAACCTGGTCAACGGGCAATAATGTTGCACTTGAGATATAAATAAAATCATCCTAACAAGCTAAAAACATCCGTATATATGGTGTGAATGGTAAAGAGCGTGGTTGGGAAAGTCCGCGATCTTGAAAGACACACATGTTAACATTTCTGGATACCTGATTTAAACATATTAATTTTATTGTCTTTCACAAAAATCGCGAAAATCCCATTCAGGCATAAAACACGAAACTACAGTAATTAAGTAACTAAATGGATCATGGTAAACTTGATTACTTGTATCTGTTTCCATGGCACTGGACTGAAAAATCCTGTGTCTGTCCTTATTCCACATTTTGTTAGTTTAAATAATCTTTGTGAAAATGTGTCAATAGTACCTTATTTGCAAGCATATGTTTAAATCAAACATGTGTGTAATTTTTGTATAAAATAATGTTTTTCCGTCCTGATGTTGGTTTAAGGTAAAATATGAAATACTAAAATGCGAGTATGTGTGGTATATTTGAGCGTTAACTTCAGTTAAATCACGGATCCGAAATAATACTAATTGCTTTATCAGCAATTTGTCTTTACGCGCCTAATTACGATTTTAGCATTTAGCATGTTCCGGTGCACTCAATCGGAACAATTAGAACTCCCTGCTGCGGCGGCTGTAATTTTTTATGTTGTTATCAATATTTAGACTTCATTCTTACCCTAAGATATGACAGTATTTGTTATTAGAAATATCCGCTTTAGGTCAAAATTATTGTCGAGTTTCCAAATTCAATGGGTTCCCAGATGAAATGAGTGATCGATCGAGGCTGAAGGTTATAAAGCTGAGTTTGGAAACCAGTCTCAAATCTCAAGCATCTGCTTGGCTGAAATGGCGACCAGTCGCCATTTCAGCCAATCAGATGCCTGAGATTTGAGACTGGTTTCCATGCTCAGTTTTATAACCTTGGGCACGAGTTAAATGGTTGAGCCCATACGATGTCCGGTTCAAAGAGAAGACTGGATTTTCGGGGATTGTGGTTTAAAGAGAATTCGGTGTAGCTAGTATACCTTGACTTGTGTGGCCGTGTAAACAGAAAGGGCAAGAATATTTAAATGAAAATTGAAAAAGACATAAACGCTTACCGGAAGACACTGTAGATGTTGTGTTAAGCAGCGAATCTCCGTCCATATTTACTGCTTTTTACGGCATATTCTTTAAATCCTACCTCGGCCAGTTTGTCAACGTACATTTAGAATTAAAGATTTCATCGTGTTTGCATAACCAACATGTGTTTTCTCCTTACTAATGCAGCATACATGTTGTGAAACTGGAATGTTTTTGTAAGGTACCGTCTCTACCGTTTTGTGTAACTGACTGATGGTTTCTTCTATAATTCTTCTGTAATTTGTCACTTTCATTAAGTTAACCAGTCTTTACTCGAAGTTGATTACTATACATCATACGAATACATGTATCGCCGAAATATAATTGTTACTTCGTGGCTGCCGTTTCCAATGCAAATATTCTGCAAGAAATAATACAAATTATTATCATAAAATGAAATCCATACACTCACCCGAAGTCTAATTGGTCATTTATCGCATCTGTAAGCTAGTTTCGTTTCTTCCCTTCGTCCAGAAAAGGATTTGAAAAAGACTGTGTTGTCTTGGAATAACATGAAATGACTCGAGGTCGTTTTAATCTTTATGTTTGTTTCTTTTTTAACAAATCCATACCGTTAAATTAAGGCTCAAAATCTGACCTGTATTATATTGATCACAAATCATGACAAGTGTGTGTCTTTCTAATAAAAAAGTCTAGTCGAAAAGTGGCCAATTAGAACTTTGGGTGAGTGTATATCAACATAAACTGGCCCGTTGGAAACATACTAAATTACGTATATTGTAAATATAATGAAGACTTCATAATGATAATATGTGGTTATCTTTGTGCATAGCAAAATTTAATTAAGGAATGATTCTTATTTTGGTGCGGTTCATGGAGATTGGACGTGCACGCGAGAGCTGGCAAATCCATAAAGCGCGCTAGCGCTTTATGGTAAATTTGCCAGCTCTCGCGTGCACGTCCAATCTGCATGAACCGCACCAAAATAAGAATCATTACTTATATTTACAATTTATTCATTTTTTTCTTTAAAAAAAACTTAAGTCGAACGCTTTCAAAAATTAGTATTAAGTGAAAAGGGGGAGTAATACGTGGGAGTTTTCAATAATAACAGCCATGACGTTACTGACGTCATTACGGGTCATGCGGTTCATGCAAAATGAACCGAATTTTTTTAAACGAAGAAATCAATAGGAATGTAAATATTTTGTATTGTATTAGCCCTCGAGTTTCGTGTTGAAAGAGAATTCGGCATGACGTTCACTTATTTTAGAAACTATAACCAATGTGTCCCTGATATTGGACAATAGTGATAATGGAGGACACGTCATTAATCCCGCACGGTACTTTATCCTATTTGACTTTACTTTACCGCCCATTTTGCTTTGCAATGCTATATGATTCTTTTTTTTATATGTTTGAGCGCTTTTGTATGCAGCATTGGTGAGCTGATTGGTGGATTGGAGTGATTTTACCAAATGAAGACAACTTGTACTTGTGCGTTGATACTAGAACCTGATTTAAATTATTTTGCCACTGACCGTTCCAAGGCGGTAATTCCAAGGCTTCTCGTCACTTCCGTTAATTGTTTGTGATGTCTTTTTTAATTGGATATTCTTATAAATACATGCTCTCTTTTCCTCTCTTCTTTTTCGCTGCGTATGGGGGCTGGGTTTTTTGAGTGTGGCGATTCCTGATATGAATATTTCACTTTTTTTCAAAACCATGATGAGCACATAGCAGTGTTTCATACATTAATTATCTTTCTGTGCTTTTTGTTATGTATAATATATTTCTCATTATCAAGCGAACAAATAATTTATTAATATAACTGTTACACTATACTGAAATTTATACATTTTATAACTGTATAACAAGAAATTCAATATGTAAAACATACATGGTAGTTTTATTACAACTGTAAATATGAAGAGCTGTATATAAGAATAATTTAATAATACAACAATTTTATAGGGTTTTAAAATTTTGCCAATAGAACTGATATATGCCGTACTATGAGTACATTATTGTTTTAAGATCCAAATGTCTTAATTAAGGTGCATTTTACTTAGTTTTATCATAGAATGTTTTTAGTGTTTTAGATGTAAAGCTACTGTATTTTTAGTATCAAATAGTCTCTTAAAAATCATTAATGATTGGTCACATGCATATACTATTACATTAATTATAATTTCATTGTATAAACTGTATTGCATATCTGTAATGTGAATGAGACCTTACTAAAATAATTGAATTAATAAAATAATTGAATCGATTTGAATTGTAAAACATCAGTGTGACTGTGCTTTTAAGTTTAAACTTTTTTCAAAATGAGGGTTTAAACTATGTTTAAATTGAAGAGAAGTATCCTACATGTACAAACACGGTAAAATTTCACGGTACACGCGAAGCGTGAAGGACATGTTATCGATCATCCTTCTTCCGGCTCGCGATTTGATTCGGTGTACATAGTACATGTTGTTACTGATAATTTACAGTTGACAATAATAATCAAATAGTATATTATTTTGTGATAGGCCTATCTATCAAGTTCAGTTTTTTAATCTTTAAATCTAGTCGACCCGATATGCAGATAACTTCCTGTTTAGCAGCTGCAGTTTTTGATTGTTTTAAATCGATTTTCATATTAAAGTAAACATTGTTCACTTTTCCTGGATTGCACTTTAAGTTTGAAACTCTCTTGTTCAAACATGTGTGTAAACATGTCTATATTTAATAAAGGTATCTGAAACTTATTGATGAAGTGTATACATTGTCTCTCACACAGAGAAAGGGTGACGGGTTTGCTTTAACTTTTTATAAAAACGGGTGCAGGGCATTTGAAACTAGAAATACATTTGTAAATGGCAGTCAATATCAATTTATTTGTTTAAAGAGTACATTAAAAGACCGAAATAAAATGGGGCACGTCACGGGAAACGGTACCTTCGGACAATTGACGTCGATTTTTGAAATGACCACATAAAGTTGAGCAGAAGACATTACTCCTGATGCATTTCGCAAAAATACCGTTATGTTGTCAAACTGTGTACCGAAATCTCTAATATAAGTGATTTGAAAATAAAAGATAATAGTAAATTATACCCAAAATTAGGAACAACTAAAATTTCAAAAAAATATCTCAAGCATCTGATTGGCTGAAATGGCGACTGGTCGCCATTTCAGCAAATCGGATGCTTGAGATTTGAGACTGGTTTCCATGCTCAGTTTTATTACCTTGGGCACTGATATATATTTCATAAGGAACTTTGGAAGCCATCTAACACCACAGGCTCGGTTTGATTGAGCTTGTTCATGGGCAGTAATGGAAATGCATATTACTGCCCACGCCGCCTAGCCCCGTGTTAAGCAACTCAATATTTACACAAGTAAACAGTACAATGTTAATCCACCCCGAACGATTTTGTACATATGGCGGTGGACATGGAACCTTCAATGCGTTATTTTTAGATAAATACCATTCCATGCTTAGCGGCGTATGATCCCCAGATAAAAGAATGGGTTTGCCCTAAACGAGAAAACAATGGGCGGAACCAAACAGAATAGAATGTTTGACAGGGGATCTGAGAATTTAAATCCGGCATCACAGACAACGCCAAAGGCAACAGGTTTCGGTATCTTTTTGTTTTAAAATTGTACTCGCACACGGACACACATCAATGAATTAAGAAATATCATCCTCAAGCGATTACACGAACGCCCCATGAGAGCACATCGTGGAATACAAGACTGTAAAATACTAGCATTCGGATCTAAATTGATACAAACATCAGAAATGTATACCGTTGTAGTGGAGTCCGACATTTTAGTTGGACGATAAATTTCCTATGTTTAGCTTTAAGAGGTCTGCCATAATAAATCTCATGCCAAAAAATGGACCAACATGGTTACTATGATTGTTTACATGAAATGCACAACAAATAAATAAAAATAATAAGACCTTATATGGAGATTGATAAGAATTGATGCTTAAACTTATTAAGAGCAAGCACAGCCGAAACAAATGCTGGGGATTGAATCACAAACACTGTGGCAGTACATGTATCAAATTAAATTTATCTTATGCAACCTCACGACCACCATTGACTACGTATAAAGAAATTGAATAAAACTATAAAAAAAACAACAACACCAACAATAACAAAACAAACAAGCATGATTATGTATGGCCAGATAAGATAAGTGCATTGTCCGATTTCTTTTAGTATTTAGTAATACAAAATTGTATAACGCCGGCGACTTTTTATGGTAAAGAATAAGCCTATCTCGATTTGTAGAGATGCAAATGTTCGATTTTGCAAATCACAAATGTTAATTTAACGTAATACCTGTATTTCAAAACTTCGATATGCACGCGAAGTTGTGATTACTAACACTTTAACCTTTTTCTCCATAACGCTTGGGTTTCATCCCATGTGTGAACATTTTTTTTATGAGTTCTAATTATATTCTACAATGTTCGGTTTTAAATTCGTTGGGTTATATTTTTACCATGAAACGAACAGAGTACATCCAGATCAGACGATAGGAATGTAATGTCTGATCTGGATCAACACTGTTCACCCGTGTGTTAATGGGTTGAGCTGGGCTTTGTAGGAATGGGATAAATTGAATCATATCAAAAACCTTAACAAGTATGGCCCTTAAATCAAGCTTTTGCACAAGCATATAGAAATTTGATAATTAAAAATATTAGATTTTTAATTTCATTTTCTACACCTCTTTGAATTCCTGATCTTCGAGTGGAATTTGTATATTGTTTCAGATACAATCCAGATTAAACAGTTAAAATTTTATTTACGTTTTACATGTAACTGGCGGAGAGCAACTGCATACTTATTTTTGTCAGTATAGGTCTCAATAGAAAATTTCTCTACCATACTTTATTAACTTCGGAATGTATTTTTACTACACGAGGTACAATGTAAGCAGTAAAAGTTGAACTGATCTTTTTGTCATGTGAATAAATAAAGATCACGTGAAATTTCACCGATGCATATAGTTAATTTAGGTTATATTTATCGAAATTTAGTTTCGAATAAGATATATAAGCTTAAAATAGAAACTAGAGATTATAAACAGTCCTCTCTTAAAGGTTCAAGAGGTTGCACGTACCCGTTGAAATTGACTAAACATACATGTACATATTAAGTTGAACACAAATTTAAGGTACATGTAAACAATCAAAATGGCGTTTATGATCCTGATGAAACGTATGGAGATAAAGTGTCAAGTAAATAGTGTATTAATTATGTATTAATTTAATAATGTTGAATAACAAAAATATTTAATTTTAAAATAATGTTGAATAACAAATAAATATCAACTTAAAGTTCTTGAAACTTGTTAGTTATAATGTGGGGCGCGTCACAGGTAAAGGTACCTTCGGATTGTTGAGGTCAATAAATTTGAGCAGACGGCATTATTTATTATGCATTCCCCCGGTAAAAATACCATTTTATTGTCAAATGTGTAACAAAATCAAATACCTTTTCAGTTATAAGAATTGATTAAACGTTGTAAGTTCTTTCTAAACTTAGTAAGAACTAAAATATCACACAAGATGACCGAATGTACCTTTTCCCGTGAAGTGCCCCATATACTGTATAATCATTTATATTCGCGAGTCACTAATTTTCTTAAATTTCGTTCGTTGGTAGATCGATTAACAAATTAAAAACCATCATGAAAAAAGAAATAAAACTTGAACGTAGGTTTAGCGAAATTTTGATCCACGAGTATAAGCACACAAAAATACTGTTTAATGAAAAACCATGAACTTTTATGCCCACGTATATTAGTACATCTATGCTAATAGTAAGTCTAGTTCTAGTAAGTTTTTATCCGGAATACCTCTGAGGTCTACATCTGAAATTCGAGAATTTGCGATCAAAGTTAAGTATGCATAACACTTTAACTTATATTACACTTCCCTTTCAATTGATGAGTTATATAGCTTAGTTTGTTCTAATGACCACTTTCAAACTAATTTAATCTCAAAAGATATAATTACCTTCAACAAAGCAGTCGTATCTATTCCAATCGATAACGATCTGTATGTATCACAATTTTTGAAAACAAACGATAATGTTGTGTTTAAGTGAGTCAACATTTATAGTTTGATCACCAAAATAAGAGTTTGTTAGTTACATAAAAATTTCACTGAAGATTGCGATTTTATATCTATACAACACGGAAAAAGTAACGCAAATCGTGCAATATTTGTGCAGAAATTTATGAAAGGATATATTGATAAATGAAATTAAGTAAAACTGTTTAAATATGTTAACGATATTGTCTCTTTAGTATATTAATTTGCCAGTTAAACGAAGGTGATTCATCAACTCGTAAAATAGATGCATGTATTCTATGCACGACAAATCAAATATGAAATTCGTTGCTCCTTAAACGGCATTTATAATATATGTAAACCCGTATTTAACCAAAAATCATAAAACAGGTACAATGTATAGTTTGTTTTTTTACGGTGTTCCGTTGGGGCCATCGTTGTTAAGACATTATGACCTCTTGGGCGGGCCATAAGAAAAGGCAAAAAACACGATGCGAGATCACGAAACAACGCCGCGAGATCAAGGAAAGAAGACCCGATGTCGCAGAAGTACGATTCGAGGGCGCGATATTATATTCGTCTTTCGTTCAGTGAATTCAACGACGTTTAATTAGGCGTTTACTCTCCAAATTAAAAATTGTAGAATGATTATAATCGCTTATTGCAGATAACCCTGCCCTATGTTTACACTTCACTGTGATATATCAAAGATATGACATGATATGATTGTTGATATCAATGTCAAATATTTAAATAACATTGTTTGTTTTGATCCAAGTTTTGTAGATAGAGTTAAGATTTAAAATCAAATAAATTAACTACGATAAGATAATAGCGAAGCTATGTGAAGCAACTCATTATATCAATATGTGTAACAAAACAAATTTTTAGTTCTGCGGTATAAATTGAATGCGCTGCGTCGAAATTTCGCGCCGGTGCTTGACATAACATTTTCGCGCGGACAACAGTTTTATAAGTCATATATGATAAGAGTTTTCAACGTTAAATCTCATTTACTGTGGTATCATTATATTTAATCGATGGCTTAATTTTCGCTTATTTCGCGCTCGGGCCAGTGCGCGAATTTAAAACCTAAGCTAAAATTCAACCATCTAGTTCCACATCTATACGTATCCGAAACGTGCTAATGTCCGAATATACCTACACTTCGTATTTAGTTGCCCGTATCGCTATGTGATATAAATTTTGAGGTATTGAATATTTAAAATGTTTAAGGAAATAAAATAAGTTATTCTGGTAAAATTTCTTTTAAAATATTTTAAATGTTACTTCAAAATTGTAACGACAATTTAGTCCGGGCATTTAGGTCAGGTCACGTTTTAGAAAACAGTATCGTTGTCATCTCATTCAGTTTATTTTGACACGTATTTTTGTTATCTACTGGTAACATGTTTGTTCCCATTTGACAACTCTGACAGTTTTGAGACGTTCTTGTTTCTTGTGACAATTTGTGAAGTATTAAGACCATTTGGAATATTTCTTTTCGTAAGGCAGTCGAGTGTTTTGATAGAGTGTATTCGAGAGCAGTAGCGTTTGAATGTTTTTTGAAAAGTTCAATTTTAATTTACAACCCTCTGTTTTGAGTAATTGTTTTTCAATCAATTGACACTTCGGAAAATAAAACGGGTACTCAATTTAACATGCCAATTATGTTATGAATGGTCCAGAAATATGGATCAAACGGGTCCCGTGTCAATTAGCGTCCCCGAATAAACAGCGGTCCGATAATTGACTAACAAAGGAAGTGGTAATTGACCCAAAGCCAACAGACACATGATTAGCTCGCATGTTCGAATAAACAATAGGTGTTGATAACGGATCAGTCAAATATCGGCTGTATTATAATAATTTATCTTTTTTTTTTTGAAACATTGGATTTGCGCGAATTTACGTCCGCGCGAAACAGTCATTTTCGGCGATTGCGCGAAATTTCGTGCCAGCGAAATATTATGATACCACAGTAGGTTTAATTGAGCGTTTTTTAAACGTCGCGAAATGAAATCAAACTCCCACTTAGTATAATTTGACAACATATTGACTCATCCTGAAAAAGGTTCACTGTTCAATTAATTGGTACAACTGCTCTGAACAATAATTATATCGCGCCTTCTTAATGTGGTACTGTTCCTTTTAAAAAATGTTAACGGAAACGAGTTCTTATATAACAATATGTATTATTTTCCACGAGTAACCTACAACTTTTGTGTCGCCTGCGATAGCAGGTAGAACACAGGGATCGTATTGTCCGGCGCCGTCGTTGGCGCCGTCGTCTGGTAGTCCCCCAAGTTTAATATGAAACTTAATGTTGCCTATAACTTTGAAAGTACTTGTTCTATTAACTTAATAATTGGAATATATCATCTACATGAACAAAGCCATTTCTGAAATTAAGAATGATAATTCCTGTTTCACTATTTTTTGAGTTATGCCCCTTTTAAAGACTTAAATAAGAAACTTTAATATGAAACTTAATGTTGCCTATAACTTTGAAAGTCCTTGTCCTATTAACTTAATCCTAGGAATACATCATCTGCATGAACAAAGAAGCCATCTGCAACAATAAGAATGATAACACCTGTTTCAGTATTTTTTTAGTTATGCCCCTTTTTATGATTTTAATATGAAACTTAATGTTGCCTATAACTTTAAAAGTGCGAGTCTTATTAACTTAAGACTTGAAATATATCATCTGCATGAACAAAGACATCAGTGACAACAAGAATGATAACTCCTGTTTCACTATGTTTTGAGTGATGGCCCTTTCAAATGCCTTTTATATGAAATTTCATGTTGCCTATAAGTTTGAAATTAATTGTCCTCTTTACTTAATACTTGGAATATGTCATCTCTATAAACAAAACCATCTCTGACAACAAGATTGATAACTCCTGTTTCACTATTTTTTGAGTTGTGCCCCTTTCGAATGACTTTAATATGAAGCTTAATATTGCCTATAAATTGGAAATTACTTTTCATATTAACCAAATACTTGGAATATTATTATCATCTGTATGAACAAAACCATCTCTGACAACAAGAATGATAACACCTGTTTGACTATTTTCGAGTTATACCCCTTTCATTGACATATGACTTAAATATTGAAACTTAATGTTGCATAATTTTGAAAGTGCTTGTCCTATTAACTTTATATTTGGAATATATCATCTGCATGAACATAGCCATCTATGACAACCCGAATGATAACTCCTGTTTGACTATTTTTGGAGTTCTGTCCCTTTCGAATATTTTAAATATGGAACTTAATGTTGCCTTTAATTTTAAATCATTGTCCTTTTAACTTAATAATTGGAATATATCATCTTTATGAACAAATCCATTGGTGATAACAAGAATGATAACTCCTGTTTCACTATTTTTCCGGATATCCCCCCTATTTAAATGACTGTTGTATGGTACTTAATGTTGCGCATAACATTGAAAGTACTTGTCCTGTTTACCTTATATTTTAAGTATGTCATCTGCATTTAACAAAGCAGATGTGACATCGAGAATGATAACGCCTGATGAACTTTTTTGTTATGCTTTTTTTAAATTTTCTTTAACCTGAAACTTAATTGCATTTAACTTGGAAAGTATTTGTTCTTTTGACACAATACTTGATATATGTCATCTGTTTTAATGAAGTTATATCTGCTTTTAGTTGTTCTCCTTTGAATGATTTTTACATGAAACTTTATTTTGCTTATATACAATAAAGATAATAATAAAAAAAATGAAAGTTAGTAATTTTTGTAGTATCGCAATGCTACTTAAATTACATCTTTTTATCTTATATGACAGGCCCATGTTTCATCACTTTGCAAGCAGGCGACAAACATGTGTTCGGCGGAACACTAAATTCTAGTTCTTGTTATCTATAATCAAGTAAAAACAGTTGTCTGCAGTGTTGTGATATGCACCAATGGAATGTAATATTGAACTCGCCGAGGTCAATATTTTTCAGTTAATATTATTATGTACCAGTCGCCATTTAGCCAATCAGATGCTTGAGATTCGGGGCTGATCTCAAGATTGAGTTTGATCATCTTTGGCACAGTTGGCGAAACACATATGATTTTGTAGCAGATAAATGCGATTTTCACTAATACCCTTAAGGGGATATAGCGATGACACATTTAAATAAAATGTATACTGTTTATATCATGTAGATTTCTTGTAATTACAAGTAGACTAAGTAACAATCTGTAGAAACTTGGTTTATTTAAACTAAAATCTTTTTGACGATGCTTAACAGAGTGTAAAATCATAAAATCACATAAACTTACCAACAATCCCACTTCCCTCTATGTATGGATAAATTATACTACGGGGGTTAAGTACATTTATTTACTATCGGGTTTCATTCAAGTTGAAAGTATATAAAGGGGTTGTGTAATAGATTAAAACTACTTTACAGAAGGATTTAAAGTTTTGTCGAACATTAAAGCTGGTTGCGTATTGCATTTCAATAATTAAATTTTACTCCTTAAACTTTAAAATTACATAATTATCCTTTATTATACCAGGGTGGCTATACCACGACAAATTTTGTTGAAAGTGTCTTTGAATGTTTGAGGAAATGGCAGCCGATTGATAATGGGGATTACTTGTCGATGAAAATTATACTTTTTAACAGGAGTACGGTGTTCTTTGTCTGAAATTACAGAGAAATAAGCAAAAACCTACCTGAAGTGTGCATGACATCCAAAAGGTCACGTGGTACATGTATAGCCACCCAGATACAGTGGGACGGCGATAACCGATTTGTCATTTACAAAAATATAGAGGATATTTGTTTTTACCAGTGTAAGATAGAAATATATTTCACCGAGTGAGCTCCGGAATTCGTATTTTCACGAGTGGCGAAGCCACGAGTGAAAATACATAAAATTTCCGGAGTTCACGAGGGAAATATATTTATATCGTTCACTGGTAAAAACAAATTTTCTTTTTATTTTATGCTTTTAGTGCACAATCTGTGTGAATTTGACAGAAAAATTGCAAGAAATGGCGCCAAAACTTCTTGTTTATGACGTGACGTCATGACGTCAAATATCCAAATTTGATCCCGTTTTCTTAACGTTCTCATTCGGTATGTTATGTGCGTTTGGGAACCAACGTAAAAAAAACAGTGAAAATAAAAATGATATTCCACTGTTTGAAAACAGTGACATACCACTTTTATTTCACCGGGAAAATTCTATAATTCAATGAAAAGCTTAAAATAAAATTTTGACCGTTATGAGCGTTATCATTTATTTGAAGGCTTGTGTGAAAATTGAACGGTAGCCTAATATTTTAACAAAACAAATGAACGCTTATTTTGGATATCCTAGAGTAAATTTGGATGTCTAACAATTGTTTTTGGCGGTACCCGTCAAACTTATAAAATGCAAATTTTTACAAAACAACGTTTTCCGTCGAGACAGGAATTTCATCACAAGGGTTGAAGGTTATGCAGCTGAGATTAGACCACAGTCACAAATCTCGAGCATCTGATTGGCTTTTATGGCGACCAGTCACCATTTCAGCCTATCAGATGCTTGAGATTTGAGAGTGGTTTCCATGCTCAGTTTTATAACCTTGGGACTAGTTCTAGCATACGTGAAACATACTAAGGCTATTGTTTTATGAACCTTTATAAACTGTACCATTTTCAATAAAAAACAAAGTTGTTGGGGCCGTTCATAAATTTTATTTTTAACAAACATTTTATCATATGTTTATTAGAGAAATAATCATAGCCGAAGCTTTGTTATTTATTATGTTAATTTATCCACTAACTTGCGAATGTACATGTAGCACTTAAAAACATTGTAAAATCAATGTGACAGCGGTAGAATGCCATTTCAGATCTGAATAATAGTTTGCTTTGTTTTTGTTTTCTAATAGCAAATATTGTCAGTTGACTTTTAAATGGATTTCTGTTTATTAATCGTTTGTTTTATATCAGTTAAAAGAGCATACACCCGCTTAACTATGGATCAATGGAACCATAAAAAACAACACAGTTTGTGATCATCATTCCAGAATACCATATAACAATGATTTATCGGTTAACAGGTTTGATTTTCAATTGAATAGGACATGGTTTTATGATTTTAGTATTGTTTTTGATTTGTCTGAGACTTAACATAGAGAATTAACTTAAATCATTTATTGTTTTCAAGAAGTGAGACAATCACATGCGCATCACAATTTTAATGAGTGCAATATCACGAATAATGCAAAAAAAAACACAACAGTTGCTATGTCGGAATGCGTTATCTTTTACGTTTGGCTTTTCTTAACATACGCTTATAAAAAGGAACAAATACGGATACTAGATATTTATTGAAAAGGTACAAACGGCGAAGTTTAACGCAACTATCTACGGAATTTGGGTAACTTGTTTTCCGTGAAAATTTGCGTCATACGTATGTAAATGATACATGGACACTGAATAACAAGTAAAATCATCAAACAAAAATCATAAAAGTTGCTGTAATGAAATAGAATAGAATAAGGACTAACGGAATGGATCTGTTTTACAAATTGTTTTCGGTCAACTTACTTATGATGCTTTGTGCAAGAACTAAACAGAGCTATTTCGAACGAACCAGTAAAACACGCCTACCATACATTGAGACAATATTTGCGAGTTCGAGGGTCGTATGCTGTGGAATTTGCGATCAAAACATGTTTTGCAAATCTGTGAATTTTAATCAGCTAACGAAAGAATGCCAGGTTTCCAAGCTTACAGGGAATGACATTGCACAATACGGTATTTCCGACGTTAATTGGGACAACTACGCCAGGCCGCGTGAGTATTTACGTGTCATTTTATGTTTCGACAGTAAGGATATGTTTGTAATTTTGACAAAGAAGATTAGTTCAAATTTATTTTTCATCGATTGTGAAACAAGTTCTTCAAACTTATATTAATCGATGACTGCTTCCTGGGTTACCAACCAGTACTCGCGCCGTTTGTGGATTGAGGAAACTGCAGACGAATCTCATCCCTGGAGGGTTTCGAACCCGCAATCTCCGGATCTGGAGTCCGACGCTACATGTATACCCATAAGACACAATTCTTAAAGAAGATTATTAATAATACATCAGATAACTAAAATATTTAACAATGACACAGTGGTAGAGTCTAACAGGTGTAGCCACGACGACTCGCATAGCATCACAGATCAGATCATGCAATCATCAGCGCAATGGGCCTCAACTAACTGTTGTGCGAATATCGTTATACAAATAGATGAAAAAAGGGACGTTGAAAGTCAGCGATGACGATAAACATGAAAATACTACATGCTCTGTTTGATCTAGCCTTTTACATGGGCAGTAATGAAATTGCATATTTCTGCCCACACCGCCTAGCCCCGGATTAAGTGCAACTCTACATTTACACCAGTAAACCGTTCAATTTTGAGTGCTTACATATGAATGCAACTAGGTGCAAATCAAAAAACGAGTTTTGATGTATTTATATATAGTAATACATGTAGCATTCATCAGCAAATTATATCATTTAAAGTATAGTATGTAATAATTTTACTGTGAAATACGAAATGGAAAGATATATGCCCAAGGTTATAAAACCAGTCGCCATTTCAGCCAATCAGATGCTTGAGATTTGAGACTGGTTTCCAATCTCAGCTTTATAACCTTCAGCCATAGACTAAGTAGAGTAAACCTGTGCACAAGATCACAAAACTAAGTTTTGAGATCAGTCTCAATCTCAAGGATCTGACTGGCTGAAATGGCGACATGTCGCCATTTCAGCCAATCAAATACTTGAGATTTGAGACTGATCTCCAGATTTAGTTTCATGATCTTGGGCACTGGATGTAACAAAATGGTCTCCCGTTCGTATATATTATCAGTGTTTATTTTACAAAAAAATATGCTGGCGTAACAGATCTAACTGCAATCAAACCCCGTAGCTTTATCTGGTTTTCTGTCGTATTCAATGTTGTACACTTTTTAATATTGTAGATCAGACATTGACACTGTTTTTGAACACAGTGGTATTTTTCAATGTTTCTCAATGTTGGAAAACTGGTAAACAATTAGGTATAGATTTACACATAATGCCATTATTTTACAAAAACAATTGCTCGCAGAACAGATCTAACTGCAATCCAACCCAGTAGCTTTATCAGTCTGTGTGTCATATTCTATGTTGTAAAATTTTGAATAATGGAGATCAGGCATTGACACAGTTTTTGAACACAGTGGTATTTTTCAATTTTTCTTTATGTTGGAAAACTGGTAAACAATGAGGTATAGATTTACACATAATGGCATTATTGTGATAATATTAACTGGTAATCGATTTTTATGTTATCCGACAGGAATCCAGGATTTCTATAATTATATTGTATTAGTGGCTGCTGATAAGGCGTAAAATAGTGATGACACAGTTTGACGACTTTTTTAAATTGTAACACTACTGTTTATTGGTACCCACGTTTTTCACTGATTTCTATTGAGAAAGGTAAAATGTTTAGTTCACGCTCTAAATATCACAACTAAGAAACAATCAAAAAGAGCAATCTTAATTGTCAGCACATCCTACCCTACAGTTGTTTTATTTTCTGGACAAAGCTCGTTCTTAATCAATCAATATTTAATAGTACATAGTAGCAACGTGTCTAAGTTAACTATTGAAAGAAGCAGGTGCGGTAAGTGTGCATTTGCATTTTTCGGTTTTTTTTTCATTGATTTTTGTATTATTATCTTTTTCGATTCCGGCCATATTTTAAATATGTGCCTTCCATCTCTGTACCCTTGCTTCCTGACTGCTGGTATGGAAATAAATGAAAAAGGAACTTTGAAAGTCACCGAACACGACACATATGAACTTATTGAAGGCTCCGTTTGATTTGGCATGTTCATGGGAGAAGTAATGGAAATACTACCCACGCTGTCTAGCCTCGGGTTGAGCGCAATTCAATATTTGCACCAATAAACAGTTCGATTTCTATTCATCCAAAACGATGGTATGCATATGGCGGTGAACACTGAACCTTCAATGCGGTATTTTCAGATTAATACCATTCCATGTTCAGCGGCCTATCGTCCCCAGGTAAAAGAATCGGTTTGCCACGAGAAAACAATGGGTGGAACTGAACAAAATACAATTTTGACAGGGGATCAAAGAATAAGATAAAATTTTAAAACAGAATATGTAATCTGAACATGCGCTTTAATTTTGTAACTTGATATTTCTGTTGTTTGTTTTTAACATTGACTGTCATGCACATAATGTATTTGGTCTTTTAGACTGATTAAAGTAATCAAAACATAAGTCATCTGAGTTTCTCTTATTATAAAAATATTTTGGACTAAGAAGCGGTCTTACACATTAAAAATATATTTTATTATCATCAGGAATAAATTAGTTCAGTTTGCTTGAGAACTTATCCATCTTCGAACAAATGCTAAGTTATGATTCTATGTAAATAAAGAAGCAATTTTTATAATTTAGTTCATAACATTTTGCAAAGTTGTGTTAAATTTGATTTTGCTTCTAGAGATATTTTGATAATTTTGTTTTTTATCAAGGGAACTTCAAAGACACCTGGCAATTAGCGGGACCTTAAAGTATCTCGTTTGTATAATTTATTCATTGCTTCCTTATCTCACATATTGCTCGTTTAACAGTGTTCAGGCGTGGTATGCAACTTTCAGCGCAAAATTCTGTGTTATCTCTTAGAAGTAATCTCTTTCTTTCGAACTTTTAATTCGAAAACCAATTTGCATGTATTTCTTTTATGCAATTTTCTAATAAATACTTTATTGACAAGTAAATGTATGTCAAAATTTACTTAGTCTAGACGCGTTTTTTTCCGTTTATATTTCAATCTTTATTATATAGCCACTGCTTATTGCACAATGTCTCAGCGACGATCACACGATAAAACTAGCTTAAGGTCAGAGACCACTAAATGCTGAAAGCAGAGCTGTGATTTGCTAACAATTATTTTGTCTAGCGACAATACTGGGTATAATTTTTATACAAGCTGTTCACTGAGTGGAAGATATAATTATAATCTTTAAACATTTTACTTAACAATTCAGAGATATCTTATTTGATGAGCACGTGGTTTGACTTCTGTCAAAAATGCATCTTGGATTGCTCTTTTCTTGCATACCAGATCAGGTCATCCGGTGTTTTCACCCGTGTAGGAAATTTCGATCCTTCACCCCCCATTTAGAATGAGTCACATGAGTGATGTCACGTCTTCAAGTAGCTGACGTAATAATAAAGTAAGTGACGTCATTTATAAAAAAAGGTTTGCGTTAATGTCAATATTTTAGCGAAGGAAGATAAATTAGTTTGTATACATATACAGAAATGTTATAAATAATAAAAGGTATCCAAGAAAAAGTATCTTGCATGAGACATTCGGTAAAGATAAAAAAATCTGTCACCCCGGGTTATCTGTTTTGGCGGGAACTCGGCAGAGCCTCGTTCTCGCAAAACAGTTCACCCTCGGTGACAGATATTTCCATCGTCATCTCACACTCATGCATGATACTTATATGCAGATATATAATTCCCTTTCAAGATATCATTAAAACAAACCCAAAACTCGGTTGGACCTTACAATGCAAGTCGATAGACAATGAATTAGTGGTCTATGACCTGAAGGTAATGTGTTTAATTTAAAGAAATGCCATCAGGATGACGTACCAATGACGTTTGATTAACGTTGGATTTAGGTCGCAGACGTCGTCGTGAACAAAATTTAACCTAAATCCAACGTCGTTCTGACGTCGGGCGTTCACTTAGTATGTTGATATAATTAAGTAAAAACTGGAGGGGAAATGATGAAAGGAGATTGTTTTTCAAAGCTAAGCATAAAGTATTAGTGGCTGATTTGACATACTGAAATTGGTTGCAGAAACTTGGTCAAACAAATATTGTGATTCATGTAAATAAGCATTAGCCACTATCACTAAATATTTTTTTATACTTATAGAAAGTTCATTGTAAATAATTAACTTGCACTTTTGGAACATGCTGAGAAAACACATGTTATTTAAGGATTGAATCGATATTCGATGATCTCCATTTGGGTATGGAAAACAGTTGGGTTGTTTAAGGTGTGTGAAGCCCGAAGGTCTTCACGCGTACTTTAAACAATCCAACTGTTTTTCATACCCAAATGGAAATCATCAAATATCGATTCAATCCTTATATTTACACACATAAATACTCTCATTAGTACATAAATTAAGAGAAGAATTCGTGGTATTACGGCATTTTGAATGGCTGTTGAAACAGCCACGTTGACGACAAAGTGAATGACGGCACGATTTTTCGCAGCAACTCGTGGCAAAACGTACGTGTTCGGTGACGTCACACGACAAAACACTGTGCAACGTGCAATAAATTGTCAACGGCTTTACTGTTGCCACGCCTTTTAAAGTATACGTCACACTGTTTACCATTAGAAATTATGATTTGTTAGATAAATAAGACTTCATTGAAGAGGACGAAGATGAAGTGTAATTATTAGGAAATACAACGTAGAAAGAATAGTACCTTTATGTTAGTAAAGATTTAAGAATAGCAAAAATCAACCCAAAACATACATACGTCAACTGATGAGATTAAATCTGTTAATATTTTTTATGGACAAGAATAAAAACGAATTTAAATATAATCCTGAAAATAATAAAATCATAAAATTAAAAAAAATGAATCATAAAAGCGAATAAAAACCCGATCACAAACATACCTGGATTATTACTGAAATGTACAGCATCTTAACACCTATGAGTAAAACCTCGGGGCATAATTGACATATGTGTAGTTCATTAAACAGCTAAGCAAAATACTGACGAGATGTTTTGAAATCTTTGTGCCGGTAGCTTAGATTTTTCAATAAATTCGAGACAAATAAACAGTAACATCCAGCTTTAGGTGCCTTTATGTACAAATGGAACTTCCTAAGTAATTCTGATAAAGAAGTTGCTTATGAAACAGTGGTATTGGTAAAACAAAAAAAAACGTATAATATACTCGTATGCTTTGCCGACTACAAATATAATCCAAATAAATGTATAAAAATTAACTCATTAACTATGATCGCTTAGATTACCTCTTTGTAGGAGTCAGAAAATGTATTGTTCATGACGGTTTCTAATGCAATCTTGTAAAAAAGCTTGATCAATTCTGTATTACCCTGTCGTTATCTATTAAGGTTAATGTGTTCTCTGTTATTGTTATATAGTCACAACACATTATACTAGAAAGTGTCATCGTTTTCTTAAGATGTGTATGCTTGTGTGCATCTGCATACAACATTGTCATGGTGAGCTGAAGATAATTCGTCAAGGTAAGAAGAAAATGTTTTTATTTGACAAACTGGCAAGACAAGTTTTTGTTTGGTACGGCTTAAACCCTGATTTGCATTAACTAAAAATTATAGTGCCTCTAGCTGGGAGCGAACCCGCACCGTCACGGCGACAGCGCCTAGCCCTGCAATTCCTGCGACGCAACCGACTGAGCTAACCGGGACAACCCCAAAAAAGGGTTATATTAATTAAAAACATTTAATATATCACTTCTGCAACAGCAGGTGTTACGTTTTGTGTGATGACTGCTAAAGGTTTTCCCATACTCCACTTAAGTGAAGTTATCCGTTTAAATTAACACTCTTGATTGTACAATTCAATTCAATTATTTTATTAGAGTCTCATTCACATTACATATACACAACACAGTTTATACAATTAAATTATGTAAATGTAATTGTACATGCATTTGACCAATCGTGATTGATTTATAAGAGACTGTTTGATACTAAAAATACAGTAGCTTTACATCTTAAACATTGAAAACATTCTTTGGTAAAACTAAGTAATTGCACCTTAATTATATGGATCTTAAAACAAAAGTGTACTCGTAGTACGGCATATATCAGTTCTGTTGGCAAAATTATAAAACACTAAAAGAATTGTTGTATTATTAAATGTACATGTAATATGCTTATTTCAAACCATGCAGAATGTCAATCATTGTAATTGGTAGTACGTACGCATTATGTACAATACTTTTGGGTGGATACGGATTTATGTACAATACTTTTGGGTGGATACGGATTTATGTACAATACTTTGGGTGGATACGGATTTATGTACAATACTTTTGGGTGGATACGGATTTATGTACAATACTTTTGGGTGGATACGGATTTATGTACAACACTTTTGGGTGGATACGGATTTATGTACAATACTTTTGGGTGGATACGGATTAATGTACAATACTTTTGGGTGGATACGGATTTATGTACAATACTTTTGGGTGGATACGGATTTATGTACAATACTTTTGGGTGGATACGGATTTATGTACAATACTTTTGGGTAGATACGAATTTATGTACAATACTTTTGGGTGGATACGGATTTATGTACAATACATTTGGGTGGATACGGATGGAATGTACAATACTTTTGGGTGGATACGGATGGAATGTACACTTTTTTCCCTTGCATTCAAAACTTGATAATCGTTTAAATGCTAGACTGTGAAATCGTATTTGTTTTCCATTCGAGTATTTACATTAGCGAAACAGTTAAAAATCGCTTTTCATTAAAAACATTAAATTGGCAATAAAGAAGCTAAGCGTTAAATGTTTCAAACCGAGTCATTCTTGCTCCGTCATTCAAAATTTGTTTTACGTGTGTACAGACAACTTGATAGACCCTACGCACGTTTATGTTTCCAATTGCACCTTTGGTGTATTCCCTTCGTTTTGTCGAAAACGTTCAGACACGTGTTCATTTATAAGAATATGTGGAATGGTATGTTGTTTTGAACGGTTTTCTTAACACTTATTTTCATATCTTAACTTTAAAATATAGTAAGGCAACCTAATTAATTTCAATGCGAACCTCTAATAGAAAGAACCCGTAGTTATGTTGTAGTTTTCGATTTGCATCTAGATCTTATTTTTCTTAAGGCATTTAAAATTACCTCTTTTGTTTCTGCTCGAAATTTTAGTGTAATAAAAAGTCATGATGTCAAAATAACATTTCGGGATTTGTGTCGTAAGGAATACTTTATTAAGTATGATAATATTGATACTAGCTGAACGTCTGTATTTTCTTGAAGCGGCACTATTTTTGTTTTTACATTACATTACTAGTATTAAAACCGAAAATATAAGAATAGCTAACGTCGGAATAACAGTCTGGGTGCTTAGGTCTACGTTTTTAATTAGGTCCCCTATCCGTCCATAAGGAAAAATAACATTTAGCTGTTGGATCGTCATTAAGACAGGAAATGGCAAAAAGACCGTTCAATATATAATATAGAAAACTGCTTAATCCATATGCAGGTAGATATAGCAATAGCTCTGCGTACCGTTGAGATTCGCTTTACATCAAACGGTAGACATACACTTAGCAAGTGTTCCAGAGATAATATGCCCCAATAACCAAGATGAAATCGCTATTACGCATCCTAGAACCCTATACGCATGCGCATGGAAATGTAAACACATATTCTATGCCAAACCATGCAATCACCCAGTTGACGCCGAAAGAGACTATTATAACACAAAACTCTGCAACAGTGAGCGCCGATATATATACTGTCGTAGAATTTATAGTCCTTTGGTTTTGAAGAACACAAAAAGTAACAGATTTCCCGGCACAGACAACACCATGAGAATGGTCGGAAATTAGTAAGAGAAAAAATCTAAAATCATAAGAAGCTAGTCAGTTATATCTAAATAATTAGCATACGTGTCGTTGTTGCAACTAAAATAGCTTGCACCGTGGCTTATATTAGTGAAACACAAAGGAAACAGTAAAAATAGGAAAATATGAAACTTCATTGTCTTGCAGACGAAATCTTATGATCCAGAATTAAAGAACGGTGATGTTATGTTTAGATACATGTAAGTCCGTTTAAAGTTGTATTTTCTTGCCTACTGCATTAACATTTACACACAATGCGTTCTTCACATCAACGTCACTAATTTCGAAATTTGACTATATAGGTCTAACGTTGCGGTTTGCACCAAAAACATATTTATGAAACCAACAATCAACAGGTGGTTGTTTATTTGTGAAGGTCCTTTATCCTCTCTTCACCACTTGAGTCTCCTTGACAGGATTGCTGAAAATTAAATAACATTTTGTTGAGAATAAAATATATAAATTAGCAATATTGAATTTTATCTTTATTCACCTAAAGGGTAAAGATATGTCAAAACAGTTTAGCGATGATTCGAACAGGTTCCATTCTGTATTATTGAGTCTTAGCATTCTACTTATTAAGTGTAGCAAAAGATAAAAAAATGTTATCAACACCCAATCTTTTATGAGATTTTTTTTTTGAAATTCAAATTAATTTATTTCTTACCATCACCAAGGCTGGTTTTCATTGTAAATTTGACCTTCATGGCAGATGTCGGACCACACCGGCCACCTAGACGTATTTTTTAAAACAACGAGCACGTGCAGGTGGTCAGCTAGTTCATCTACCTGGTATAATTGTTCACGAATGGGAACTTTTTCCAAAATTGAAAATGCCTCGACTTAAGAACTCCATGAGACGGCGCTTGGATGAAAGCCGGATTCATCATGGTGGATTATCAATGCTTGGTTTCCAATCTCAGCTATATAACCTCCAGTCCAGGTTCTTGCACGGGAACCACACTTACCGCCGAGAGTTGTGTTCTTTGAACGGGAAATATAGTTTTTAGCGATATCCGTAGTTCTCGGACTAAGAACTGTTGTAACACATTACTGCCTAGAATAATGGTGTTTACCGATAACTTTGATTCTCGGCTTGTAATCCATGGTTTGCAGACCGAGAACTATATAGATATCGGTTGGTGACTATGGTTGTCGGATTCATTGTGCAAACCGCTTGCCATAGAATTAAGGTGAACAAAATGTGGGTAAATATTAATTTTAATCGTTCCTGTAGGTTTCAATTAATGTCGTTTATAATTTACTGAAAATAATTTTTATTGAGAAAAATATTACATTTAATTGAAAGGTTTCTTACCTAGTTGCAATCACATATTAATAGCCTCAGGAACTTGAATAATTCAATAATAAATCAGATTAAATCTTTAATGTCTGAAAGAAATTAATTTGCAAAGCTTCCGCAGGCTACCGCATCTAAACCCAATTGACTTCAAAACATATTGACCATCAGCACGGCCAACCCAATAGTTCTATATTTGTTGCGCTTAAAATAAGACTTCTGCCTTTGGTCTCATACTGTAAGACATTTAAAATGATAGTGTCTCTAGCTGGGAGCGAACCCGCACCGTCACGGCGACAGCGCCTAGCCCTGCAATATCTGCGACGCAACCAACTGAGCAAACCGGGACAACCCCAAAAAGGTTGGTCGGATAGCCCTGATATACGTCACAATCTCTGCATGGTTATTTTACTGATAACAGTACTGACTAAATGTACGGGGAGACTTTTTACGGCCGCCACACTCGACAAATAGCGCTACTGTGAATTTCAAATGATAGTGTCTTTAGCTGGGAGCGAACCCGCACCGTCACGGCGACAGCGTTTAGCCATTAAGGTTCCATGTTCACCGACATATGAAAATCTTCGTTTAGGATGGATCGAAATTTACTGTTTACTGGTGTAAATACTGAGGTACTTTCAACATGTTGCTATGCGGCGTGGATAAGTTATATGCATTTATCTTATTGCACACGAAAAGAATCAATCAAACTTAGCCTGCAATATTTTCATTTTTGTCGTGTTCGGTGGCTCTCAACATTTCCTTTTTATCTTATAACACATTAGCTCTGTTTGTGCCTTGTGGCTGTCGTAATAAGTTTCCCCATACATCCATGTATTTGCAAGATAAAAAATTTGTCAGTTAAAATTCATTTTCAGCAATATGCAGGGCCATAGATGTGCTAAAGATTCCTGAAAATGTTACAAATGTGGCTGCTGGGAAGCAGGTTAATCTCAGTTCCCTGTATCATGTTACTTCGCCGGGGAGTTTAATGGTACATATATAATTGATTTTGGATGACTCGACAGTCTCGTGATACTGATTGATTGTTTAATAAGTTTATCAGTAAGAATTTGTCATAAACGGAACATTTCTGGCATGTACCATTTTTTACATTAACCGGTATATCTCGTTACTGACTAGTCACGTTACAGTGTTTTACATGACTGTATTTAACTTAACTCACTGTATATTGTTTATTTATGCTGTTTGGATATTGAATGATGTAAGTGGCCTGAACTGGTGGAATGTTCAGAATCCTTTCTGACCGATAAACACTGTTGTGCTGTTGATGGTATTATATGAAATTTACATGTAGTTATTTTTGCAGCCAACGTTCAAATTAAGTCAAACGTACACATAATGTGAAGGTTAATATACGTGATGTTTTTGCAGAATTTCTTTATTAATGTACATACATTCAAAATACATGTGCCCTCTATTAAGCGGAATGCGCACGTTACGGTGAATGTGCCATTAAGATAAACGTGTTGCGTACATTTATAAGTATACACATTCAAGAAAATGCTGTTCGTTTTTAAACTGTTACATTAAACAACTCCAAACGATTTGTAAGCAAGCGAATCCAGCTAGTTTTTGGATCAACCATCATGTAATCTGAATCATCAATTCCCTATCATATGAACACCACTTTGTAATATCTTAATGCGATCTTTGCAAAATAACTTCAGGCTTTTAAAAATGTCAAACTATTTGTCTTTAATGTCTTATCTGTAATGACATTGTTGTGACAGATGATCGCAAGTTATTGTACAAAGTATCAGTTTTTAGCCCTTTTTAAACAGCTATTGCCGATATCTAAATAAACCGGAATAAGTATCGTTTGTGTGTCTGTGCTATGTAATGATAACTTTTTTCGATGATTTTATTGGGCATGCAAACACTTCAACTAAAAATTACATTTTTTTCGAACATTGGTTTGTTTGGCAATGTGTAATAATGAAATATGTGTTACACAGTACAGCAACTGTTGTTTCTATTGAAACTAAATAACAGTGATTCCGCACTTTCATTCATATATAAAATATAACCTAATTTTGCCATTTGCAAGACATATGAATTCCTTAAAGCAGGGCAATAGAATGTTACTATTATGATAAATTGTTGATTTTATCATAGGTAGATGGAGTTCGTAGAAGCGCTTGGCCATGCGCCTGTACTGCCCAGAGTACAGATCCCTATGCCGTAATTGACCTACTTCAAATCTATACCATCAAGTACATCTATCTACTGAATCGAGGAGACTGCTGCCGTAAGGACTCGCTCACTTTTCTTAATAAATGTTGTCTAAATTTTCAATAATATTATTTCTAGCTTAAAATATATGTTTTATCCCTGTCATCGTGTTCGTGATGATTTTATTCGAGGGGATCTGGTCTCGGTAAGATTATTGAGTACCCGTCCTTTTGCTTTACAATGATATTAGCGTCTTATATTTTACATGTTTGTGTGCTTTTGTACATGTGCTTGTTTGTTCATATGAGAACCCGTTGGGACAAGTGTGAGGTTGTTGCACCCTATAACCTGAATTAAACCCCCAGTGGCAAATCGTTTTGCCACTGACCGTTCCAATGCGGCAATCCCTAGGGTTCTCACTTTCTTAATTGTGTGTGGCCTCTATTTTGAAACTGATCATTGTTTTACCATAATCTCTTCTCCTCTTTATTTTTTAGCCGTACGTGGGACTGTGCCTGCTTGATGTGGCCATTCCTAAAATGGAAATTTCACTTTTTTACTGAAAGTCAGTCACTCTAAAACATTTGTTATATAAATACATTGCAAAGCGTTTAAATTTTACCAAAGTTCTAACCAGGTACTTTTATAAAGATTAATGCGTCATTCATACAAAAGCCAACCTGCATGTTCTATGTTCACCGCCGTATGAACAATGTTGTTTGGGATGGATCAGAATTATACTGGTGTAAATATTGAGTTGCGCTCAACCCGGGGCTAGGCGGCTTGGGCAGTAATATGCATTTCCATTACTCCCCATAAACTGGCTCAATCAAACCGAGCCCGCAATATATTCATATTTGTCGTGTTCGGTGGCTTTCAAAGTTCCCTTTACATCTATTACATGGTTGGCTTGGCAGTATTCGTGTGGCTTTGAAATTATCTATAAAGTACATTGTTAATGTCGTTCATTATTTCTCGAAAGATTTATTATAACCTATTCATGAAATTTGTAATAATTGCTATTCCCAAATGACTTTATTGATATTCATAGCTGATGATTTATTGATGAAATGATTTTAAAAAGTACAATAATATGTTAGCGAACAATGATCAGAGAATACGGTTTAATCATTCATCCACACTATCGTTGGGAATAAATCGAAATTATAATGTAAATTGGTATAAATATTTAGTCGCGCTCAACCCGGAGATAGGCGGCGTTGGCAGTAAATTAAATAATATGCATTTTCATTACTGCCGATGAACAGGCACACAAGCTAATTTTTTTTTATATTTGTTGTTCAAAGTTTAACTGTCTGTTATTAAAAAGTCGGATAGAAGTCGTTTCTTTTCAAAATAGCAAATAGCAAAATAGCAAATAAATAATTGTCAACGATATTTTCGGATAAAATAATTCCCATGATGCTTTTATTCAGCTATCTTTAAAACACGTTCATATAAATCTTAATTTTAAGTCAATAAACAACACAAAATATTTAAGTAAAATGCTATTTGATGATACCGACAATGGCAATAATTTACAATACATTTCATTGATTGTAACATGATAATCAGAGAGAAAAACCTGACTTTTGGTCGATTAAACAAATAAAACTTTTAACGCTTACCCTGGTGTATATTGTTGTTGTAACGGCTTTTACTCAATATTTGTTATCAATAAAAGTTCTTTAATATAAGTATCATTCACGTGTGTTGGGCAAAGATCGCATGATCCGGCCCAAGTGAAATATGTATAATGGCGGTAACGAGGCTCTGCCGAGTTACCCCCTAAGTGCATATTTAACGAGGGCCGGATCACGCGATCTTTACCCAACATGAGTGAATGATACTTTTTCTTTTATACCGTATTTATTTTCCGCATTTGGGTTATTTTCCTGTAAATTTTTATTTGCACTACTTTTTTTATAGTAGCGGAGTGATATACGAGACATTCCATCGTTTCATTCATAACTGCGTTAGACATCGTGACGTCATATAAGACGCGTGACTCATTCTACATAGGGGGTGTAGAATCGAAATTCCTACACGGGTGAAAACACCGGATGTCCTGATATGGTATGCAAGAAAAAGGGGTCTAGTAAACAATAGGCAAAGGCGGCAATTGAAGGGTGTGCTTTGGAAAATCATTGTAAATTTTAAAAAACATTTCCGCAAGTGTTACTAGTCGGAGTTTTAGATAAAGGTCGAATCACAGATTTTCATAGAGTTCAAATGTAATAGTGACACATTAATAACTTTTGTTATAGAGAGTAAAACTCTAAAAAAAGTGCAAATCTAGGTGATAAGTATGTTTACACGTGTTTTTACTTATTCGTGAACACTATCTGCAAATCTAGGTGCAAAGTATTATCAGTTTTTCTGGAGGGTGAAGACTTCAGAGCCCCTCCAGGCATTGGTCGGGCACATGGGTAGAACAGCCGACATTCCGTAAATGTGTGCAATTCCTATATTAAATTATTAAGTGCGTTCTTATAAAAACAAAACTCTTAAAAATAATAATTATTTGTTTTGAATTACAGAATTACTCATGCACACAAATAATTCGTGTTCAGTTTATAGTCATTCAGACAAGTACATTTCTTAGAGCGCATAAAACACCTAGCTTTTTAACTTTTTTCCCCTCTTGAATTGAAAATACATGTACAATGTCTGTTTATACTGGCCTCCTTAAATATGAAACATATTATAATAAATGTTGTTTTATCTTTCAAATTTATGAGGATGAAAACAAAATCCACGGCATAGCATTGATCTTATATGCTTATACGTATACATGAATGTACTTTGGTTCTAGCGATCGTGATATGCCTATTTTCAAAGTTTATTTTAATATATACAATATATTCTCAATTTGATAAAGGACACTTTTATATTATAATTTTATACAATGTTTCATACTACAACATTCTTTTATACATGTATTTGTTCCGACATTTGTAATTTGCCATTCGATATATTATAGTATAATGATGACATATTGGGCCATTTGGCCGGGTACTGAGGATTGTGTACATGTACCAATTAAACCTTCTTTTTGTCGTTTCAGCTGAACGACTCCATGATTTTGATATACTGATTGGAAATACAACAGCTCAACTAAAGAACGTGATACATCACCCTGGAGCCATGGGAGCAGAATGCACAATAGTGCTACCACGCGGAACGTGTGGGCGATATGTCAGATTGCAAATAATTGGACCGAGCGAGTTCCTCACTGTGTGCGAATTCGAGGTTTACGTTTAATCCCGGAACTTTATATGATAATAGGGGAGCCTTCACGACCGTGTCGCTTACCTAATTAGCTATTTTGATTATTCATAATGTTCTAGTCAAACGGACTGTTTGAACATTGTAAGGTATCGGTTTGTAATCAATTTAATTGTAAATATACACCATTTTCGCGGTGAATTTAACGTTTTGCACTTATTCAACGACAATTTCCAGTAAACGAACTCCATTAATGGCATCGTCATTCTTTACTCTCCAAATTTTAGTGTGATGTGAGCCTGTGTATTTTTGGAATGAATTAAAATATTTCAAAAGTAACGTTCTGTTAGGCTCCCAGTATATGATTATGTACATCTCAAACTGCGAAACGTTTTAAAATAATTGACAATTTAAACAAGCCATAATATAAAGATGTGATTAGAACTGTATGGCATTAGAATACGGTGAATTTGCAGTTAATACACACAGATGTACTTGAGAGCAGCTTTTTATAGGCTTTATATTAATGCTTTTAATTTTGCTTTTGTTGCATCAACTTTAAATAGTCTGATTTTAAGTGAACGTGGTTAACGCCATATTCCAATATACATAATATATATTCGTATGGTTGCTCAATATCATCTAGCTAGTGTGTGGTTGGTGCACCCTAGATCCTTATTTAAACCGCCAGTGACAATTTGTTTTGCCACTGACCGTTCCAAGGCGGTATCAGAAAAGGTTCTCCTTTTCGTTGATTGTTTGCGGCGTCCTATTTGAATTGACATACTTGTAACAAACATGCTCTCTCTCTTCCTCTCTTCTTTTTCGCTGCGTGGGACATCTTGCCCGTAACGGATAAGAGTCAGCCAAAACTAATAATTATTTCACGCTAATTTTCCGATTACACGCTTAATATTAGAACCTAATGTTTCAAGCTTGAGGTCGGTGCACTTCTAGAACCCAGTAAACAATAAATATTACTAAGTAATCTTTTGCAATTGACCTTTCCTAGGCGGTTTGCTATTTCGAACTGTTTGTGGTGACTCATTATTATTTTTTCATCTCTTATTTCAAACAAAACTTCGATTTAGATGTACAGCTAGACTATGCGTTGAATGTCACGTATGTTTCTGCGGTGTTTACATTTATAACGATTTTAACAGTTTATTCCGTTTTTATCGGAATTGAAATTTTATAATATGACACTGTCCAGCGGAATTAACTGACACGCAGACTCGGTAAAAGATATTTGACAAGCATCATCGGATAGATTGTTCTTCATGCTCAAAATATTGTAAGGTGTTCGACTATGCGATTCTGAAATGAATTTTGGTAGCCGAAATGTTTTAATAAACGTGCGTTATAAAAGATTTGGTTAAAATTATATTTTAAAAAAAATTATTTTAACTAATACATATCGACGGACTTGAAATGAGTTTTTATAGCCATTATTGTAAAAATTCCAATATTGGTGTCAGACTTTAGAAAATAGCCTCTTTGCATTGCTCTCTTACCCATGTTTAATCTTTGGATGCTATGCCGCTCTTCGTGGATTTGTTTTTGTCTTAAATATCGCAATCAAAATTATGTCGGAGAATACTTGTAATCGCTGTTCTAACTTTGCGGCTTATTTGCGACATGAAACAAAGAAGGGAATTCAAAATAGTTTTACACTTTACTAACTACAACTTGTTCTATGTTTAGTACAATGTTCATTATTAAAAATATACGGCCTTATTTTAGTTTTATAAGCTTTAAGGTGATGATTTTATTTTTTTCTTGTTTAATGAGACTTCAATAGTCTGTTTTTATTTATGAAGTGGTTACATGTAACAACTCATTTCTACACATATATGTATGTTGAAAGTGATGATTATATAAATTCATGTTTTCTTTTTCTTTGTAGATTTTGGCCGTGTTAAGAAGGTTTGTTTTCAGATAACATTTTGAATACATACATACTTACACGTAAATACACAGTCACGTTTTTACATTATACATAAATGTATATGTTGAACATTTACTTACGCACATATATGAGCATTTTGCTACCTTGGAGTATTTAATTACCCCACCCACTAACTCAAACACCTTTATATACAATTTTTAAGTGTGAATGTTCACTGGCTTTCTTTTTGTTTAATTATTGTATACTTATCTTGTTCCTGAATTTGTCATTTTGGTATGCTGCAATATTGTTTACTGTAATTTTAGTCCCAGTGATCAGTGCGTAAATATATGCTTATTTAGTGTTACGCCCGGCTTGTTCTCATGCCTCACATTAACTTGGATTCTGACCATTAAAGACATTATTTCCTAAAAGATTGACCATCCCATTATATTAAAATATAAAACAGTTGAACCTGCTGTAAGCAATTTTTATGGAATACTGAAATACCAATCGTTTGTTATAAATACAACAAATCAACTACTTGTACACACAACTATTTTAATTACAACAAAATATGTATCTTTGTCTCACAAATTATATAATTATAGAAATTACACCAACATACTGAGATTAAACAAAATATTGATATAAACATGAATAAACAGTCAGTGTTATCCAGTGTTATCGTAACTGGCGATCGTTATTTCATTAAGGACTATAACATTCGTAACTATTTCATTAATTCCATTGGAATAACTGCACTGTAATCGCTAAAAATAATCAATTTGAAAATTTCTCAAACGGGAAAATGCTGTTCAATAAACTTTTGCACAAAGAGGTCTTTTTAACGTGCCGATATTGCAGTGAGTTTGAGTTACTTAAAGAGGATGTGCTGAGACTAATGCTCTTACTTATTTGGAAAAAAAATCAAATAATTCAAAATAATTGACAGTCGTATATATTTTAATAATCGAACCATAGCTTTTATTATTCAACAATGATTTATATTCCAGATTGTGCACTTTACTTCCTAATAATTAAAGAGAGAAGCTCACCAGTCTCATTTAAAAAAATGAACATGAAAATTAAAAAATGCAAAAAAACCCTCTACTGTTTGTTATGAAATAGATGAACAGTGCTTTCTTCAGCATGTATTGTCATAATTATTCTAAACGTACTTGTCCGATCTAATCAAGTCGCGATCATTATATTTTCGTCAGATGTGGTGATAGGCATACATAAATGAACTCATTGTATACCCCTAGTCTCTTAGCAATTTAATAATGCTATTTAGGAGACTTTATGGCGCACATTTCTAGGGAATTTCAATAATTCAGTTTTACAACCCTTTTACAAAAACTCAAGATATATTAACATTTTTTTAATTAAAGATAATATACTTTCGATTTTAGTTTAATGACTACTCAGATTCTTACATATAATAAAAGAGATGCTTTTGATTAAAATATTGTTAATTTTCATTTTCAAATGGGATGTTCAACATGTAACATCTTATGGGTTTTTTAACCTCTTGTTCGCTTTTCTAGAGCTTGTTACAATGTTCAAATTTTAGTGAACGCAACGATTTGCACGACAGAAACAACGCTTTGAAACAAAGATATCATTATCACAAATTAAGAAAAAAACCCTGACAAGAGTCATTACCGAAAACCTAGATTCAAATGAAAATATACATTTTTATTCAAACATATTTAGCATCATGGATTCTAGTATTTCGAAAATTTAATTATCTGATAAATCTGTTAAAAGAAACACGTGTGAAATTATGTAGGACGAATCATCATTCGTGTAAAATTCATCGACTCGTAATAGCCATTCCAGCTACTCCAGTTCATTCCAGTGCCATAGCTTGTGTTTCCGTAAACGCCATTCAGATTGGAGAGATGGCATGCGTTATACCACCAGGCTCCCTGAACAAAAGAAAGGTTGTTACTAGTAGAAACAAAAAAAAATCGAAGATACATGTAGACAATAGTATTTTCACATTTCCGATTCAGTCTTAGTTTCATGTAACCAGGGGTCGAAATGTTATATTCTCTACATGCATATTCAAGAAACGGGACAATGTTCAGGAAATAAAAGGAAATCTGTTGCAGATTTAAAGGCAAGTGCCCGAATAATTCGAAAAGTTCAGTCATTTCTGATACCAAACCTCTATGCAGAAAGAATTCCGTTCGAATGTAAGGGAAATAAACGTCATTCGTTAAAAACGCTGTAGTCGCGCATTAAATATTCTTCATTTCATTTGAGGGAAACCACATTAAAAATACTTATCAGATGAACTGAAAAGGTTCGTGAGCTTTTCCATACAGATATAATACAAATACTTCAAACTTTAAAACTGCTCATGTCTATGCAGTTTAAGTGGCATGATATATAAACCGAACTGATACATGAAATAAGTTGAAGTTGTTTTAACATCCGATCAATATTAACACGTTACAGTGTTGTATCACGAAAACATATAAACGAATGGTTATTTTTTATTTCTAAGACTTGTTAAATTGTGATAAATCACAAAACTTCGTTTTACAAAATTTATTCGATTATAGATGCACGATATCGGGCGTGCATGCCATTAAAAAAAAAATCGGTTATTTGTTAAGTTAAACTTTCATCTGCTTTCGAAACATTTACAAACACAAGACTTGCAGTAACAATTTGTAATTCTGGCTTTCGATACATTTTGATTGCACTGCCTATTATCAAAAATATCTTTGAATCATTAATTCAACTGATTTCTGAATATTGTTTGCCTATCCTTCAGGCGTTACATATTAAATTTTATGACATTGTTTCTTATTCAGTCTAATATGCTTCTCTCAAAGGTTGACAACCATCTCTACAACTTTGAGGTATTTTCACTCCTTTAAGTTTGTGTGTTACTACGGAAGGTTATTTTGACCCCCCATATATATATGATTGGTTAAATATAATTACTGTATAAAAATCAAAATACATGTGTTGTTACATTTATAACTTTGAAATATATATATATATATATTTGTTGGTAAAATGTATAACCAAGTATCGTTGTAATAGTTATAAATGTTTAATAGATTTAACGACAAGACAAGTTGTGTGATAAAAAAACGAAATCATATAGATTGAAATGTGTGAATAGAAATTAAGAAGCTTGAAGACTTATGAGCGTTTTGCGACTTAATATATGTATTGCAATTTAAATATCTTCAAAGTTACTGCTGGATGTATATAAACTCTATATTTAATCGCTGGAGAAAACGTTATTAAGTTAACGTATCATACAACCGCGTGTTAAACGCCTTCTTCGACAAGATGCTGCCTGATCCGGTAAGTACATGCATTTACAATTTTATTTATATGAATATATTTTCAATTTTTGAAGAAAAAGTAAGATAATCTTGCAACTAGTGGAATAAAATATTTTTACACATTCCTCTAAATATTTCTACTGACTTGTATAACCTGCCATCCTGAATGACATTAATTTGCGTATCTGTATAGTGGGTGAAGGCGCGTGCGAACGTGTGTGCGTGTGTTTGTGTATTACACTTTCAATTTATGGATTCTTTAGGAAAAGTTATCTAACCTGAAAAATGATGCTTAGGCGCTTCCTTGGCACAATGTTTACAGATTATCACAGGCCCCTAACTTATGGGCCAGAGACCTCCGGCGGTCGGAATCTGCAGTCAATATGCGAGAAAATTATAGCTTACTGACTGGTGCATGTTCAGGTTTATATAGATAATACAACTTTTTTTCCAATTTCAGAGCCGCTACCCAGGTGACAATGAAAGCAAAAAACAATTGACAACATATTATCACCACTGCATGTACCGCTGTGAAGAAATACTCGGATTTTTAATTTTAAAGCACAACCTCGCTATTAGCAAGACATGTTCAAGAAAAACCATTCGTCGTCTTGGCCTACGAAGGAATAATAATGAAGCACCAGTCACAGATATTATATCAAAGATACAGCACTTGCTGCACAACGGCTTTGCTAACGCTGGGAATATGACTATTTGGCGACTTTAGAATTCCCACTACAGTTTACGTGTCACACGCCTCATGGTTGCGATCTACACAGAGGGAGTCATTTTGCGTCGGCATCGTGTATTGAGAAGACGTACGTACATAAGTCTAGAACCTAACTTTATGATTCACAGAGATGGATATGAGAAGCTGAAGCCGTATGGTTTTCCCATTCATTGAGCTATGGATGGATTTTCGCGAACAATGATGGTTAAAGGTTGTCAGATCAAACAATCCTCACGTAATTTCAAGACTATTTTGACCATATTATCGAACAAAACTCTTTACCTAGGATCATTTGAAGCGACACCGGCACTGAAAATATAGTGATTCGCGATGCACATCGATTACTAAGACTTCACCATGGTGACAGTATATCTAGTGAAAGCAGCTTTCTGGTCGGCCGTTCTACTGCAAACCAACGAATAGAAATGTTTTGGAGTGTATTGATGAAACTTGTTGTACATTTCTGGAGAAATATCTTTAAGGACATGGTAGACATAAGACTGTTTAATATAACTAACTCCGATCATGTTGAAACAGCGCGGCTGTGCTTCACAAGACCATAACAGACTCACTTAGATGTATTCAAACAACATTTGAATCATCACAGGATAAGACCTCAAAGGTCGCTGGAAACCCCATCAAGTCTTTCCCCCGAGATGTTATTTCACCAACCAGAACTCTTTGGGGTCCGCGACTGTTCCGTATTTTCTTCTTTGTCGATTGCAGATATGACTTGGCTAGCAAGACACTTTAGCATAAGAGTGTCGAATGGGATGTACCGATCACTTTAACTTTTCAGTCGTATTTTGGAAAAAGGTGGAATTTCTAGGAAAAACATTCCTCTTGCCGGACTCTCCCGATGAAGCACTTCTAATGTACGAAGCCTTAATGCAGTTGCAAAATCTACACTAACAATGACATCTTGATTGAAATACTGGTATTACGTATTATTCAGATATAGCATCTGCAGAACAAGACTGTTTAGATAATTGCTTTAGATGACTGCCACTAAAACATTGCATTTTTATTATGCGATTCAGAGAAAATTGTTTAATAAAGTTACAAACAATTATAAAGAATGGTGTAATCTTGTTTCTCCCAATAGAGCAACCAAAGTCCAAGAGGTTTTGTCTCATTAGGCAACAGGTTCAGCTTTTACTAGCGTAATTATATGAATATTGAAGAATTATATCCACAATCGATGTAAAACAAAGAAATAAAATAGTTTTCCGGTATGGCTGATGATCCATTTAAGAATCAGTTTTGTGCCAAATGCTTGGTAGTGTTAAATACGCATCTTTGTAATGAATAACATTATAAAAATATACCACAAAAGATATACTTTAATTCTTTCTAGAAACTTATGACGTCATGAATATAATTAAATTTATGTTAGTATTTTTACTTTGAGAATATTTACACATAAACATAATATTATATTAATTTTCTTTTCCTGTATGCATTTTTGTTATGTATTTATTTTGTGAGTAACTGCATGCTTGATGTTTTACTGAACCTTTCCTGTATTGTGGGTTCCTTCGTGAGTGTGGGTGTGTGTCGGCATCGGTCCATCGCCTCAGAAGCAATTTAACAAACAATAACAAACAATAACACTAACGATTGGTTTTGTAAGGAACCGACACATCCCCACTTAGAACACATGCTGCATGGGTGAGCGGAGTATTACTTTGAAGACAGTGTTTTAAGTCCAACCGCTAAGAACCAGTAGCACCCACCCCTCCACCCAATACCCCCTAAATTGTATGTATTGTGGTAACCCTACTTAACTAGCAGACTGCAGTGTTTTAAATGTACTGTACATGTAACATGAAGACGGCAATGTCGGAAAAGTGCGCGATTATTATCATGTCATGTCATGACCATCCCGGTCGCCTGCATGCCATATTGCGGATCTTCACCACATGTATGAACCGACGAGCAATAATTCTAATGCCCATAGATCATACAGAAAATTTTTCACGCATGATTATTTTACGCTTATCTCAAAAGTACAAAAATGATTGAATTGAAATAATTCGTATAACACGTTATTTATTAATGTTCATGAAATTAGCAGCCTGGCAGCGTGGAGTTGGCAGCCTGACAGCGTGAAGTTGGCAGCCTGGCAGCGTGGTTATCAGTCTAGCAGCCTGGTAGCGTGAAGTTAGCAGCCTGGCAGCATGAAGTTAGCATCCTAGCACCATAGCATGCAAGCGATAAGTTAGCAGCTTTGTAGAGAGAAGTTAAACACTCGACGGATATGATGTTATTGCGCGATTTTAAAATATCATAGTTTGTTCATATATATTTCAGAAAAAGCGAAAATTGAAACTTTAAAAATCAGTAAGACATGAGTTATTTCAATAAAATAGATTTTCAAGACGCTAGTGTTTCTTAAAGTCATTTTATTCGAAAATCTCATTAGACTTTTTCGGAGTTGTTTTATTCTACAGAAAATGAAATCGCGCGATATTTGTATGCCGACAGAAACCAAAATACTTTTTTTTAAATGAAATAATAAAATAAAAACAAATTTTAATGTAGGTTTAAAGTAAGATTGTCAACCTGGCAGCTTAGCAGCCTGGCAGCGTTATAGTTATTATTCCAAAACGTATTTGATATAGATCAATTATAGTTCATGATCTTGTATTTTTCAAAAACTGCTAACACCGAAATTTTGTAAATCAGACGACATGATTTATATGAATATGATAAATTTAATTCGTATTTTTTCATGACACTAGTGTCATTACAAATCTTTTTAAAATCCTAAAATCTCATAATCAAAGCGCTGAAAGCGTTGAAAACTGTCTGCTTTGAAAGGAAACTTAGTACTACATGTATATACCGTAGCAGCTGAAAGTGAGTTAATGATAAGATGGCGCTCATTTCCAAGTGAACTTGTTGCTATCCTAGAGAACCACCTCTTTGAAAAATCTCCAGAAATAGCACAGTGAATACGAGAGTGTGTTAAGCAGACCAATGTGATTGGCCATTAAAAATATGTAGTTAAAGCAGTGAATAAAGAGGTGCTAGCTGCTTTAAGAACATAAAAGTAGAAACAGTTAAGCCAAAAACTGAGTAGACCACTGGAAACTAAATTTGGTAATACATGTACTAGTATTGCTAGTTCTCAAAATAAGTTCTGTGAAATTTTAACATTTCATTAAACGTTTGATTGGGTGGGGTAAATCAACATGAAACATTCAATTTGTTAGTCTATTACGTGTAAAATGACCGAAAATATTTAATGTTTATCAGACTAAATGTTTAATGACAAAAATCATTAACAGAAGTCTGTATTAAGACTAGAGTTTGAAAGATCGTATTGAAAAAAAAGCCGAATATTGCACATAGACAGCGATTTATGTTTCATTTTTGCGTTCAACTTGTCCTATTTTGTAAAAATACTAATTAAAATAGATGAAAGGGGAACTTTGAAAGTCACCGAACATGACAAATTTGAAAATATTTCAGGCTCGGTTTGATTGAGCCTGTTAAATACTAATTAAGAGATTATCCGTGGCCCGATTTTGTCCTTTTTGGATATGATGCTGTTTATACTTAATGTTATTGGTGCTGAACATTTCATTTCTGTTGCAATTTTGTCTAAGTTTGATGTTGTTTTTTTTTCGTAATGTGACTGTACTAACAATGCTATGGGGAAATAATTTAGGGGTAGTTTTAGCGGGGAGGCGCCAGGGGCACATGCCCACACTTCCGGCACGTTCACAATTTTAGTGGTGATAAACCAATTTTTACTCAAGAAATCCTTCACGAGTCTTGTGGTCTGATACCGCTCATATTCTCAGTCATCATTGATTGAAGCAAGGCTGGGGCAAATTTTATTTATTAGACCCGAAAAAAGGCATTTGATTATTTTGGGCATCACATATTGAAATACTGACTATGCTATAATAACTGCAGCTTAATCTGTCTAAGTAATCACGCCGTATAACGAAAACCAGCAGGAGCACGGTGGGGTAGGGGTGGGGGAATCGCGCACCGCGGGTGAAGCGAGAAAATTGTTCTGCCAAGTTCCGATGACGGTACTGTCAACGTTTAGTTTGATCAGGAAAGGTAGGGTGGTTACCTTTGACTTATTCTTATTACAATTTCGAGTGTTTTGTTTTCGAAAAACGGGAAACGGGATTCGATGCATGTCGGATCTGCACGCTGGTATATTGTTAGACCAGTGTATCAAAACATCGTTGAGTTATGACGAACATTCCGGCTCTGAACTGAGTGAAATTCAACAAGAGGAAAAGTGTTTTTCGATTTTTACGCAGTATTTAGATGTTTTCTCGTCTTGTTTCACTGCTACAACAAAGTATTCGCTCTGTTGATTATTCCCAGCGACTGGTTTGACTCTGTACAATGGTTTAAGGAAAATGTTCTCCAAAATTTTACGGTAGCGGTTGTGCTACTGGTGTGAAGGTTGTGCAAAAGAGAATATAAATAATAGTAATCAATTATATACCCGGCGTTTTCTGCTTTTAGGATTCAGTGAAAAAGCTCGCAGTAAAAGTATATATTTGATCAGATGTAATAGTATATTACACCTGTAACAAACACTGATAATGGATTGAAAGAAAACCAGGCCTATTATGTCAGAAAATGTTTTACGCCATTGATTTTAGCGTTACTTACATTTCAACAACACTTCTAACTCGTCTTATTTCGAAAATATCACTAAACTTAAATTTTTAACTGATTCTAACTTTCCTTTCTAGTTCCTTTCTATATTACTCTTGAGTTTTGAAGCTTGTTTTGTATAACTGGGAACAACTTATAATTACTAAAGTTGTTGTTGCATTAGCAAAAGGTCATCATTTGTTAATAATATTAATGAACACTTTAATTTTATGCCTTCCCGTGAATTATAGAATTTTCTCGGTGAAAAAAAAAGCGGTATTCAAACTATTTTCATCACGTTTGTTCCGATGGGCATGAACAATGAATGTTTCACTGCGCATGACTACTTCAGTAGACAAACGTTTATTTACTTATTTTCTGAATCTATTTGTTTTTATATATATATAGATAGATATAATTATGCCAAAACATTGTTGTTATTTTTTTCTCGTCTTCATGCTTGTTCTCCAATATCTCTATTTTTACTTAGTGTGTGTGTGTGTGTGTGTGTGTGTGCGTGCGTGCGTGCGTGCGTGCGTGCGTGCGTGCGTGCGTGCGTGCGTGCGTGCGTGCGTGCGTGCGTGCGTGTGTGTGTGTGTGTGTGTGTGTGTGTATATGTGTGTGTAAGTTCTTCCTTTTTGTTTGTTTGTTGTATGTACTTTTGTATTGTTAATTTATACATCTGCCATTGTTAATGGCAAGAAACATGATTGTTTATGCCTAATAAAAATCTTGATCTTGATCTTGATAACGACTGAGTAAGAGTCTACCATCATGGCAGTCACGGTGCATTGAAATAAGCTCATCATGAAAATATATATCTTCAGTGAATGTGCAAGTTATATATATTAATCACATGTATTATGTTCATTTTGAACAAAATATTTATAGTGATTATGCTTTTGTCGATTCTTGTTCGAGGTTATGTGTTTTTCAAATAATATAAACGTGTTCGTTTTAATGAATTATACTTGTAAATTATATAGATGCTGCATAATAAGTTGTTTTTAATTATGACAACTACATATAAAGCATATTTATATCATCGCAATAAAGTTTCAGATAAAGAAAGCTGGAGAGATTACTTAAAATAACTTAAAATAATCAGATAACTCCTGTGCGATAACAATTATTTAACATGATTTTTTATTTAAGTGAATGAAAAAATGCTGATAATATCTTTTTTTCTTATAAATGCATGCTTAATTACATTTTATTTAACGAAAAACATATATATGGGGGGTCAAAATAACCTTCCGTAGTGTTACACTTAATCATTCGAAATGTAATTATAGTATATTTATCAAGCAATTGGAGATTTTTTTGCAATGTATAATTTTGGTAAGATTGTCACAAGACTCAAATATTGCCGATATTTGATTTCATCATTTTAATACAGATAATTATATTTTACCGATTATTCCAATGTTCACGAGAGGTGCGCATGTAGCATTGAGTGACATTTCTAATTATAACCTAACAAGTGAAAAAAACTTCCATTGCTCACGTTTCATTTATGTTCATTGCATGATATTCAAGCACAATATGGTTGATTTCGCTAAATCAATCCCATAAAACTGCACGAAAAGGATTGTTGGTTACGGTTGAACGCCATATACACAAACAAACTTGCAACCGTTTTCTTAACGTTACTATGATAAAAGTATTTGCTTATTGATTCGGTCGTGAAAATTATATTTAAAATATAAAATAAAATTAATCTATGTTTCGAAACTGTTAAATATCATTTATTTAAGCATGAAAAATGCTCTGGAGAGCATAAACATAATTATACTGTCAAATATTTTTTTACAATTATTCACGACAGGTAAATAAGGGTAAAATTAGTTTATCATTGTTTAAATGATTTAACTAATGTAGAACTGTTTTGCTAATGAAGCTATGTTTTCAGGAGCAAAGTTGACAAGCAAAAATATAATAAGGCTTACGGACTCTGCTCGAAACTCGTAATTACAGTTATAGTTTAATTAAATTTGAAAATATACTGTACCTTAGAATAACATGCATACCTTGTACAATTCGGCGCAATTCTCCGACGACTGATCGTTATCTCTGTCGAAGGTACTAAACTGCATTCCACTGTGCCAATCCAAAGAATCTCCAGGACCAATACCTAAGGTTAGATCAGCGCTATAGCCCGAAATTGACAGTGTGTAACCAGTTGTTTCATTCCCAATGTTAAAATACTGAAAATTGGAAATATATCTTAAAAGCTGAATTCTCCATTTATCTTGCACAAAAATGTGTCTAGGGTAGTTGGCACACAGACAGATTGAAGTGATGATCATTGTACTTGTACAGGTACCACAGGATCGTTACATTGAATAAAAAAAGTGTGTACGACTTGGTATTGAATCGAATCAAATTATACATTTATAGTCGAATGAACTTTTCTGATAGCGCTGATAAAAGACATTTCAATGAAAATGCTGGTGATAAAACATAGTTATTTCGGCAGTCATTCTCCGATGGAAATAAATGTAGATACCGTTAAAAAGCTCGACGATATAAATGGGATACGACACGGGAGAAAGTATATTTGTCTACTACATGTACTGAATCATATACAAATACATATTTACTAAAGAAACAAAATAAGATAAAAAAAACTTGCTTTAAACAAAGGCTTCAAGAAAAAGAGACCCGATATCAGAAAAAATGCATACGCACCATGTACTTTGCTGCTGCATGCTCGTTACTTCCGTTCCTCATGTCCACACGCAACTCGTAGTTACCTAAAACAGTAAGTAATCTTGATATTAATGGATACATGGCTGATGTTAAAGAGTTTGTTTGCTAAGTAAAAGCCAATCAAGAAATGTTACTTTTTCTAATGATTCCAGCTAACTTGTCTATACAGACTATAATTTTGTTTAAAACGATGTCAAAAGAAGACATAAAATTGAAAGTTCCTTCGGTATTGCCTACAGATAAGTAAGTTACAAAAATACATGTAATACATCAGACGACACACATCTCTCACCTTGTAAAGTAAGACGATGGATATTTTCAAGGCCCAACCAAAAGTTGGTATTGTTTCCGAATCCGTTCCGGTATTCATTCCATCCCATAAAGAAGTCTGACTCAGATTCTCTCTGTTGAATCACTGTCCAACCACCCCCGTCGACATCCATTACACATAGAACCTCTGTAGGGTTTATCTCTGAAATCATGTAATAGCTACTGAAAATTCCTAAGCCCACGATCATTAAAACTAAGTTTGAGGACCAGTCTCAGATCTTAAGCATCAAGACTATCAATTAACATAAGTTACACAATAATTGTCTGAGCAACGATGAAAAGCGTGAATAAACTCAAAACATTTAATCATTTAAAATATTTTAAATATTTTTGATGGAAATCTTAATAACAAAACTACACAAATTTCAAAAGAAATTGTGTACAACATACCGTCTGGAATAATTGTTTTCACACCAGTCGTGTGGACACCATTGTCAAAATATTCCTTGCAATTATTTCTTTTTACGGCTAGAATAGGAACATGTGTGTTTATTAACAAATACAGTTTTAACACAACAGAAAAGAGTGTTCGCACGGTAAATAAATGCTCATGACTTTTCTTACTTTCATATACATAAAGAACAGTCATTAAGACTATCTCCAATTTTAAACAATATTGATATTATGACCACTGTTTCAGCGTTTTATCTTACTAGTTTGTACTATTAAAATAAAGTCGTCCCCGCCAATAAGACCACGTTTCCCAGTCAAAGCCATGTTCTGAGTAGTTTATAATTATATACACTCACCCAAAGTACTACTTGGTCACTTTTTGTCCATAATTTATTCTGAGAGTGACATTGACTGAACTCTTTATTTGTTAACCGTCTTCAGTTAAAGTTTTAATCTCGTAAATTTGGATCAGTTTATCGAAAGTTAACCATATTTTTTCTAAAAATGAATTTAATGAAATTTAAGGTCAAGTAACAAGAAAATTGCTCTTAACTTCTTGTTTTCTTCTAGAAGGACACCTTCAGTAGGAAAAACATAAAATCAGCAGCTTTTTTGTTTCAATAACTCCCCTTCAATGTACCAAATTTTATAATTATTCCCCTTTCAATTAAAGATTGTTCTAATTTGTTTGAACCTGCAATGTAAGTAAATGGCATTCGATTTATCTAAGAAAACAACCGAGAATGATTTAAACGACATTCAATAATTGATTTCAAGAAAAAACAAATCTAAAAGATTTGACTTAGGGAAGAAATGAAACTAGTATACATTGTAAACATATACAAATGATGACCAACTAGAACTTTGGGTGATTGTACGAGACGCAATGAACGTAAACATAAAAATGTGCGACAGAAGACAATTAGTTTTCACATCTCGTGTGATAACTTAGTTCAGATTAACTTGTAAATGAAAGATGAAGTGGATCAATTACTAACATCCTAAAGCATAAATACATGTATCACAAAAAGTGTGAGGTTGGTGCACCCTAGAACCTGATTTAAACCACAAACTTGTGGCAAATTGTTTGGGCACTGACCGTTCCAATGCGGCAACTCCTCGGATTTTCACTTTCAATAATAATATGTGGTGTCTAATTTGAAACTGATCATTGAATAACCATGTGCTCTCTTCTTCTCTTTCCTATTTGGCTGTGTAAGGAGGCTGTGTCTTCTGGATGTGTCATTCCTTATGCTTATTTAACTTTGAATCTAGTTACAGTTTAACCTGTACAGTTCAATGTAGAATCAAAACTCCACGTTCCGTTGTCCAAGCATTCGGATACAATGACGTCAGTTCCGGTGGAAGATTGGTACCCTGCCCGGCACTTTATCAATGCTTTATCGCCAAACGAAACCATATTCCCAAGGACTTCTGTGTTCGCAAATATTCCGTCTAATCTCGGGCATTCTGTTTTAGAGTAAAATAAAGAATTATGGCAATAATTTACGTATATGTTTTATTAATAACAGGCAGTGTAAGACGATTTTAAGATGAACACCCACGTGTAATATTGTTTAAATTTTGTCCTGTAGTTTGCGTGTAACGATAATCTTTTCAAAATGATGTGAAAAATACCGCCAGTTAACATTCTTATAAATGTCATATAATACAAACGAATTTCTTGTTTTGACATTAACAACATTTATTAGCAACAACAACAACAACAACACATTTTTTAGCATCTCACCAATATAGCCTTTGGCTAATTTACAGAACAATGATGGTATAACTATCTATTACGCATGCAATTTAAGACATTTTACAAGACATATAGACAATGGGACAATAGATCACGTAACAACAACCACAACAACACAAAAAGAAACACACAAAATTTCCTAAATAAGCTTACTGTCATAGATTAAAGGCATTTCTTAGAAATTTGCATAAACCCATTAAAGTATTCTTATTATTTGTAGACATAAGAGAACAAAACTTTCTAGTATCAGGCCACGATATTCGAGGTAAAAACCTAGCTCTTAAATCGGATTATTTATTACATGTCATTAGAAAATGATATTCTGATTCAACCAAATTGTAATTGCAATTTTGGCAAATTCTATGGGCTCTTTCAGTTCCAATGTATCTTCCGGTTTCAATAGCTAAATTGTGTGATGATAAACGAAAACAGACAAAACGTTTAATAAAATAATCGTTGTCTAGTATCGGTATATAGTTTTCAAATTTAAACGAGGTTTTGTATTTTATATAATATTTAAGTTTTGACATGCTAGATATAGACGCGTGCCATTCCTGTTGGAACTGGTCACGCTGTCTTGTTTTCAACATCGGAAAGTAATTAGCAAATGAAACACCCTCTCCGCTCAGCATAATCGGAGTGCGTCAGGGGGGAATTTTCATTCTGACAGCTGACGTCAATTCTTAAAATTACTTCCAAATTTAAGCAGAGGGCATAACTTCTTATGCAGTTCTCGGTAAAAAAAAAACAACATTTATTTACATGTTCCTTGTCAAAATCTCTAATAAACTAATAAAAAAAACCAGATAAACGTAGCTACGTTCTATCAAACTAGAGTATCAAGTAAAATGGCGAAACTATATGACCAGATGACCACATTTTCTCTTGGTGTGCCCCAAATAATAATGTATGCTCATTAAACGTTAATAACAAAAATATTTAGACCACATAAACAATAATGTTGAAGTTACTGGCTTTTTAACTGACTGCAGAATTATGATGGGGTTTTTTTTGATGGTTAGTTTGTCTTCCTTTATTTGTTTATATATGGTTTTTTATAAGCTTTTCTAAAAGTCAGACCTATTAATTATAATTAAATAGTCTTAAAATATCCCTACCTTGAACCTCAGAGTGTGCAAACCTCACCTTCTGCAGCAAAGAAACAGCCTCTCCATACCGCTCAGTATAAACTATAGTGTTGGAGTTTTTTAACTGAGTGTTTAATATTGGTGGTTTATTATAAAGCTTGTCTAACAGCCAGACTTATTTATTTTGATTAAATAGTCTTAAAATATCCCTACCTTGAACCTCACAGTTGTTGTTTATTGTGCAAACCTCACCTTCTGCGCACGTTATGCTTCCACAGGTCTGTGAAATATATTAAGTGAGTGTTACATGTAAGTTAATTTTAAAGCGGCATTACTTCAATTTAACCCGCTCTTGTATGAAACGTTATATGTATTTGGAACTATAGGCACAAATTTGCAGCATTAGTTCGGGCTAATAAAATTTTAATTTACAAAAATAAATTTGGTCCGAAAGTAGGATTTCCGAAACGTCACAGAAATCGAGATCGCGCATGAAGTGGTCGCTTCGTATAATATAGGTGCTAAACATAGCTCCATTTTATTTAGCTTCTTAAAAGTTAGTTAACGATAATTTAATATTATCATTGAAAATCCGTCTATAAGAAAGAATTCGATCGGACCTTGTTTGTTATGTTAGAGAGTTTATATATTGGAGTCTATATGGACAAATATGATTTTTTTAAAGTATATTATTACTAAAGTTTAGGGCTGTGGCTTTAAAGAATTATAAATGAAAACAGATTTAAAATACTGAAAACTTAATGACGTCCGGATTCTAGTCAGAAACGCTGCAAGTCATTGGTTTGTATGATTTTCAAATCGACAATAATTTTGGATTATTTTAATTTAAAAAAAAAAAACGGAAGTTACTCGTTCGCTCAGTTACGGTACTGTACGTGTTGACTAGCTGTTATTTTAGCAACAAAAAGTCAAATACGAATATCAGTTATTGCCACATTCAGAAGACACAGCCACCCCACACAGCCAAGAAGAAGTGAGGAAGAGAGAGCATGGTTTATAAAATGACCAATTTCAAATCAGACACCACAAACAATTAACAAACATGAGAACCTGAGGGGTTACCGCCTTAGAACGGGCAGTGGCAAAATAATTTATCACTGGGGTAATTTTGCCACTGGGGGTAGGAAAAACATGCGTGCATACACCTCGTTTGAACTGATTGAGCATATTTATGTTTTTTCCAAATCATTTTTGTTTACTGACAGTTTCGCACATTACTATACCCACTATTATTGTCCAAAATATGTAAAGTGCTTCAATTTCCAGATTTACTTTTCAGAGTTACTTACCATATAATACAAAGAGATTTATTAAGCTGTAAAAAGCAAATGTGTTTTATTCCCTTTTACTTCGTTTTTATATTCTTTCCATTTATATATCGATATATTTATGTGCAGCAGTTTCCAGTGACCCCTGTTCACCGAAGGGACTTTAGTGCATGTGAGACATTATGTTTTGTCAACAGTTCTATGAATGGACTCTTCACTCCACACATCTAATTTACAACATTGAAATGCATTTTGCTCAAATTTGTTGGCATCGTACAAATAACGTGTTCGAGTAAGCTTCAATCGAGACATCATAACTCTAATGGTTTAAAATACAAATCGACCTGTTTGAAGAAATTTTATTTAAAATAGGACGACTATGCATATTTCACCTTTTTTTAAAGGCATCTTGTTTTATTTCTCCATGTATGAAAAAATAACGGTACATTAAAACGCAGCAGCAAAATATCAACTTCTAATGGGATTCTAACACACAACTGTTTTATAACCTATGTTTAGAAATCAAAAAAGTTAATGTTGCGGTCATAAAACCTAGAAAAAAATAGTCCTGTTTAACTTTAACATCATAATCTACGATTAAAAAAGTGGCATCCCGATTTTCTGGATTATTCCAAATATCTATAAATACAAAAATTCTTTCCCGAATTAGTGCGTAAAATCGGAGTATGCATTTTATTTTGTAAAACCAACCTCGCGAAATAAAGATTTTCGACAATTCTACGTGTAACCTTAAACATTAATATAGTGTTTGCTACCTGAACATAGTTAAGTACAGTATCCTTTGCCTTGTAAACGAAACCAAGACCTTCCGTCAACATGTTTTCGTCGTTTTCGGAATTCAGAGTGCACAAGTGAAACCGTCTCTGGTAGTTTATTGACTTACACGATGGCCTTTGCTCACAGTTTGTCCAACATTCTTTAAAACTTATTCCTGCTATTTGTTTGAGGATAAATCCATCAAGCTTATGATTGTGTCTCATATTTTCGAACAGATTTAGCTTCACACCTTTTAACAAAATCATGCACAAGAAAACTTGGATATTAATAAGCATTGTAAATTCTGAAGATATTGTCAGTGCACGAATGAATCCGCTACCAAAGTGATCATGGCTGAAGGTTATAAAACTGAGATTGGAAACCAGTCTCAAATCTCAAGCATCTGATTTCAATCAGATGCTTGAGATTTGAGACGGGTTTTGCCCTGCTCAGTTTTATAACCATGGGCACCGTTTCTCTCAGTGTACTGGTGTAAGCAGACGACAATATTTACCATGTTGCTAATAGTAAAGTATTATTAAAAATGACCGAAATAGTCTTATTTGAGACAGGTTGTCGTCAATGTATGGAATTGCAATTCAGTTGCATGCTGTTTATAAAAAATGTATGAATGTTAATTAAAATATTTTAAGTTTAATTCCATTGTTAGAACCGTTAAATTGCCTTTTGCTTTGGCAAGCATTGAACATTTTAGAACAATGCACGAATGAGTTCCCGTCCACAGAAACGCCCATAATCTTGTAGCAGAAAATTAATTATGTATGATTTGCTGATATTCATTTTTCTGGACATGCTGTTTTATAAAGAAATTCATTGTCACAGTTGTAGAACGCACAATATTCAATAATAAAAACAGTTTGAATATAGATGTTAATGAATTTTAAATATTTGGTGTTCACTTCAGAATAATGTTTCTGTTACATCGTGCACATTGTATATTTGAGGTGGAACGCACAAATTATAACAGTAACAAATATATAAAGTTCGATTATTAGATGAAAATGATTTTTTATTTGTTGTTCCCTACATAATGCTTGCTCTGTTACATCGCAAACATTGTATATTTTAATTTATTTGATCGTATTTAGACAGCTCTAGGTTGAGTGCGCAGTCCATGTAAGGATTTAATCGATATTCGATGGTTTTCATCTGTATGGAAATCAGTTGGGTTGTTTTAAGTACTTTAAACGTAATCACGCTTAATCATTGTTTTTGGTCTATGTTTAAAGTGACTTTTTGCCTATTGCTTTTGCTTGACATTATTCAGGATTGGCCTGCATCTAATTTTCTGAGATCCATTTGATAAGCGTCCGGCTGTCTTCGTGAAGTGTACAACTTTTGACATTTTATGATCCGAACACCTTCATGACCTTGACCTTTATTACAAAAGCTGAAAAGGAAACGTTGAAATCCACGAAACACGACAAATATTAGTGCCTACGCCAATCAATATTTACACTAATAAACAGTACAAATTTGATTCATCCCAATCGATACAATTCGTTATTTGTTCCACCCTTACCAAATACAAAAATAGTCTTTTTCGTAGCACAGCAACTTCACTGGTGTAAATTAACTGTTAAAATCGATCGTGACTAAATGTTAAATTAAAAACACCTTCATATCCAAACAATATGACAATAGTATGTACCATTTAAATAATGAATTGGAAAAGACCTCATAGAGCGCTCATATAAATTCCTCTTATGATTTTAAGACTGAATGGCGTCTTTCAATAGTTAATTTTAATGGGTTAAAGTTTTTAATAATGAAGTTCTGTTTGCAAAACGATGATGTTAACGGTTGCTAAATGATTTAGTAAATTTTTATTTTTTTTCGGGGCGGTATAGGGGGTTGCTTGGGGTGGGGTTAGAATTATATTGTTTTCAAAACATCATAGGATGCAATAGTTTTTTTCAGAACTTATTTTTGAACTCGGTAAAACCCCCAGTGCAAAATTGTTTTGCTTCTGAGCGTGCCAAGGCAGTACACCTCACTTTCTCTTTTCCATTAATTGTTAAAGGCTTCATATTAAAATTGAACATTTTGCAAACCAAACCATGTTTCACTGTTTGTTCTGTTTCTTTTTAATACATAAAGCGATGTGAACCTTTTATCAAATACTCCAAAACTCACAACATTCAAAAAAAGTGAAATATGTATATCAGTAATCGACACACTAAAACAACACAGCTTTGAGTAGAGAAAAAGAGATCATGTATTAAGTATATCAAATTCAAATAAGACACCAAAACTATTAACTAAAACCATTGGGGTTCCCGCCTTAGAACGGTCAGTGGCAAAACAATTTGCAGAATGGTTTTCATTTTGCAATTTAAAATCATAAAGTTCAGTTTTTGTTGTTATCTTAAAACCAACCCCGCTTCCTCTCTCTGTCATTTCATGTCTATAGTTAACAATACTATGGTCAGCTAAAATACTAACGGTCACCAAATTTAACTATTGTTTGCCTGGCTGGGACGTTTTGTTTATATGATCCATATTACATGGAAGGTAAATTCTGCTGATGAAAAAAGGGACGTAGAACTCGCATTCACCGAGACGTGTGATTGGCAATGTTGTGTCCCTTTTTATAAGTATACCTTGAACGGCAGATATTATTTTCATTATTGTTGTTATTGTTTTTTATTATTATAAATTTATTTACATGTATTTATATTATTATTATTATTATTATTATTATTATTATTGTTGTTGTTGTTGTTGTTATTATTATTACAAATAATCGTAACTACCGCCACTATCAAAAACACAAGCATCACTTTCACCGCTTAGCATCTCAGCATCCTCAAATAGATCAAGTCAAGTTATTTACATATTAATGCTTGTTCCTTTTTACATACTGCTTTACATTTTAAACTTCCAAACTCTCTAGAATTAAAAATAGACAAAGTAATACATAATTTATGATTCATAAAACAGGTATCGTAATTAGATAATTTATAAATTCTGTACTTAAATACCTAAGTGAAATGCATTTGTTAATTTTATAAGAATGAAAGCGACGTATCGATATGATTATGAATAAATAACTAGATCATTCAGAGAAGATATTAAGTGATATCAGCTAGATGCATTTGTCTTTTATTGTTATTATCGAACCTGTTTAAAAATTGAAAACCTTTACTAATAGGCGTCTATAGATCAAAGGTGTGTCTATAGATCGCACGTGAGCACTATCAAATGGGGCAAGTCATGAGAAAAGGTACCTTCGGTCATTTTAGTGATATTTTAGTTTTTACTAAATGTAGAAAGTACTTACAACTATAAATCAATTTCTTATAAAAACAAATGTAATTTTATTACACATTTCGACAATAAAATGGTGTTTTAACCGCAAATTGCTTAATAAATAATGTCGTCTGTTCAAATTCATGACGTCATTTCAAAGATTGACGTCAACTGTCCGAAGGTACCTTTTCCCTCGACGCGCCCCACATGAGTGACGTAATTAAGGTGAAACATGCATATAAGGAATAGCCACACTCAGAAAACACAGCCTATGCACACGGCCTAAAAAGAAGAGAGGATATACGGGTTAAAACAGTTCGTCTCAAAGCTGTATGCTTTTTTGGTGTAAAATGTTTTGATTTTGGTTATATATCGAATTTCAGAAAAAAGTTATATCTTAAGGAGTGCTCAAAGGGAGATCTGAACTTTGCACAGAAGCAGCTTGTTTTATGACTTTTGCTACGAAAATATTTTTCTACCATTGAATTACATACATGCAGACTAACTGATTGCAAACTCTTTCCAGGGCTGATTTTCTACGTTTTATCCATCTTTTTATTTATACATAATGTAATGGTTATAAATGTAGATAAAAGAGCCACCATTAATGTAATTCTGTTACACAAAATATTTAAATAAATTATTGTGTTTTTCTCATTTCATATTCCTTTGAAGTTTTATTAGTAAAATGGTGCGTACACTGTACCATCTTGATGAATTCAGCACAGTATTGTTTACTTCATTCCTTACTTTAGACACAGCATGAAAACTTAACGCGTTTAAATAATTAATTGCCGGTCTCTTTCATGGTCTCTTTACACTCGACTTTTTTCCAGACGACAATGGACAAGCACTAGTTTTCGTAAAGCCAACAAATATTTACATAATTTGAAGTGTTAGCCGAAACAAAAGACAACGTATCGTTGCAAACAAAGCATTTTTAAGTTATATTGTATAAACATTATATTGCACAGCATGCAAAATAATTTCGGGTTCACAAACTGCTACCGAATCCAATAAAATTGTTCTGTCGTGTTTGTTTTTCAAAACATTTAATAATTTTCACTAATGGCAACATAGAAAATACCGAAAAAATGTAATACACCAACAATATTCGGATATGTTCGGACTATTTGGATAGGGCATTCCTTCGTTTACTGACCATTAAATTAATAAATAAATATTATAACAGTTTACTGTTTGCAAAGCTTATCATTTTTAAATTGATCTTGTTCTTGTTTTTATTTAAAGGTGTGGTTTTAAATTTATTCGAAAATGTGAGACACAATCATAAGCTTGAAGGATTAAACATCAAACAAATTGCAGGAATAAGTTTTAAAGAATGCTGGACAAACTGTGAGCAAAGGCCATCGTGTAAGTCAATAAACTACCAGAGGCGGTTTCACTTGTGCACTCTGAATTCCGAAAACGACGAAAACAGGTTGGCGGAAGCTCTTGGTTTCGTTTACAAAGGAAAGGGGGATCAAAACTTTGTTCAGGTAGGAAACAATGATTCTTAACTCTCCGTTTGTGTTCCAAACGTTGGAAATTTCCCTTTCGTTTAAGCTTGTGATTTTAGCAATGTAACATATATTAATCATGTTAATGAAATAAAACGTCATTATACAAAATCTCGGAAAAACGAGGGACACATCTTGTATAAACTACAAAGTATTGAATCATTTTCGTCCTTAAAAAACATAAGTTCTTTATAAGGAAATTTCATACTGCAAACATATTTTCTAAGCCTTTCCTTTAAATTCATTAAAACATAGTAACATACAAAAATATATGTAGTTCGGTATTTAATATAAAGTGAAATTAAATGTCACTTTGCTTTAATAAGTATCGTTATGTTTTCTTTATGTCTTGACTAATTCCAAACTTTTATAGGAAACGTTCAAGGAAATACATCAATTTTGCTGAATTCATCAAAATAATAATAAGTCTGTCTTCATAAATAATTTAAAATCTTGAAGTTTTTACATAAGTTGTGGATATTGAGTATTAATTTATTATGCATGTTATGTATGTTTTAAATAACCAAGCAAGATGTTTAATCAAATGTTTGGAGACTCATTAGTCATATGTTCAACATGTTCAAAAAGATGAAAATTAAACTTTGAAACCTATCGAACATGACAATTATAAAAATAATGCAGGCTCGGCTTGATTTAGTCTGTCTAAAGGCAGAAATGGAGTTTGAAATTACTGCTTCGGCTAATCCCTGGTCCGCACAACTCAATACTTATACAAGTAAGCAGTACAATTTAGAACCATCGGAAACTATCATAAGCATATATTGCGGTCAACTTGGAACCTCCAATTCTGTATTTTAAGATTAAAACCATTGCATGTTCAGCGACGTATGTCCATAAAATGTCTATAAATGTTTGGTAGGATAACTGACACGTTTTATATCCTATATTGACTTATTTTTCAATACCACTGGGCAATTAGAGGCCATATCTTAGTCAGTATTTGGCCGCGAAATGTCTTTAGTGTCTATTGTCGCTTAATTGTTTTAACTGAAAAAAAATTGTTTATTATAAATGGCGATTTCAATTTTCTAACAGTCAATAATATTCGCCAGGTGTTATAAATCTGACTTTAAAACTGATGATTGTTTTTGCAAGAGCTCAACTTTCTTGCGAAAGTTTGTCTTCTGAAGTTGATATATTTCCATAGAATTACGTGATAAAATGAAGCAGACGATAGTGTATATTATGCAGACCTTTAACAAAGTTTAAGAAGTTATAATAATTAAATCAAATATTCAATATAAAAGGTTGCTCCTTTCCAAAACAGCAAAACGAAAAATGTAAAAAAAATCTTTAAATAATGTTTACAGGACAAGGCTAGTTATATGATTAAAATATATTCATTTACAGAACTGTGGAAACAACGCGTGTTCGGAAGGTGAGGTTTGCAGCTTAGATAACAGCTGCGAGATCCAAGGTACGTCTATTTCTAAATGGTTCAATTTATATGAAGTTATAGCGGTTTAAGTCATAGTTTTTTGTCCAAAAAAAAAAATCACCAGTTCTGCGCCTGTAACAACAACTTTTTTTCATCAGTTTTCATTAAATGGTGTGCTTCTTTATAAGTATGCCTAACACATACATAATTGTTTCTATATGTTCAACTAAGCTGTAGCGTTTGTTTTAGTCTAGGAATTTGGTGTTCAATATTTGTATTTGACATGTTTTGTACGATTGCCAAGTTACACTATCTGTTTATCATTTAGAGAAGATGATGTCCAGCCGAATTTTAGGATACATTTGAAAATTAGTACATGCTGGGGTTGATCTTACAAATCAGCTTAACATTTTAGTCTCTACCTAACAATAAAAACATTTTATACAAAAACATTTTATTTGTGTATGGTTTTAATTATTGACAGAATGTCCGGCACTAGAAACAATTCTTCAAAACGTACACGTGACTGGGAACATGCTTTCCTGTGGCAATAAAGCAATTATAAGATGCCAAGAAGGATTCCAAACGACCACCGGAAGTGACGCAATATTAGCCGAATGCTTGAGCAATGGAACTTGGAATTTTAATTCTACATTTAACTGCATCAAAGGTAAACATGCGTATATTAACGTGTCACACGTCAACAAATCCACTTTTTTATCTGGTGGCAATTCGCCGCTGAACAAGGAATAGTATTGATCTGAAAATACCGTGTTTTATGTTCCGTGTTCACACCCATATGCACAACGCCGTTAGAGGTGGATGGTTTTAAATTGTTACTGTTTAATTGAGTTGCGCTAAATTCGAGGCTAGGTGTCGTTGGCAAAAATATACATTTTCATTTCTAACTATGAACCAGATAGATAAACCGAGCCTGCAATATTTTCATTTGTCTTGTCTGGCGACTTTCAAAGTTCCCTGTTTACATATTTTCTTGGGTCCGTTTATAAGGGAAAACTAAGGGATTGCAAAAACCACAGACGAATAATGTTTTATTATAACTTTTTTTACAATATATGTATGATAGTTGAATTTCAAAAACAGTCTAAAAATTAAGTATTCGACGAAGATACAGGCTCGAAAATAACTCTTATCACTTCATTTTTAAAATTACGTTTGTAACAAACTTGTTTAATTTATAGAAATGAAAAACTGCAAGGAGTATTATGACAGTGGTGACAATACAACTGGAGTGAAAACGATTTTTCCAGACGGTAATTCTGCACACTTTTCTTAAATCGGTTTTTTCCCGATGATATTTCCAATTTTCTTAAATCGGTTTTCCCGATTATTTTTTCAAGACGGTAATTCTGCACTCTTTTCTTAAATCGGTTTCTTTCCGATGACAAAGAGCCAAACAGTAAAATAGTTTTGCTGATGCCTTATTTCGTTGTTCCATAATTACCTCAGAGTTTAATAGATGATATTATGGGATGCTACTCGCTGACATTAAACAAGAGGTAATTCCTAAGTCAAAGGTCGAGTGAATTGGATTGCCTTCGAAATTAGACTTTTTGGTCATCAAGTTATAATTTTTATGCTGTATGCTAGTTTCGTTTCTTCTCTACGTCCTGTGAGGGTTTTAAAAGAACTATTTTGTCTTATAATCAATCAGTCAATTTCTTTTTAATCTTTATTCATTGTGTCCTTCAATACCAGCTATTATCTCAATACAGTCAAGTATTTAACAACCAGTTTTATGGAGACCTAATTTATAAAGAAAATTAAAGGCAATGTTGATTTATCCACGTTATTTGTCCAAACCATCTGTAAATTTAGAAAGAAAGGTTGCCAACATAGTATTTTAGTTATTATTCTTACAATGTATCTTTTTGTTTTCAAGAACGGTTGTTGGGGTTTAAGAGTTTTTATATGTCAAAAGGAAGGTCATGTTAAAGAACGTAGAAGCTTGAACTGATTCTTTTATCCATGTAATTGTGAGCTTTCTGACTTGACTCCAGAGCCTCCTGTCTTGGTAAGGTCATTGGGTTCTTGCCTTTTTGCTTGCAATTCCATCAGCTACTTATGTTCTTATGTTCTATAATATTATGTCTGTGTGCTTTTGTCTCATGCAAAATTGTCGATTGATTAGTAGGATGTAGTTGTTTCGCAAGACAGCACGTGCACTTATCATTTATACGGAATCGACCCTACGATTTCGACGCGTGAAGTCGATTCCGATTACGGTATTGCCCATGAGCAAAAAGCAGTACCTTGAAACTTTGAAACCGTGTTTACCGGTTTGCAAAATAAGGCTTTTGATTGGACAATATGACTTTCATCCGGGTGCAATTGTCCAGATTGCTTGCTTCCGGATTTTTAAAACTGAAAAGCCGCCATTTTGTTTCACATTTTCAGAAGTTCTTCTTCCATATGTAAGATAACAATTAAGATTTAACTCGCCAAAAAATTAAGGTAAATAAGTTTCTCCATGAATTCAAACCTAATATTGTCACAGAGTTAGGGTCTAACAGTAGACTCCAGCGTAGCGATGCGTATTACGGTAGTTGTTAGGCGTTGTGTAAATTAAAATACAGAGTGACAAAGTGACATTTACACCGGTTTCCCCAGCATGCTCAACATTGAAAATTTACTTTTTTATTTTTTACTGCAATTATCAACACGAACAGTAAGTTTAACATCGCAGTTTAGATAATAATATCGATTGCTTTCATTTAAATTTGGTGTGGGAAAGCGATTAGGTATTGCGTTGAATTAACTCTGGATACTGTAGACTGAACAGAACTGGTCAAATGTAATCTGACCAGCTAATGGCATTGAAGATGTGTATTCTTGATCAGGACTCGAACCCTCAGAAAATATACTGAGTGCCAATGAAAACGCAACACTTGACTTTTAGAAATAGTTTTATGTGCGTAAAAATTTAATAAATTCGCAAAAGTAGATGTATGTGTTTTAAAATCAATAAGTAACCAATCTAAACATGAATGGTTCACTGATTTTTTTAACTTTCTCTTCTACAGTAAACACGTACAAAAGCTAGAATATTCGTTTTGGCTTTCACTCATGCATGAATAACCTCAGAGCAAGTCCATTTGTTAACCGTTACTTATAGCTACACCAATGCCATCTTCAGATTTTACGTTTTACTCTACACAAATGTGATAATGCCAAGACTTTCAGACAACCAGCTAAATGAGGTTTTGGGCATGATCCAATGAGGGGTGTCTCGACGTGAAATCGCTCGTCGGATGCATTGTTCACAGTCGATAATTACTCGCTTAGCCAATCGATATCTTATTGATTTTAAAACACGTCTACAACTGCCGATTTTTACACACTTTACACACACATAAAAAATATTTCAAAAAATCAAGTGTTGCGTTTTCATTGGCACTCAGTATTAATAAAGTCATTGGAAAGTATATGCATGCATTGGGCAAATAATATTGTTTATAAAATTGTTTTGTAATTTGTATTTCAGTTTGAAGTAATCATATGAAAGATGCGTGACAAATCTCGTTCAAAGAGCATGAAACTGGAATAGGAGAAAAGTAGACTACTTGAGAGGTAATTTTTTTCTTATTTACCCTTAAGGGCTTACCAAGTTACCACACTCCTCCCAATCACGTTAATAAAAATGAAACTTTGCACAAATGTATGTCATTAATGTATCTTTATTTTGCAGACGGCAAGACACGTTAGAAAAGTAAAGAAAAATTATAGCGAAATCTTAAAGTTCCCACAACTTCTATTTACACAAATTCACAATAACTAAACAACACAAAACATCATTTTAAATGCCAACATGAGTAATATGATACTGACAACAGTTTATTTTGTCCTCGTGACTAACATACGTAAACTTTACGAGATATTAGTAAAAGTGTGCTTGACATTCAATTTCCTGGTCGCTTCCTGGTCGCGTAAACGGATGACAATCACTGGTTTCTCTTTTAGTAATTGACAGTTTTTTTTTACAAAATACACAACATTTTCTTGATAGTATCATTGCACTCACATGGGAATTTAAAATTATGTTTTGTATCGCTTAGTTTTTGTGAATTTATGTGAATGGAATTTTAAGGAATTTTGAGGTCTAGATTTTTTTTCTTTACTTTTCTAACATGTCTTACTGAATGCAAAATAAAGATACATAAGTGACATTCATTTGTGCAAAGTTTTGCCATTATTGAGACTTTGATATATTCTTTTTATCAATGAACGTGATTGGGAGGAGTGTGGAAAGCCATTACAAACAGCGAAGAATTTGCCCTTCTTTTACATGACTATGGTACCAAAATTACTGGCATGTTCACACACCATCACCATAACACGCCAAATTTTTGGCAGATACTGAATCAAACACCACAAAGTTTCTCTGTGGACCATGTTGTTCATACATGATGGGTCAATGTGGTCGCTTATTTTATCCTTTATTTAGTGGGTTAATCTTATAATCTTGTTCATTTTTTTAAAAATAAAAACAATGTTGTTTCAGTTTTCACAATAACTTAACCTACTTCATGGATACACCTTTTTACCACATGGACAGCCAATGTAAATCCAGATCAGATGACAGAGATGTAGATTCAGATCAGCTGGAACATCTTTGTGGTCTTTAAAATGTGATAAAACTCTGGTTTTATGCTAATCTTGTGTATGAAATCTTTCATCATTACCATCTTCCTTTTATGTGATTTTTATAAATAGACCCTACATGTAATAAATAAATTATGGCAACAGTATGAATTGTTCAATGTTAACTGCAACAGTAATTTATGTAAACCTTCATAAGCCACAAACGGTACTTTGTTACTGACTTACTAGTTATTTGAGAAAATTTAAAATAAAACATTTATTTTCAGAGATGCGTATCACCAAGCTTATGAAGGCTATAGAGTTGATACTTACGCAGATTTTTTTAACAGCTAAGGCACAGAATATGAACATTACCATAGTAAACAGATGCAAGGTTTGCATAAATTTTCTTTATTTTCATGTATAAGAGCTGCATGAATGTATAATACTAATACAGAGACATCACAATGAATCTACCAGTGCATGAATATTAAGTTATTATGTTTGTTTCTTTTGACATTTTACTTCATAAATACACCCTTTATCGCATTAGAGACAAGTGTATATCCAGTTCAGCAGGCCTATCTGTGCAGTTTGATCAGGATCTACACTGCTAACTTTTAGATTTATGAGGTTATTTCTGACCAAGAAGCAAGCAGTTTAGATCCAGATCAGACCCCAAATATGTTCAGCTGACGTGGAACTATACTGTTGTCCGTGTGATAAAAAGAGTCTCCATAGAGTAAGTCAAGGGTCAGGATACATGAAGTAATTATCAGAGCATAAAAAATCAATGTATTTGACAAATTTTATTTTAAAGTATCTAAATATTTTAAATCAATTTTTTACTGTCAACAAATAAATTTATAAAAGCAATAAGATATAAAATTATAATTGAAAGTAAATTAATTGGCTGTTGAATTTAATATTTCAGGAAAACAGCTTCAAATGGAATGCTGTGGGGAGATCAGTTGAACAGTTCTAGACAGTAGAGGGAGCATACAGCCTACATATATATTACTGCCACCACTAATTGCTGCAATAGAAGGTGCTGCTTTGGAAGTTTATGTCAATAAACAAGAAAAAGAATTGTCTATAGACTTATACTGTGTGATTGTGATATCAAATAATACAAAAACAGTTTTACTGTAGACCTCATTGACTAACAGTAACTGAACAACACCATCAGTATAATTTTGGTATGATTATAATTTGCTGTTTAATGGAACCATAGAAAATAGTTATAGACTTTTTCAGCATTTGCTTTTCTGTTCATGGGCTAATTGAATGTTTCATTCTATTCGGATAATAAATTGCTCTACTGTCACTCATAGTATTATCTTAAATCCCCAGACCCAAAAGTATGTTTGTTGATTTCAAGCTTGAATATTCAAAGAATTTAACAAGCTTTGCTACTTGCTCTGTCATTGGTGTCACCATATTCCAACTCAGAATTTTAGGTGTTGTGGAATGATGTTTTACAAACTACCTACAAACTGATCATTGTCAATCTCTCTTCTCATCTCTACTTTTTGGCTGTGTTGGGAGGCTGCGTCTACTGGATGTGGCCATTCCTCATATGTATATTTCAAAATTAGATTTCAAATTTATTCACAATGACTCTGATTAAATCTTTAAAGAAATGAACCCAATCGATGTGCTATGTGTGATGGATGTGGACGGAGGGGGGTGGACTGTGATTCAGCAGAGGGAAACGGCGTCAGACTTCTACAAGGATTGGCAGGAATACCGTGACGGGTTTGGCGATGCCATTAATTTCTGGCTTGGTCTTGAGAATATACACCGTCTAACCTCGCAAGGTTTTTGTTTGTTCGATGTCGTTAAAACTTTTAACTTTATTTTTTCAACATTAAATTTGTCAAAAATCTTAGATCTTGCGAAGTATCATTAGAATAGAAACACTAAACATGAATGTAAGAGTAAGACACAAGATAAATATATTCTCACTTGGTAACACGCTACATCAAGTATTTACTCTAAACAATTAGTTAGATGGTATGCATATTAACAACAATCTGCGAACATTTAGAGAATATATGACATTGAAAATATAGCAGAATTATTGCCTGATGCAGATTTAACTAAGGGAAACAAAAGGACATAATTCATTGAATATAGCATATATCGCAATTAATGTTTAGAACACGAATAAAACTATGTGTGCCCTAATAAGTTAAAAAACACTTTCAGGCAACTATGAGTTACGTGTAGATATGAGAAGAGCAAGCAATGCACATGCCGCTGCAAAGTATCAGGTAGATCTACGTATTGTATGCATTTGCCATACAAATAATGTTACATTTGATGGAACAGAATGTCCCTAGTATGAAAGTAACGAGTTTTTCTATAAAACATATGTCTGAACTCTTCGGCAACGGAACGAATTCAAAGTGTCAGCAAGAGATATGTGCAACCCTGTGAAGAATGTCAATTTCAACTAGATATGAACAGCCCTGTAGGGGAAGTAAGTTACCAACGATTGCGGAATTCTTCTCGATGACAGGCAATTTCGTGAAAAACAACTTTCAAAAACTAACTTTGTCTAAATAATTTTGATTTACATGGAATAGCATGGATCCGTGTGACATCGAAACAAAACCAATTGGTCTCTATAATAAATCAAAGCATATTCCTGACATAAAAAGGAAAATACAAACTGTGATACTTCGTACGTATAGACATACTGTCATGCATGCGAAATGTTTATGTCTTTTGCATAATTTCTATACTGCCAATCACTTTCGATAAGTATGACTAAAACATCAATATGAGAACATTTAAAAGTTTGTATCATTTGTTAATCTGATAGTTTTTATTACAGATCTTCTCTGTAGAAAATGAGGTAGCTCTGTATAAATTGTCAGTTGGAAATTATAGCTATGACCCGTCCTACGTCGATCCAGGAGACTCGTTTGCCTACTATCACAACACTATGAAGTTTTCAACCAAAGACAGAGACAACGATGGATATGCATATGGCAATTGTGCTCAAATTCGACCGGTATGCATTTTTGAAGGTTAAGTATTTGTAAGTCTTATCTCAGCCAGCTTGTGAATTGATGTGTCCGTGTCATCCTTTCTATTATAAATTATTAAAAAAATATTTTTCTTGCCTACAAGTTGTTTTTGGATTTATGGTGTTTTGTCTAATTTATAAAATTATTGCAGACTTTAACAGTGTAATTTAATTCCTCTCCATCACGAAAATTATCCAGTTTCTATAACACACAGGGGGATGATGTTGCACGCTTGACCTTTTCAGGGCGGATTTTGGTACAACAGTTGCCATCGAGCCCACCTAAATGGTCTCTACGGAAACACAGCCAACAGCGATGGAATAAATTGGCACAGCTGGACTGGGTTCTATGAATCGCTTGTATATACGAGAATGATGATTCGCCCGAATTAAAATATTCCTGCGTTTATTAGAATATGCAAAAAATAATGCTGAGTTTGGTACTCACGATGTTGTTTGTAGTCACGGTTTTGTTCGAAAAAAAAAGAAAACATTTATGGGATTTTAATTTCATATGAATAACTTTTTCAAAAAAAAAAGATATGAAATGACTCTTGTCGATATCCTGATGTAATTATATATTCAACAGCATTTGAAAATCACTTCTGCAAAATCACTATTCTGTTTCGTGAAGATTTGATATAAATCAAAGGAAATAAAAGGCACTTATAATTTATTTATTTATATTATGCGTGCCAGCTCATAATTCAATCAGAAAGTATACTACTGTGATATTCTAAAGCGTATTGCATGCTTATTGTTTATAAACATGAGCATGGAAACCGGTCTCAAATCTCAAGCATCTGATTGGCTGAAATGGCGACCAGTCGCCATTTCAGCCAATCCGATGCTTGAGATTTGAGACTGGTTTCCAATCTCAGCTTTATAACCTCCAGCCCTGTTGATCACTTTCCTAACTTTTTTGTACGAAAGTGGCAGGGGTTAAAGGGTTTATAACATGTTTCAATGGACGACAACTTAGATGCTCGATCTGTTTCTTTTTTTCTGCCCTCATGATCTAGCTGATTTAATTCCACTTACTTCAGGTCTCGGTAAGGTCATTTGGTACTCACCTTTGCTGGACAGTGTTTTAGCTTCTTAAGTTATGTACTTTTTTTGTGATTTTGCATGCAACATTTCAGTGTTGATGGGTTGGTTGGAATTTAATCACCAACAACTCGTTCTTGCTTGTTTATATGAAAACCTGTTCAGAAAAGCGTGTGGTTGGTGAAACACGTAACCTTGTTTAAACTCCCAGTGGCAAAATGTTTTACCACTGACCTTTCCAAGCCGGTAACACCTCATTGTATAATTACCGTTTATAGTGCGTGGTGTCCTTTTTGCTATTGATCATAATGTTTAAAACGTTAAGTTTTTTTCCTGTCTGCTTTATAGACGGTTTAAAGCGGCTGTAGTTTTCTAATGTTGGCTAGTTTTGGTTTAACTTATACCACGAGTTCATTTAGTTTAACCCGTTAGCTTGAAGACTGGACATTTTGTTATAACCTTGGATAAGGTCGTGCATTTAAACAAAGTTTGCTATCTTTTATATTAAAAGCTTAGCTTTACGAGCTAACGATTTACGAGATTTACGATTCTTTTAACTCGTATATCAATTTGTTGGATATAGTTTATAGATTTCAACTGTAAACATTCGAATTGATTGCAATTTAAATACAATGTTTCTTTTTTGTACGAAATTGGTTGATAATGCCCTAAAAATTTAAAGTTGATAAAGTAAATTGTAAAAATGTAAATACAATTGCATATTAATAGTCTCCTTGTTTATAAAATTTTTACCCTTCTAACACCTTTTAGAAGAAACAATCGATAAAAACGGAAAATAATCTGAAATTGTATTTGAATATTCCCATACTAGCCCCCAACATTATCATCACGTCATAACTTGTTTGGTACATGTATACTATTGTCATGAATATTAAATAAATACATGTAGCAGTAACTCAGACAGATCGATGGTTTTTAAGTTTGTGTTCTTTTACAAATGTAACAAAAGATATAAAATTATGTGAACAGTGATTTAAATTAAGTTTACCTCGTTGATAATACTTTTTGAATTTAAGTTTAGCAAAACATTCTTACAGTGAACATAGGTTATCCAATAAACGTGTTCTGTGAATTATGTTGTTGTTATGAATACACTTAACATTTTTCTAAGTATACTCCTTCGTACTGGGGCATTACTGGGTTGATAATTGAGCTATTGCGGTAAAACTTTAAATATAATATGCAATAAATACTAACTGATTTATTATTTAAACAGTATTTAAAATGACAGACAACTGACTGCTCATAGTCATTTAGAATACTGGCACCCACAGAATACAAACTCTCAACATCAGTCAATAACGCGTACGACCATCATTCTCATTGAGGTCATAAAGTTCTGGTCCCAAGGTTATAAAGCTGAGATTGGAAACCAGTCTCAAATCGCAAGCATCTGATTGGCTGAAATGGCAACTAGTCGCCATTTCAGCCAATCGGATGCTTGAGATTTGAGACCGGTTTCCATGCTCAGTTTTTTAACCTTGGGCACTGCAGTCTTCGAAATGCACGTGCAGTATGGAATTCAATAACTAAACAGTGTATAATCAAGGCATTACTGTAAAGGTATACCACTTTTTAACCACAATTCCGTTCTTACAAGTAGAAAAATATCAGAAGGAAAATAGTGTATACTTAGAACAGTTGTTAAGTTATGTTACTAGCAGAATGCTTATACTCAGAAATCTGTTTAACCTAAGAAGAGTATCTTTACTACACATACACTTTAAATTGAAAAATTATAATGAGTGTTTAGCAAAACCAAGACAAAGTTCCCATCATGTATTGGTAGCAAAAACGGCAACTTAATTATACAGCCGTCGAAGAACATACGATCAATGAAATCATAGAATACGAAGGCGTTTCGAGGCACTCGGTGGACACTAACCAGCCTACCAGCGTCAAATTACTTGACTGTGTAAAACAAACATAATGGATTCGCACAATATATAACTGCATTGCATGGCAATAAGTAAATATATGCGTACAGTGACTACGTTTAAACCAAATGACAGTCCAGAAGTTACCCGCATGATCTTGGGCCTGAACAATGCCTGCGTTCCTGGGCGATTTCCTAGATAAATACTAGTACTTCACTGGGTTTAAAAGAAAACAAAGCGAAATAAAAACAAAGCTATTTAAAATTAAATAATTTCGCTGAGTAAGACTCATTACCAATATCTAGTTAACGAATGTAATTTTTTTAAATTAGCACTTTGGCCAATTATATTACCTAATAAATATAAAAAATAATATACACAAAGACTAAACTGAACGACTGAAGACTCAGAACCTAAACTTTTTAACAAATGCTCTAGATCTATGAAATGAATTTTGACGGGAGAACCATTTGATACATATATATATATATATATATATATATATATATATATATATATATATATATATATACATATATATTGTGGTATATGTTCTCAAAAATGCGGGATTTAATATGTTGGGTTAACAATATGTATTTATAATTTTCGTTTTAGCAAACATTTGTCTTTACATGGACACACAAACAAGGTCAAGGCATTCAATAATGACATTAAAAATATCAGGACACATTACAAGATGTCTACATTCAACCTGTAAAAAAAACTTATTGTTGATATTAGAGGATTGGTTTGTTCCGTACCACTGGGATTTAGCTTCTTGGCAGTCCGATATTAAGGAGCATCAGCTCGGACCGGGCCCTTGCCAGCTTAGCAGTCTGTTTTCTTATTTGTTTGAAAATAATAACAATTTATTAAATGTACACTATAGTGTGAAACCTAGTGAGAACAGCGATTTTTTCTCCACCAGAACATTGTTAAAAGTGAAATATGCGTATCATGAATGGCCACATCCAGCAGACACAGTCTCCCCTTACAGCCAAAACGTGGAGAGGAGAAGAGAGCATGGTATTACAATATTCAGTTTCAATATGGGTGCCACAAACAAACAATTAACGAAAGAGAGAACCCGACGGGTTACCGCCTTGGCTCCAAGACAGCAACCCAAAAGTTTCTTCTTTTTGTTTAACGTCTGTGATGTCTTATTTGTTTGATAAACAGGTAGGTAACAGCTTTTATTCATGTGTGTGCGTGTATATATTTAAAATAATAAGTTTTATGAATTATATCAAGTTCTTGAAAATGCTTAATCAAACGATATATCACATTACATACTTGGCTACTTCAGATATATGTTCTTCATTTTCTTACATGCATTCTCAATTAATTAATTTAATTAATTGTCTTTTTTTAATATATTATCGTTACTTTTTAAAATTTTTAAATTAATTCACCAATGACTCTTAAATGCATTATCAAAATTGTCGTTAAATTACCATTAGTTTTAATGCTAAACTTATGGTATTATTAATTACTTGGCAGTATTTGAAAAAACATTTATAGTGCATTCACCATTCATTCTTTTGAAGACGACTGAGTACGAGTCAACATCAGTATAGCGAAACGATTTATCTCAGGCATGGCGACTTCGGGGATTTCATAACGAATGTGAACTTTTTTGCTGGAAAATGTTTCTGCTGGAAATATTTCTGCGATTTCATTTTAAGACATCAAACAAACCTTTACCGTGCCGACGCTCAGCCGATTGAGCTACCGGGACCGCTGCTACGAAATATTAGACCGCACAAGCGGAAGTAACCCGCTAACTATACATTAAAATGACGTCATATATATGACGTCACATTTTCAAGGAAAAGCAAAGCGCACAAAGTAAACCATGTCTTTTCAAATTCATTGAAAAAAAATTAACGTTAAACTTAAGAGAGATTTTTGACAGAAAAGGAAATTCGTTAATTAACGAAAAAGGTAAGTTTTATTTTATTTTTTGTTTTTAACCAAACGGATATCGATATCGATAATACAAAATGAAGCCGAAGGTCACAAGACACAAATGAGCCATGACACATTTTTTATTTTGTGGCAGATTTGGGTCTCGGAAAGAGTTACGTCGACCAGGATTCGAACCTCGGACCGTGCCGATGCTCTGCCAATTGAGCTTCTGTACCGAGCCTAGGTTACTAGATCTACATTTCCTCCCCACTTATCCTCAAGGTTCTGCCAAGGTTCGGCTCGAATAACCCAGCCCACATGCTTCGCCCGAAAGAGCTCCAAGAGTAATCGGCATTACGACAACGCCAATGTGGCAGATTTGGGTCTCGGGAAGAGTAGCCTCGACCAGGATTCGAACCTCGGACCTCCGGTTTACGGTGCCGACTCTAACAATCAAGCTGCCGGGGCCGCTGGTGTGAAATTTATAACAAAATATAACCTGTGTATAGTTCCACACCTTAAATTCATTCCTACTGCAATTTTGTGCCTTCATGTTTATTATGAACACCGGTCGTGTTTGTGACATCACAGGTTAAACAGGACAATACTAAAGGAACCCATCCTGGAGTTAGATATTTGAACAACTTTTATAAAAAAAATCATCATATAAGTCTAGATCTTTATCTGATGATGCAGTTGTGTAGTTATGAATGTCCAAAAACTCGGAAAAGAAAACCTCTGCAAATCCCATTAAAAATGACAAAGTTATAGTATTTTAACTAAGGTAGGGGTCGTGTTTATTGTTTATTTTTCTTTTTGAATTTGTTTAACACTCTTTCAGATCAGCTTTTTGGCTTACAAACAGTAAAATGTAGTTGATGAATTTTTTGCAAATTTGAGAGAAGGAAATGTTTTTTTATTTAAATAAAACTACATACAGCAGAATTAGATTTTATCCCTCCCAAAAGACAAAAATGTCCATAAATTAACTTTACAATCATTACACCTGTAGTAAAAAAATAACATTTACAAAGTATCTAGATATAGTGAAAATCATGTAAGTTGTTACAATGTATCAATCTTATTTGCTATAACACAGTTTTATTACTGTATAGGCATATTCTCATTTGTTTTGCAGAAGAAGGGGGGATAGGAGGAACATTGGGGTGGGAGGCTGTGGGTCTAGGAGGTTTTGGTAAATATTCATTAATTTTAATAAAAACAATAAAATTAAAACTAGAAATTAAATAAAAATATAACTTCAATCAAGCAATGTATATCATAAAATCAAATATATAATAACAAGTTAATGTATAAACACACAAGTAATTTTCTATGTTTTCCTATATGGGACCATTCTCATGGGAGAAACCATACATGGACACCAGTGAAAAATAAAAACAATGATTTGCAAGTTTAATGCCATGTGTTTTCATTATGAATACTCTTAAGGCCATTCAAAAGTTTTACTCACAATAAAATTTATTATATGACACTCTTTAAAAAAAACAAAATGATGAGACTCATTTTGGATGCAGGGACTTTCTATCAAGTACAAAGTTATGTCTGCACCATGAGGGCAAAATACTGTTGGATGGGATTAAATTTAATTAGCCTATGGTATGCGGGCTCTGGAACTATTGGAAAAAACAGCTGGGTTGAAGGTTATAAAGCTGAGATTGGAAACCAGTCTCAAATCTCAAGCATCTGATTGGCTGAAATGGCGACCAGTCGCCATTTCAGCCAATCAGATGCTTGAGATTTGAGACTGGTTTCCAATCTCAGCTTTATAACCTTGGCACCTGATATTGGTTATAAAGAGAACCTATCTAGTTTATCTCGGAACAATCTTCTTTCCAATAAACTGCATTTGTCTGCATTGATTAGACCTCCATGTTTGACAGCCTCGTTTTTATTTTCGTAACAACAAAGGCAATTAAAATTACTGCAACTTGTTTCCTCACAAACAAATGTTTATTGTTGTTTTTGTTGTTTTGTTTTTTTACTTTAAAAATAAAGATTTTTAGAAAAAAAAATTGTTCTTAAACATCATTCACAAATCGTATTTAAAAACAGTTCGAATGGTCAAAATAAGTATGAATTTAAACGAGTTCAACTGTTAAAACTCTTTAAAAACTGACTTGGCATGAAAATAAAAAACACAAATTGTGACAATTATTCAATGTTTTGACAAAATGATTGTTGACTCGTGTTACTATTGAACAACTCTGAATAGTTTTCAAATTTTAGGACAATTATATAACACAGATTTAATAACAATTGAATGGCCTTGGCCTAAATCTCACAGACCGGAAGTTACTTAAGGAACGGAATTAGGGGAGGCAAATTTTAGAAAATGCCGACGTCAGTTATGCTGTTTAAATATGAATTAAAATGGAAAACATGTGAAAGGTTGTTATGCAATTTGCTCAGAAATATTGTTAAAAATACAATTAACCAGTCAGTAGAGATTTTGCATATTAGAATTTTGTTTGGTGATCCCATATGGAACTGTGTTTTCTAAACGAGGCATGAAATTGCGGTAAACAAAGGTACGTCTATTTTCTGTGCGTCAATAATCACCCTGGCTAACCTGGTACGCTTCGCAAACGGCACTACGCCGCGATCACGGCATATGCAACGCTTTTAACCGGTATAACCGGTGTCAATGTAGGAGATTTTGTGGGGTAAGGCTGGAAAATTGCAGAGTTTTTGGTTAGATATTTAAATAATACTCAAACCAATAGGCCTATACGGCTTTCAGATCATGGCTATTTATGATTCTAGTCTTCTCTGTGTCCAGAATACAGTAGTTTGCTCAATCATTCGTGAAAATGGACCTCTCTGTGCTGCAAATATTGTAAATTTCCTGTTCAAATGTATTTTTCTTGAGCTTAACTGAAGTCTAGTGAAAAATTATGACTGCATAAAAAATGTCTGTATTGGAGGACACTGCAGTGTAAAATTTGTGTGTGTTTTATCTATACTTTACTTATTTTTTTGCCAAAAAATGAGAGGCCACGCACCGTGCACCGGCACTTGATTTTTGCTACGCTGCGTATCACGGCATTTATTCGATGCTGGTATAAAACTATACTTTGGTTGTCAAAATCTTTTACTGTTTCTTCACATTTAATTGAGCCGTAGTTTGTTGTGTTGGTGTACATTGCAAAAAAGATTTTGATGTACTTAAAAATTCTTCCATCAACCAGCAGGAGCTAATCCGAAGGGTATTCTTTGGGGTTGACTCATCAGTTTTTCGTTTTAATGGTGATTATGGCCAGAAAGTTGGAATTATAACATAACTGCCTTGTGACTGACCCAAACGAACTTCTTTTGTGGAAATCTTTGATTCGACCATGAACAAAACTAGCAGAGTATTTCACGCAATACCCGAGTCCGTAACCGATGAAAACCCCAATCAATAATTTGTGATAGATTTATCTGACGTTGATTGTTTCAATAAAAGTTAGATTGAATATAAAAATCTACCCCTTGTTAAGAAGCAGTAGGGTGTAGGTGAGGCAAATCAACATTAAGCATTGTTTCAAACTTTGTCTATTACATGTAAAATGTAATATATTAATGTTTAACAAACTAAATGTTTATTGACAAAAATCATTTATAGAAGTCGGATGAAAGACTAGATTTTTAAAGATCGTGAAAAGAATGCGTTTTACAAAAAGAAATTGATTTATGTTATATTTTTGCGTTCAACTTGTCTTATTTTTAAAATACTAATTAAGGGAGTATCCGTGGTCCGATTTTGTCCAATTTTGGATATGTTGTTGTTTATACTAAATGTGACGGGTATTGAACATTTCATTTCTTTTGCAATTTTGCATAGGTTTGACGTATTTTTTCGTAATGTGACTGTGCTAATTATGTTTATTGCAAGTAATTGACTTGATCTTTGACATGTGGTGAAAAAAATGAAATGTTGTACATTATGCTGTAATCATTTTAATCTGTGTACCAAGTGCATGATATGCAGGATCATTTTTCACCAAAGGTCTAAGGCCAGGTACACATAAATAAGAAAAAAAAACTTTTATAACTTCAGAAGTAGTCAAGATCATTCATTTAAATGGCAATACGAAAATTATGCACGGCCTTTTATTTTCACCAATGGTCTACGTTAGGTGTCTGTTATTAAACTAGAGAAAACTTAAGGTTTACGGACCCTGAAACCCACGTTTAGAAATGGTTACATACTTGATGATTTCTTGTTAAGCATCCATTAAGACACCCAAATATGAAATTTTATTAAAATTTACCGTTCAAAACATGAGATATGTACATTTGATGTCGGCTACCCCACTTTTCCGAGAAGAACCCCAAAGAGCAAATACCTAGATGCTATAAATCTTGTGTAATTTTTCCCAATTGAGGAATATATTTGTAAAATGTACCTTGTTGTGTTCATATGACCTTAGTTTATATCATGCATTACTTACTGATAACAATTGTTCACAAAGAAAAAGAAAAAAAATGTATTATGTGAAAATTTGACCCTGCGGCCTGGCTTTTTTTCCATGTCATGTCCAAATACACAATATTTTGGCCAAATTTTTAATGCTTTCAATATCGTTTCACAATATAAAACCCAAATAGAAAGTTTCTATCAGATATAAAGGGGAAAATATTAAAAAAGGAAAAACTTTTACCGTCTAGTTAGTTCAAACCACTACATTTTATGAGTTTGGTATCAAATGTCAAGGGAGACAATTTGAGGTCAAATTTCATTATTTATTCTTTCTTTGTTTCTAACTATTAAATAATGCTTCAGCTTCTGCTTAGAAACAATACAAGACTCGCAATGCAATAAAAAACACTTATATCAATAGAAAAGGTACATTCTATCAACAATAAAATCATGTGTTTTCTTCAAAATCTTGTATACATACATGTAGTCGAGAGCTAGAAAATCAAATAGTGACCAAGAACTATTTATCCACACCAAGCACTAAAATGTTCACAAAGATAATACTTACAAAGAAAAATATCCTACTATTAATCATATGTTATGTTTTTTTATGTGTGCTGCAGATACCAAAAGAGAAAAATTTATTAACAATGTAACATTTTGGTTTTGATTCTGTGACTAAAGTTAAAAATATAAGTAAGCCTAAACTTCAATGAAAACATGTCAATATGGCCTTGAGTGAAAATACTTTAAATATACTGCTTTCCTGCAATAGAAAATTGCTGAAACATATCTTCAGTACAAAATAACATATGACAGTTGGAGATCCAACAGTAAATATCAGTAAAACAAATTTTAAGTGTTTTTTTGTAAGAAATCAGCCAGTTTAGGAATGACAGTCTCAAGTGTCCTTTTTGTGTTTGTTACACGTGGTTGGCCTTCACTGTTTTTCATCGTGAATGTACTGTGTAGTCCATCTTCACCATCACGTATAAAGATTTTCCTAAGATGCTCAAGGTTTAACCCTGAAGACGCAATATTTTCAGCTGTAGGAAGTTTACAAACACTACTTGCAACAAGACATGACAATGATGGTAAATTCTTTGCCTTTTCCTTCGATGACAGACATTGGTGATACACTGCATTTAGAGAAAAAGTGAATTTTAACAAATCATTTACTAAGGCACAACAATGTTGGAACAATTTCACTAAGGCGCGCACATCTTCAAGAGCGTCATGGGTATTGTACTGTATACCGAGAATGTCCTGTACAAGATCTTCCTGCTTGTAACTACTTCTGTCAGAATAGGTCTTACGAAACAATGGTAATGTATCCAAACAACCTACAACACTTGCTAAAAAATCTTCCAACTTATTCACATTAGAAACTGCAGCAACAAGAACTGAAAAATCAAACCTCCGCCCATTGTGTGCCACCAACACTACACTGTTATACGTTTTTAGCCACTTGATGAAATTTTCAACAGCACATTGAATGTTTACAGTTTCTACTATAGTTCCGGAAACATACATAACATTATTATCTCCCATTCTAATACCAGTGGTCTGCTGTGCTCCTTCTGATATAGGTAGCTTTGGCGTAACATAAGTTGAAAACTCACTACCACTATTTACTTCTCTGGCAGCAATCTGGGTCAAATGAGGCATTTTCCCACTTCGTACTGAAATAAACAAAACACATCAGATATGAGCCGCATCATGAGAAAATCGTTATAAAATCTAGCCTGACCAGTATGGATCCATGCCAGCTGGTGGCAATCGCCTTAAGGCCCATTTTCACATGACGCAGTACAAATATTCCATCATTCTAAAGTTACTTTCATATGTAAAACATTCATTTGTTATTGAAAAGCAACTCATTATTTTTTATAATAATGGAACATAAATCTATACTAGACCACCAATATAAGAAGTAGTTATAAAAAACACTTACTAAGATCTGTAGTCTCCAAGTCTAATACAACAAATGTTGGCATCGAGTTTGGAAGTTTCAGGGGCTTAAAATCACCGCGTGGTACAGCGTCCGGTATTGTTTCCACATCAACATCATTCTGAAGACCAATTTCTGAAGTACATCGTATTAGAATAATGTGTGTCCAATCATAAATTATAAGACAATGTAAACATTTGAACTGTTAGAGTACCAAAGGTCTCTTAACGATATTCAGCACAGTTGAGTGAGCAAACATAACATCATTTTTATAAAAACAATACTTTCTGTCCATCTATTGATCAGTACTTTGACCAGACCAGTGGTAGAACTTACAACTTTCTTAGGATTTGAAACTCTACTATAAGTACCCAGTGCACTAAGCTGTTGACGTAGCACTTTTTTTTACTTTTTAACATTACAAGATAAAAGGCTAACCTGACTGATATGTGGCACCTTCTAGCACTTCAGTTGCTCCTTTACATATACACCTCTCTTGTTTTAATGCGAGTCTGCGACGCTTGGACGAAGGAAGACTGGAGCGTTCCATTCGGCGCTTGCGTTCATTCATACACTTCTTAGAGTACTTTTGTGTGTGGAACCCCGGAGAAAGACCTCCTATTTCATTAGCCTAACATAGAAAAAATTGCGTAAGCTTTGATAGTTACAAACATTTACCAATCTATACAATTTGACAAATCTGGTCTTAGCCATAGTGAACTAAGTTGTTGTAGTAAAATGGGTCATCATTGCTCTTCAATGTAATCATTCATAACATTTGAATGATTCACAAAAGCTTATTATATTAGTATGATAAAAGTTTCCATTCGCCTTTTTAATAATGTTAAAATGCAAGGACTATTATGTAAGTAGTATATAATGCATACATGTATATTAACTTGTATAAGCAACATAACACTGCAACATTGTTGTGTTCTAACTTTATAGACAATACATGTATAATGTAAACAAATAATAACATACTATGAACAGTACTTACTTGCAGAAGGCACCATATGCTTGAAACTGTATGAAAATATCCAACAGTGTAACTGCAACACAAACAAAGTAATCAACATGAACTGTGAACTGTAAACATAAATCAACATGAACTGTGAACTGTAAACATAAATCAACATGAACTGTGAAATGTACTTTTAGGCTAAGTATTTTGCAGGCTTTATAAATTGAAATAAACCATCTAAAAGAATAAATGCTGCTATTTTACAGCTGATTTGCTTGTATTTAAAACAAATAGGAAACATATCACTAACTGCAGCTTAAACCCTACTGATTTTGTGCTGGATATCAAAAGGATACAAACATACCCATGAAAATAGTTTCATTCAAAAGTTTTAAATTAAATTTGTAAAGTCATCTTGATGAATTTTTGAAAGGTAAAGGTATTTGTGTAAAGTTATTTCATATCAAAATGAGATCCAGTCCTAAATAAAACAAAATCAAACTAATCACATGCAAGTCAAGTGTAAAAGTTCCTGTTTATTACCTTGCAAATATAAGTTCTTCCTTCATTGATGAAGGCTGCCGTCGCCTGCACTCGGAAGTCCAAGGACTCAGAGTTTCCATAGTGAAGTGACTTTGGGGCCCTCAAAGATACTTCCCTGTTAGCATGTTCACATTGTTGTGAAGAACCCAAGTCAGAGTACTGTTCTGCATTGCCAATGACAGGTGCGAAAACTTTGTCAAGTTCTTCCCGAAGCTGACCTGTTTCATCTTTGATGGGGCCCTTGTATGGCAAGCTACGATGAAGATACTTCACACTTGGGTCCCTCTTGTAGCCACAAAACTTTGGGAAACAGAAGTTATGGTCCCCAAACTGATGGGGTATGATTGCCCTCAGATTTTGTTCTAGATCTTCTTTGTTTCCTTGGTTTTTAGCAAAGGCGTATTTGAGACACTTCTGGATGTGGTTAATTACAACTTTACTGAGACGAACTTTCTTGGAGGCTTGCAACTGAAACAGGTGTTTACCAACATTTTTCACAACATGGTTCCTATCAAATCTCTTTTTCATATTAATATTTTGATTAGACATTAACCGAGCTATAAGCGTATTGTCTCCATCACCTTCAATATACTCTACAGGTGTTCCTTCTTTGGACAATTCCAATATACCTTGTTCCCCGCTCGCACTCTCCATTGATCTTGCACTTTCTGTATGGTTTTGGACACAGCGGTGTAGACGTACTGGTTGACCTGGTTTGTTTCTTTTCCACCATTTACATGTTCCACAGGTTCGGTGTTTTACAATTGCCTTCAATACCTTTTTACCATACTACGCCTTGCTCATAAAAAAGGTATGAGCTGTAAAACCAAAATAATACAGAAGATTGTTTGAAAGATCATTTCAATTGACATATTTTACAAAGCAGCTGGACTGCATGTTTTAAACTACATTTACATGTAAACATACATAAAGTGAAAACATACATAAAGGCTAAAGCATGTTCAACTAATTACAAAGTGATCTGAGGGATCACACTTTTTCCAGATTTTTTATAAGGCTGTTTACTAGGGATGGCAATAACCGAATAAATTGCTAACTTCATAACCCTTCAATCGTCTGACTGGTTAACAGATCACAAACTAAAACACCGCTATTATTTTATGTTAAATTTACTCTGAAACATTAATTTACAAATACATTTTTTTCTACTTACATGTAAGACTATCAAAGCCTCGTTTTTGCCAGGCTGTATCAACGGCACAAGACATGCCAGAGCGGGTTTTACAAGGGAACCTTTTCAACAAACTCTTCTTACATGAAGTTTTACCCAGCTTATGTCCATGGATAACAAATCTATGTTTTCTGTATTAAAAGAAACAATGTTCACATGTACGTATATTTAACATGCTTGTTTATATAATAATAAAGTGGCCCTAATGGTCATAGCTTTTTTTTTGACAGAATGAACACTGGTATAAAAAGAAACAGAACAGAAGTGTGACAAATAGCCCTTGCATTTACAGTGCAAATTAAGTTGAAGGGATTTTCAACTATGAAGTTTTTTTAGATTTTTTTTCAAGCTTTGTATACATTGTACTGAAATTCAACTGATGTTCTAGCAATGAATCTATGTTCATATGAGTCCTACCTTCTCTTAACAACTTTCTCCTGCGAAGATTGTGGACTCATTGTATCATCTGCCCAACTTATGTCTTTAGTGTGGCTTGATATTATCAATTCCCTGAAAAGACAAAAAGAAAAGAAAGTAAACAACACTCCAAACCAGACAAAAGACATATGTGTCACCAGTCATGTTTATATTATAAATTTATACAGTCATGTGCAAAGAAGATTTTGAGTGCTCCAGTAGTGTATAGTAAACTATATACAAAGAAAAACAGTACATGTACCACTCAACATTTATTTTAGCCAGTAATGTGTATATTTTTTAAACTTACTCTTTCATAGGAGAAGCCTCTGGAAGAACAGAAACCCCAAGGTCCTCTATAAGAATATTTGTTGACTTCTCTGCTTCCAAACTCTCACACACAGCTATGTCCCTTTAGAAAGAAAGAATTATAAGATACAAGAAAGCAAGATATAAATGTTTTTTTATAGAAGACATATATAACCAGGTATTCTGGAAAATTTCTGATGTGAAGTCCAAATGGGATTTTCAAATGTGAAACAGTTCCATACATACTTCAGTTTTGTCGCCCATTTTCAAATATTCAACAAAATATCACATTGAACTGATTTATATGTTTTATGTCCAATCACAAGAATAATTTTGGTTCCTGCCAGATGTAACTAATATTTGTTAATTTTATTCTTCAAATAACGAATTATTTTAAGAAATGCATTTGAAATATACTTACTCCATTTCTCTCTGAAATGCTTCTTTGCCTGCAGCTTCCATTGACTCAGACGCCACTTTTTCAATGTTTGACCCTGCCCTCCTCTCCATTTTCTTCAGTTTACTATTACTGATCGTGGGTATATTCAAAGCTGCCAGCATGTTGTTGACTTTATTCGGGCCTCCCAATGTGTCGATCATGGCTGAAAATACACAGAAACATCTAGTTTCTATTGAAATGACACAATATTTTCATTTCAACCCAATTTAGTTTCAAGGCCAATGAATTTCATTCTTAGCAATTAAATGTTGTGTACGGTATATTATGCTTTTGGATGAAATAAAAGGCATAAAATACATGAACACTTACATAAAGCATTACATTTTGTAGCAGTATGCATATGAAATTTCACTGTGGGCTTCTACGCAACATTTCACTTATACATGTAATTATGCATAAACAAATGGCAAACATTCAATAAAAATTTGATGTTTTACAAAAAAATTAATGGAAAAAAACTAGACTTATGACTATCAATTGAAGAGTGTGCTGCAGTATAATTAGATAAATTGGAATAGAAGATTTCCCAAAACTGTGATATAAAATGACATTTTTACTAGGTACGAAATTGCTTCGGTACGAAACATATGTTTACAAAAGATTGTGTGAAATCGTGCACACTTTCTTAACAGACCACTTAACAGACCACTGAATGAATCAATGATGGATACAATAATTTATCAACATAAGGAATTAAATTTCAAGACCGTTACCTGTTCCAAGCTTCGTATTCACGGCAAAAGTTGAGGCACCCTGTTTACTCCCTTTCACTAATTTTCCATACGCAATAGAGTTCACGTGACCACAATCAGAGTTCAAACATTTCACATTTAGATATCCTCCTAATCCCTTCTTTAATTCCCCAATGACGTTCTCTATAGTTAAAGGAATAGGGCCAAGTCGACACGATTTGCAAAACCGCAGTCCCTCCAACAACACGGCAAATTCAACAACTCGCCTGCCTTCCTTCCAACTCCCATCCACAGTCTTGCAACTCTCAACTTCAACATAATCAGTTGCTACATAGCTGTGTTCTTCTTTCAGCTCATATGCTTTCTGTTTAGCCGGTTCTTTTTTTAAGGATGCAAATCCACCTCTACGATCGCGCGTTTGTTCGGCCATCTTTGTATCAGCTTAGATTCCGATCATGTGGTCATTTATCATGGTCACGTGGTCGGAAACGTGACATTCCGGAATCTACCGAAATAACACGGAAAATACCGATTTTTCTGGGTCCGTAATCCTTAATATTTCAATAACTCATAAAGTAAAAGGAACAAGATACACTTGGTATACATATTTGATGTAAAGTGGTTACAGCATTATGTACATTATTTCATTTTTAATCACAGGCCAAAGGTCAAGTCAGTTATTTAAAATAAACATAAACTATCTTTCACAAATTATTGATTGAGGTTTCACCCCTGTTTTGCGTGCAATACTCTGATAGCCTTGTTCAGAGTTGGATGAAGCATTTTCAAAAGAAAGGGGTTCGATTTAGTCAGCCTCATGGTAGTTATGTGATAATTCCAACTCTCTGGCCATAATCCCCATGAAAATATTAATATAATTGTTATTAAGTAAACATAATCACAAAACTTTCACAAATTATTGATTGCGGTTTTCATCGGTAGCGGACTCCTGCATTGCGTGAAATACTCTCAGACTGATAGCTTTGTTCAGGGTTGGATCAAAGATTTCCACAAAAGAAGTTCGTTTGGGTCAGTCTTAAGGTAGTTGTGTGATAATTCAAACTTTCTAGCCATAATTACCATGAAATCTAAATATTGATGCGCCAAACGCGGGTGTGCGCAACCCGAAAAATACCCTCCGGATCCGCTCCTGCTTGTTGATGGAAGAATTTTTAAGTATGTCAAACAATGTTTTGTAATGTACACCAACACAACAATCTACAACTATATTAGATGTGAAGAAACAGTTCAATATTTTGACAACTTTTACCAGCATCGCATAAAATGCCGTGATACGCAGCGTAGCAAAAATCAAGTGCCGGTGCACGGTGCGTGGCCTCTAATTTTTTGCAAGAAGCAGGTAAAATATAGATAAAACACACTCAAATTTTACACAGCAATGTCCTCCAGTCCAAAAAAATTTTATGCAGTCATAATTCTTCACAAGACTTCAGTTTAGATCAAGAAAAAATACATTTGAACAGGAAATTTACAACTTTTGCAGCACAGAAAGGTCCATTTTCACGAATGATTGAGCAAACTACTGTATTCTGGACACAGAGAAGACTAGAATCATAAATAGCCATGATCTGACAGCCGTATAGGCCTATTGGTTTGAGTATTATTTAAATATCTAACCAAAAACTCGGCGATTTTCCAACCTTACCCGACAAAATCTCCTACATCGACACCGGTTATGCCGGTTATAAGCGTTGCGTATGCCGTGATCGCGGCGTAGTGCCGTTCGCGAAGTGTACCAGGTTAGCGAGGGTGATAATGGCATAATTCTGTCATGACTAATGTAGAGGATACAACATGAGTGATCATTTTATACTGAAATTATTAAACGAGTCGTCTAAATCGATATAAAACGAGGCTTTTGCCGAGTTTTATATCGATTTAGATGACGAGTTTAATAATTTCAGTATAAAATGAACACGAATGATGTATTCTATTTATCACATACTCTGAAAAACAAGCAAAGTCCATGAATTGTCCCTTTCTATCGCATAGAAGAGCGAAATGAAAACGTGTGTTATTCGGTCGTATCAAGTGATACATATTAAGTTAGTCCCCAAAGAATTTACCCTGCCGTTTTCCCATTTGCCAAAATAAGTTATAATAAATATGTAAAATTAACTGCGCTAGAGTCTAAATAAAGAATCTACCAGTTAAAGGCTTCTGAAGTTGTGTTTAATTAAATAAATCGATTCACTGTATGACGTCATTTGTGTAAACTTCAAAGCGGCATATGAAAACATTGAAATTCGCTGGATATAAACTCATAATTTGGATTGAAAATGTGTTTCTAGTGTTTTTATTTTGTTTCGGGGATGGCAAAAGTAAGTCATTTTCATTAATTTGTTTTGATCGCCGATAACGCGGATGAATAGTGATTCGGCTACGATATATAACTAGTTACATATCGAAAATATACACAGTGTCTAAGCGTACAGTTAAGCGAAACGGAAGTTGCTGATCTGTACGCCGATGATCACATAGTTGCTTAGAGAAAAAACTGCGACATCGCTTTATTTATTGGTAAATAAACCAGATTTAATGTGCATTTGGACAAAAATATTCCTGTGGTACGTACAACGTTAATTGTTAGTCCTGCTGTGATCATATAGACTTAAAGGAATGGTTAGTATTGTTATAATCCACCATCGTTCCCAACTCGATCAGTGAAAATAGGAGCAAAACATTGGACAAAACGGGACATTTTGGGTTCAAATTTCTTTGTGTAAATATAATGTGGACCATATTTGTGTTGGTATGGGAGAACATTCATTTATTCAACTTGTGTACTTCGTTGACCTGAGTTTGAACGACTTAGCATCGAGAAAATGATACTTTCTTTATGTCACTGTAAATGATAAGACTGTACGCATAGTTGCAACTGTACGCGATCGTTAGTTGTTAACAGATGCCTAACATCTGTACGCATAGTTGTCAAACAGATCATTAACAATTTATGGTTCCAGTTAATGCTTTCTGATTATATCGACAGGTTATCATTTTAGCTTCAGTTAACCTTAATAATTCATGCACGAGAACCTGAGAAATGCATATTTTTTCAACAAATTTGCTCATTCTTTTAATAATACAATTGTATAAACAAATAACTGATCTTGGCTTCTGATTCAAATTCAGATTTGTTTTTAAATCTCTTGTAAGCTCTTCATGAAAAGAGGCGATAAAAAAACGACTATAGTCCAACCGAGCTATATCAGTGGTAAGACCGCTGTAATGTTTTCATTTATTCTCTGAAGTGCGAACAGTGGAAGCCATAATATAGCTGGACAAATACGCGTTAGTACTTCAACCATAGTTTCTAAAGATTTCATAAAATTCTCTAATCAGACATACTCCCTGAAATCTACCAATGAAAGTCGGCTAAAATGAAATCCAACTCGACATTTTAACGATTTTAACATGAAATTCTTAGCAGTTGCAGATGTAATTGCAGACTTACTTAACTCAGTCACGAAGTGGTGGATTTCCAAAATCTGAAACCACTTAATGGAATTTTTCTGTCAAAGACCAGATTGTTAAAGTCTTTATGCTATTGGATAATATTTGTGCATAATGTATATTTTTGCCAACACCGACAGGGATTTCAGCAGGTTTATACTAGGTTTTATTTAATGTCACAATCAGAGGATTTAGGATTTCTAGCAATTATCGGTGTCTTATTTGCAAAGGGTACCAATTCGTTCATATGGTTCAACAGTAAATCAGAGTAAAAACCTATCAATTTATAGCTCAAAACGTGCTTGTCAGTTCTAAAATGTTATCATATAAGGTTTTATTTTTGATAAATAATACATTAGATTTGGTTGATTCCTTTGATTGATTCCTTTAACAAGTTCTTGCTTCATTGATGCTTCTCAGTTGATCAGTATATGATGCACTTATAATCGCAACTGTTCGTACAGTCTGACATTGAGGTACTGCAACTTTGCGTACAGTCTTGTCACTTCCGGTTGCTGCACAGAAAGACTATTTTCTCGATGCTTATTCGTTCAAGCACCGTTCAACGCAATTTGTTAGCATTGGAAATGATTTTTCTTTCACGGGAAGTCAAATACATACCTTTCCAATCTATACATTATAAAATATGAGGTCACAAATGCAGATTTTCTCCACTCTTTTTCCCCATTTTGTACTGATCAAGTGTGAAAAGATTACAGTTTGCAACTTAACTAGCCGTTAGTTCAAGACTTCAAGATCACAGTAATACTATTAATCAACGATGTTCTTATTATAAAAATAATTTCTGCAGAAAGCACGTTTAATTTGAATATATTTTACAAATAAAAAGCCGATGTCGCGTGTTTTTCTGTAAGCAACTATGTGATCATCGGCGTACAGATCAGCAACTTCCGTTTCGGTTAACTGTACGCTTACACACTGTGATATATAACGGGTGTTATTACACTCCCACACCGGAAGGTATGTGATAAGGTAAATTAAACATCTGGATAACATGGTGACGCATGCAAATTTCAATTTTAACATCTTCGCCTACATTATGATATTTTATAAGACAAGCATCTAGAAACAATGCCTCGAATACGTGTCACATTGTTTAGTTTTCACCATAAGGTTTGAGGAACCAAAATTTCAGCTTTAAATGATAGATCACTAAAAAATATTTATAATTAACTGTGTTTTTTCCCAAATGGGGAAAGGGTTCCCTTCCCCTACAATTGGGAAATTTTCGCGTCGTAAAATCTTGAAATTGGGAAAAAATAAGTCGCAAAATAAGCACAATTGGGATTTTTCATAATTTATGTAAATTCACTCTAGGGGTTTTAATCAGCTTCACAAAGAATCATAAGGTCTGGTTCCTTAACAGAAAAGCCAATCCAATGACTGCCTGTCTATGGAAAAAAAATGTTTACGCTGTTCGACATTTCTTGCGAAAAACTCTTTTGCCAATAGGGAAAAGGCACTGTTTGTTGCTGGGAACAGTAGTTTTGGGGATTGGGAAAGGTCTGGTCATTGAATTGGGAAGACTCCTGTCAGCTTTGGGAATGGTACCTTTTTGGGGAGGTAGTTAAAGAAGGAAAAAAAACGCTGATTAATTTAAATTAACCTTTAAACTTCAAAGCATCGGTAAACTAAATTATAAAAACATACTATATAAATATAGTTATCAAAACATGCTCTATTTTCCTCTCTAACTTCTTTTTCGCTGTGAGGTTTTTCGACGAAAATAATATTTAGTCAGGTTCTGTCCCTTTAAACAAAAGAAAACATAACATCTCTCATTGGAGACATCAGTCGCAATGGAGCATGCTGCTTGTGAACTATCTGTTAAAGGTCAAGAAAAAATTACCATTGTCTATACAATTAACCAGTATGATTAAGACAATTTATTTAACTTTTGGGGACAGGCACCCATACACTTTTGTAAGGGGAATTTCGTGTCAAGACATTAAGACAAAAAAGGGGAATTTTAAGTCAATATGCATTTTTCGACTTCAAGTATCACACTTACTCAAGACACTGTTTTCCACCACTAATTATAATAAACAGTTACTGAAAAACAGCGTCAGTATACTTGTGTTTTGAATACTTTTTGCTGATAAATAGCACAATAGATATTACGAAATAGGAAAAAAACTGCTTCAGTATTTGCTTTCCTGTTCATTGACTGAAATTTGAATAGTTTATTCTGTTCCAATGAATCACTTTACCGTCACTCAGTATTATTTTATATCAAATGGTCAAATAGTATGTTTTGTTATTTCAAGCTTTAATATTCAAAGAATATAACAAACCGCTACTTGCTCCCTTATTGGTGTGCATGACCATATCCCAACTGTCTAATGATGATATATTTTAAGCTTACATGTTAAGGTAACCGAAAACAAATATTTTAGATTCTCATCCCCGCCCGCCCCTGTCCAAAACCACCCGCCTCAAAAAAATTTATTGGTAAAAGAAATCGGTTCTGTTCCGGACAGAACGGGTTTTAGACCATCCAGGATATGGAAAAACATGGCTGACAATCATAATATATTAATGTTCATCATTTCAAAGCTTACCGAAGGTGATAGTGTCACTTTTAAAGACTGTTATTGCTTTTCAAGCAAGAATAGGCAATAGGCACCAACCTGCTACTTTTGTAAATTGTTATGATTTTTTTGGAAAAAATTGAAAAGATGGACGAATATTCTACACCAAAGGTTCTGGTAACTATAAATGCCATTTTCCCAAAATTTATGTTAGTTTTTACTTCTGTTCTCAGGTATTTGGTTAATAAAAAATAAAAATTAAAAAAGTTTCCACCCGCCCGTTTTTTTCCCAAAATCCGGATGAGGATCTTGTAATTTTTTTTCTCTGGCATTACCAGAAGTATGCAATTGCCTTCAGTATTGGTCGAGATCCAAAGTCCTTAACATTATTATTAGCAGTTTCTTGTTGGTTTTCTTATCCTGAAACCGACGAAGAACAGTTTGGAAAACAACGTTTGATTTGCCATTAAAAAAAACGCGACACTTGTGAAACAAAACACTCGTTACAATTATTCGGTCAAGTGTCGCAGGTTAAAATATTTTTCGACATTATGTCGTATTCTATCAATTGTCTATTCGACCAGAATTCAATTCTTTGATTTGTCTTATTTGCGGGAACAAAGTTCTGCTTTTTTTATTAAAAAAGTTACCGAGGTCTCTCCTGATCGAGCACAAGTGACTATAATTCCATACTTGGCTAGAATGCAGTTTACCGGTACATGTACGGATGTTTACATAGAGCTCGCGTAATAGTTATATGTTAATTATTTAATGCGTCAGCCCTCATTTACCACTATATTTAGAAATAACAGTTCAATCAATATATAATTAATAATGCCAGCGGGGTTATGGGGCGACAACAAAAAAATGTACGTACCGGTAAACTGCAGGTGTCCCCTATATTTTGCTCTAAACAAATTTCATTGTTTTTCAGTTTTAAAATGGTGTCACATATTTATCGTGTTTACCTTTTAGGATAATGTCTAAAAAACCAAATTTGGAAGCTTGGGATGAAGAAGAGGAAGAAGAGGAATACGATGATAGAGCCGCGGCATGGGGCACCGACGTTGAACGAAAAGGATTTTGTGCGAGATGCGTACAATATAAATATTTCAAGATTGACTGCACAATGTTAATCATGATAGCTGTTTCGTTAGGCGCCTTAGCATTTTTAGGAATGAATGTTGTTTCTAACATGACCGGTAAGACGCTCTATTGTATTATATACAGTATATATACTGAATAATATTGCCTCTATATGGGAGTGAAACCGGACACTGATGGCGACAGCGCCTAGCCCTGCAATCCCGACAACGCAACCAATTGAGATAACCAGGACAACCCTCAAAAGGTTGATCAGATAGCCCTGATATATATATGGAATATTATAACAGTATTCATTCTGTAGGTTCGTATTTTTCGAGTTGGGTATGTAAACAATATAGCGCGAGACCGAAGATCGAGCGTGATGTGGTTACATACGCAACAAGAAATAATACGAACCTACAGAATGCATACTGTCATAATATTCCTTTTATTATATACCCTTCTCGCTCAAAACAAATTTAAATAAACTAAACAACAAAATTTTAGTCCAAAACGTTGTTTACATAATAGCAGAAAAAAATAGTAACGCGACAGTAAATTTATGAAATGCGTAAAAAATTTATGAATGGCGTAAAATACCGTAACGTTCGTAAAACTCCGACGGAAATTTCCTATTTTGGAGTTCGTTATGTGCCGGAAAATTACGACAACCTAGTGAGACGTAGTATATGACGTCACATAGAACACGGAAAGCTTGACATTGTTCGATACGGAATTTGTAATCTGACGAGTTGTAACAATTTTGCGGATCAACGATGCACTATGCTAAAATCATTCATGGGTATATAATAAACGTCATTATCACTGCATTTACATCGGATTGTTTTACTGATAACAGTAATGACTATATGTACGGGGAGACGTTTTTCGGCTGACCCACTGCACAAAAAGCGCTTAGCCTAGTAACTGTGAGTTTTAAATGGTATTGTCTCTACATGGGAGCGAACCCGCATTCGGTTGCTTTTAAAATTTTCATTTCTGAAAGGGAATTACTTATTTTTCTATCTACATGTTCTTCTTTTTTGTAATCAATCATCAACTTTTATTTTTTGTTATTTTTCAACAAAAGTTTAACATGCACTTTTTGTCTAATTTGTTTGTTTATTGAGCTTCTGTCTGTCATCATTTTCATAAACAATCTATAATGTGTAATCTGAATGTTTTAGCTGTAGATGGCGGATGGAGTGATTGGACAGCATGGAGTACTTGTTCTGTTACATGTGGTACAGGACTACAAGAACGGAACAGAACCTGCACAAACCCGGCATCGGTAAACGGAAAACCATGTGTTGGAGACTATACCGAAAAGGAACTCTGTGTCTCCACAGTGTGTCCAGGTAGAAATTTAATAACTTTTTTTTTCATTTTATCTGATTATGAATAAGCTCAACAAAGTTAAAAAACTTCTTATTGTCATATAAATGCAAACGATATATTTTTTGCCTCATTTTTGTTAAAGATCAAGAAAAAACCTTGATGGATTTGTATAGAACATTTCTTTTACGGAGCGTAACTTTGCCACCAAAGTTTCAAATGACTCCAAACTTGGTATGCATGTTTTTGGCAATGACTCGAAGTGCAGTGCACAAGAACTGTAACTCTACCTTGTTCCGTTTTTGAATTATTCCCCTTTGATTGATTTTTATAGAGCATTTCTTCTCCGGAGTATTACTTTGTTACCATAGGTTCAAATGACATCAAACTTGGTATGCATGTTTCTTGCAATGACTCGACGTGCAATGCACAAGAACTGTACCTCTTCCTTGTTCTTTTTTTGTATTATTCCCCTTTAATTGATTTTTATAGAGCATTTCTTGTCTAGGGCATAACTTTGTCACCATAGGTTCAAATGACTCCAAACTTGGCAACTATGCATGTTTCTGGCAATCACTTGAAGTACAGTGCACAAGAACCGAAACTCTACCTTCTTTCGTGTTTTAGTTATTCCCCTTTGATTGATTTTAGTGCATTTCTTGCCAAAGGCATAATTTGTTGTGCATGTTTCTTGCAATTAAACAATTAAAAGGTTATTTTATATGTGAATTTTGTGCAAATACATTGCTTATAACTGTACAACAAAAACTAATTAGCATATTTTATGTCGACTCACAAAAGTTTCGTCAGGCGACACATCCAATTGCGGAGTTCTAGTGCAATAATAACGGTTTCCTTTTTTTATTTACCAAAGTGACATTTAAGCAATAACGGAAATTCTTCTCTCTAAGTGGTTAATTATAAGCTGTCTTACAGTATACGTTTGTGAACAATCTAGATTATAAAAGCTAACATAATAATGAGGCACGCCATGGGAAAAGGTACCTTCGGGCAGTTGACGTCAATCCTTGAAACGACGTCATAAAGTTGAGCAGACGACATTAATTATTATGGAATTCGCGGTTAAAATACCATTTTATTGTCAAAATGGGTAACAAAATCACTGTTTCGTTATGAGAAAATAATAGAAATTTGAAAGTTCTTTCTAAATATAGTAACAACAAAAATGACACAAAAATGACCGAAGGTACCTTTTCCCGTGGCGTGCCTCAATTATGTTCCTGAATGTATTGGCTACAGCCGGTGAATGGAGTGTATGGTCAGCATGGGGTGCGTGTTCTGTTACATGTGGTTCAGGAATTCAGCGGCGGAGCAGAACCTGCTCAAACCCGTCACAGGATCTACAAGTGAGACCTTGTGTTGGGGACTATTCTGACTTTCAAGTTTGTGCTACCACATCTTGTTAATAGGTAATTTTTACACTAGACCAAGCCTACTTTTCGTCGAGCTCTTTCTTCAAATCACATTCTTGATTTTAGGAAGGATATCGGGATAAATGAACTTCACTTTTTTTCCCAAAGTCACAGTGAATTTTCTTGAAATACATGTTAATTCATAATTCTTAAGAAATGTCTATTTAATTATTATTATACTATATAATTTATATTTAAATATCTGAATTGAATTTTACAATTATTAGAATAAATATGTTTTGTATATAATAATAAATACTTCTACATGATTATAACATCTTTATTTAATAAAACACAGTTTGTTTTTTATAAATACTTTATTTATAAAAGTGAAAAATGCAGTTCAGGAATCGCCACAAAACAAAACACAGCCTCCCCACGTAGCGAAAAAGAAGATAGGAAGAAAGAGAGCATGTTTGTTATAAGTATGTCAACTCAAAACGCCACAAACAATTAACGAACAAGAGAACCTTTGGGGATACCGCCTCGGAACGGCCAGTGGCAAAACAAATTGCCACCGGGGGTTTAAACCAGGTTCTAGGGTGCACCAACCTCACACTTGTTCTCACATCAACAAACAAGCACAAGTTGTCTTGGTGAAATAGCTCCAACTCACCCATCAGCTTAACAATGTTGCATGCAAAAGCGCGCAAAGATATAAAACATAAGAAGCTAATAGCCTTGCAAAACGAAATGGGCGAGTCCTCGATGATCTTACCGAGACCAGAGTACCTGGAGTCAAACATATTTTTAGTCCTGAAAATTTAGGAATATAATTTTTAAAAATATTTTACAAACACACAATGTCCAAATTTTATATATTTTTTTTAAATGCCTCCAAGTATCAGAATGATTTTTAAGCTCCAGTCCATAACTTAAGTAAGAATATACTATTGAAAAATCATATTTGTCCATATAGACTCCAATATATAATCTCTCTAACAGAACACAAACGGTCCGATCGAATTCTTCTTATAGACGGGATTTTCAATAATATTATTAAATTATAGTTAACGAACTTTTAAGAAGCTAAATATAATGGAGCTATATTTAGCACCGACGAAGAGACCACTTAATGCGCGATCTCGATTTTTGTGACGTTTCGGAAATCCTACTTCCGCTTTTAGTCGCGCGGACCAAATTTATTTTAATAAATTAAAAATTTATTAGCCCGAACTAATGCTGCAAATTTGTGCCTATTGTTCCAAATACATGTAATATTTCTTACAACAGCGGGTTAAATTGAAGTAATGCCGCTTTAAAAAGTTCGACAGATATAATACGCGAAATCATTTTTTAGTGCTTTATGTGTGTGAAGTTAGCTGCCAGTTAATGCATGATTTGATTGGCAACAGCAATTCATTTGGTAAAGAAAATAGATATACAGAAGCATTTTGTTTCAAATCAGTTACTAAGACCTGTAAAGGAGTGTTACATATGGATAATCAGACTACATGACATTGTACATGCTTATTTTTAATTGATTGAGATTATTTCATCTATTTTGGCACAATAGCTGAACTATTTTTCAACTTAAGTGACAAAAAACTCTTATACAAAACTGAATTGTGGCGCTGGTCTACGCTAAGCTCTGTGTGTCTCACACTGTGAGTGACTGAACATTGCGAGGTCCATTTCACAATTCAACTTCACATAAAAGTTGGTTCTCACCAGCCTTACATCTTGTTTTCAAGAAAAACTCCATGCATCTGATTTTTCCGTCACTGGGCCTTATGCTCCATTGAATTTGAAGGCCTAATAATCCACTGACAAGCTACCATTCAGTAGTTTTCAACTTGATTTCCTAAGTCTAAAAATGGCCGATTGCTAGTATTGCTATTGGTTACAACGAACGACAACCTACTCTCTAAACTAACGATTTATTTTTTTGCTTTCCAAAATGCTAGTCCGATAATAATGCTAACGAATAATAAATTTTAATTTTAAAGATAGTTTGCAATTAGCGATTAATAAAAATAAGGCCAATAAACAAAATTTGTCCAAACAATACTTTGCCGTAAGTTTTTACCGGTCAGGTTTTTTCCCGTGTTTACATTGCCTTATGCTTTGCACAGCCGGTAACCAGGGCACACTTCCGTGACATCGTTTTTTTAGCCTTAGTGAATGGGCATTCCTGCGACCTTAAGACGAGCTTAACGCTCGGGGTCGACCCGAGCTAGAGCTCGATATTATAATTATTATAGATTTTTTATGAAGATGCTATGCTTTTCATTTTCAGTAGTTGCTGTTGTATTTTCTATATCTGGCGGCACTGGTGGAAATTAATCATCGACACTGAAGATCAAGTATAAACTTCTGAAGTTTCGTTCAACATGACAACTGGTGAATTCGATTGTCGACTGTCAAGTCTTTCAGTATAGTACAACAGTAATAAGAAGCGCGTCTATAACACAGACGGCATAATTGTTTCTTTTATAAAGAAGACATTTACAACTGTATATCGATGTTTGTGTATAAAATAGTAATGGCGTTAACACAACCAAAGTTCTGATTGGTCACTATTTGTCCTATTTTTTCCAATGAAAAACATGGACTTCACTTTTATTTGTATTCAGTTAGCAATGACAGTCTTCAATTGCTTTTAATGTTGTAATAATTTAATTCGGAATAATAGGTGGGACTTATCTTGCTAAAATGCATTTCATTCAACTTCAGGTCAACCAATCAGAAAGTGATCTAAATTTCTTGTTTTCTTTTACTCAGACCGCTTATTAGTAGAAAACAACTTATTAATCAGTAGCATTTTTTGTTCAAATAAATAACCTTCGAAGTACTAAATTTTATAAGTACTTCCTTTCATTCTAATTTTGAGCCTGAGTTAAAAGTAATTGATACTGGATTCATCTAGGAAAACGATCAATAACGCTTAAAAAGACATTTAACAATGCAAAACAGTTCTTTTCACAATCTCTCTTTACATATGAAAGACAAGAAACTAGCATACAATGTAAACATGTACAGCTGATGACCCATTAGAACTTTAGGTGAGTGTACATATCAGGAAACACCAAAAAAACTAAGGTTGTTACGAATTTAATCCAAATGATAACTTACGCTGATAAAATCTCATCCCAAGTTTATAAAACTGATAATGGAAACCAGTCTCAAATCTCAAGCATCTGATAAGCTGAAATGGCGACCAGTCGCCATTTCAGCCAATCAGATGCTTGAGATTTGAGACTGGTAACCAACCCCAGTTTTATAACCTTCAGCCCAGAATGATCACTTATGTCGTGATCCATCTAAGAACATAAGCTATCAAAGTTGCAAATCCACTCACCCAAATTTCTAACTGGTATCAACTGTGTATGTTTACAATGTATGCTAGTTTCGTTTCTTCCCATAAGCAATATAGGTTGAAAAAAGAACTGTTTGTCTTGGAATAAATTATGAAATGTATTTTAATCTGTATTAATGTTTTCTTAAATGAATCAAATACCGTTACTTTACACCGCACTGTCAAAATTAAAACAGTATTTAATTGAAACGGAGGTAATTAAGAAATTGTGATCTTTGAATGTATTTATTTAAGCAAGAATGCTGCTGTTTTATAAGGTTATATGTTTTTCCTAGAAGCGAGAGGCCCTATTAAAACAAATCAAGCAATTTATAGCAATTTTCTGGTTGCTTGACATTAAATTACAAGAAATGTTTTTTAGCAAATTTAGGAAACTTTCTGCCAAACTGTTCTAAAGTAAATTGTTTCAAGAGTAATGCTTGAATGTAGGACAGTTTTTGGCAACATATTACAAATGGGGTTAAGCTGATGTCTTTCTAATAACAATATACAGACAGAAAGTGACTAATTAGAACTTTGGGTGAGTGTAAAGTTAACCAGCTTTAGAACACATTTTAATCGTGTACCAAAAATGAAGTTTATAAGGGTGGCTACACACGTGACTATAAGAGTGTCGTGCACACCAATATATTGGTAAAATCACTCGCTTCAGGTAATTTGCTTATTTCTCAGCTATTTCTGGGTCGATTTTAATCAGATAAAAAGCACCTGTTCAAAAGCATTTTCATTAACATTTAACATGTTTAACCTCCAATATTAGTTTCTTCAACATTCTAAAACATTTTTTGAGAAAAAAACGCAAGTGATTGATATTGGAGTTAAAATGTCGATGCAAATGCTTGTTAAAAGGACGAAAGTGTTTTTATTTGATCAATATCGGTCTTGATATTCCAGAGAAATAAGCAAAAACGTACCTAAATCGAGCGACTTTTCTGCAATAAATGTGTGCACGACATTCTAAATCTCACGTGGTATAGCCACCCTGTTCATAGGGAATTCCAAAAACATTTCTGAACTTGAATTATGCCAGATTCATTCAACGCCAGGGATGGCCTGCCAAATTTGTCGAAATGGAGGCGGTGAGCGAGGAAAAGGAGTTTTTAGATCATTGTGCGTGTTTTATACCGGTTATTTCTTGGTGACTGTTGTTATTAGACCTCCTTACCAATGCCCAAGGTTATAAAACTGAGCATGCAAACCAGTTTCAAATCTCACGCACCTACATGTATTATGATAGAAATATTAAGTTTTATGATACCACGGGGGACCGCCATAATGTACATAACGGGGTAAAGAAAGTATTTCTAATGCAATATAATTATGTTTGTTATATTTTAACTTTCTTCAATGTTTGTGTTTACTATTTAACATTGTGTATTTAGCATACATGTACAACTATTTATACAGAAAGTTTGCAATACAAATAAATTTTTGAATAAATTGCAGATGGAAAGCAATATAATTATATAGCACTAAATTAAAAATACAAAATCAATTACGTTTACTTCACTAAAAATGCAACAAAGTCTCATTTATGCTAATATCTGTGCCCAAGATCATAAAACTAAAATTTTTAATCTGGAGATCAGTCTCAAATCTCAAGCATCTGATTGGCTGAAATGGCGACCAGTCGCCATTTCAGCCAATCAGATCCTTGAGATTCGAGATTGATCTCAAATTTTAGTTTTATGATCTTGGGCCCAGATTTGTATTGCAATACTGTGACAGTCAAGTCGCAACTGTATGTCACATAATACTACCCGATTTTACGGGTTGTTGCGTTCTGTTTCTTGAATTGGGGCGTGTCATGGGAAAAGGTACCTTCAGTCATATTTATTGATATTCTAGTTTTTACTAAATTTAGAAAGAACTTACAACTATTAATCAATTTCTTATGACTAAAATGTGATTTTTTGTACACATTTCGACAATAAAATGGTATTTTTCGTCTGCTCAAATTTATGACGTCATTTAAGAAATTGACGTCATCTGTACGAAGGCACCTTTTCCCGTGACGCGCCCCAATTAACTTGTTTCTGGAAATGCAGCAAGTCTATTGTTCGCATCAATTCAACGCATCTTTATAACCTATAAAGATGTTGTTAACTTTCTTTTAAATGTTTCAAATATTAACCGTATTTCAGTTGAACATAATTACAGAGTGATTAAATAACCGAATTAATTGTCAAATGAGCTTTTTATATAAAAAAGGAAAATAGCTTGTGCACTTACATTAAATATTGTTTTCTATTGTTCAATAACAAGGTATAATACAACGGAATACTTTGGGTACATGTAACTAGCAGATTTCAAACGATCAAATTTTGCTCACATTTCTTTGATATATGTAGATGTAAAAAATTATTTAATATTAAATTATTTTGTTATTTATGTCTATGTTTCTTCTTTTTTCTGGAATAAGTTGTAAATATTTAGAACCAACACATCCCCGTACAATAACTGGCTGGCTGGCTGGCTGCCTGCCTGCCCTGCCTGCCTGTTCAAAACCTCCCGCCTGTCTGCCTGCCTGAACATAATATACATAATAATATAACTTTATCCTCCTTTTTATTACAAGAACAATACCTGTATCAAGAAATGATGTATGCTTATCAGGAATAGCAACAATCAGAAAACACAGCCTACTCACACTGAAAAAGGGCAAAGAAAAAGAGAGCATGTGTGTGCATGTAGTAGTACGAAATAATCAGTTTAAAAAACACCACAAAGAAAAAACATTGTAACCTGAGGGATAACAGCCTCGGAACGGTCAGTAGCAAAATATTTTGTCATCGGCGTGTATACCAAGCACAAAGCCGCAACAGTCTCACCTCCCTTGATCTTACAGGTTTGTTTATTACCACGTCCACTAATATAAAATGAATTCATATTTACGATATTATCATTTTTAAAAAGACACCACATACAATTAACAAAAATTACGACTCGAGGGGTTACCCCCTTTGAACCGTCAGTGGAAAATTACTTCGACATTGGCGTGTATCAAACTCACACTTGGATAATACAGGTTTGCTCATTAACACATCCAAGTTGTTTGTTGGGTTAACTAAAACCCGCCCTTTATTCGACTATGTTGCACACAAAAGCAGAAAGAAACACATAAAGGAAACAGCTTATCTCATAGTCAGTGGTACCAGATCACGTCGAGTTAAATATTCGGTGAAATATGCATCCCATCTCAGCTAAAAAGTAAAGAGAAATGGAGAGCATGGGTTTGTTAAATGGGGCGCGTCTCGGGAAAAGGTACCCACGGACAGTTCACGTCAATCTTTGAAATGACGTCATAAATTTGAGCAGACGACATAATTCATTATGCCTTTCGCGGTAAAAATATCATTTCATTGCAAAATGTGTAACAAAGTCACATATAAGTTATAAGAAATCGATTTATAGTTGTAAGTTCCTTCTAAATTTATCAAAAACAAAAATATCTCTAAAATGACCGAATACGAAAACCTCTTTCCGTGACGTTCCCCAAATGATCAAATTCAAAAGAAGACACCACAAACAACGAAAAAGCGAACAGTACATGCAATCCTAATGCAGACTTTTTATAACGCTTTGATATTGTTCAATACATTTTATTCAATCGATAAAAATATGAGATAAACAGCTCTAAAATAAGTCTGCAATCCATTGGTCTTTATACCAGTCAACTATATGCGTAGCAAACATACTTAAAGAACGTGCTTCACAGAGATGGAGACGCCGCCGTATTGCAAATCATTTTTTCAGTTTTACACCTTCTTTCATATATTATCAAGTATGGTACGTTTTATTCATTTCTCTTAGCAGGTAGTTTCCATTTACCAGCCTTCGTTCAGTGATGTACTTAGTTGACAACACTACAAATCTTTTTTTTTAGTTTTATCTACTCACTTTATCTATTATCAAATATGGTCACATCACCATATTTCTTATTGACTAATTCATATAGCAGGTAATTCCATTTAGTACCAGCATCCGCTCAGTGATCGATATGGAAACAATTGATCATAAGCCTGTGAATATATGTCTTTAAATTTAAAAGATAGATATGTGATTAAAAAATACACTGTCTCCCGAATAACACACAGCAATAGTCGTTAAATTGTACATTTCTAAACCGAATCCATGCATTTAAACTTATCCAATTGAAATGTCACAATATCACCTTTCATCAAAAGCTCCAACGCAGCTGTGCATATAATTAGTTTTGTTTACTGTAGAATATACTATCACACAATCATCTATCAAGCTGTATAAAATAGCACACATTGACATATTCTGTTTTTTAATTCATTCTATTTTTAGAAGCATAAGTTTTATAAAACATATCAGGATAAGTGTTTCACTTTCAAAGGAACTTTTTAAAATGTACATCTTGACGTCATCTGCTGTTATGCTGTACATCTTGACGTCATCTGCTGTTATGCTGTACATCTTGATGTCATCAGCTGTTATGCTGTACATCTTGACGTCATATGCTGTTATGCTGTACATCTTGACGTAATCTGCTGTTATGCTGTACATCTTGACGTTATCTGCTGTTTATGCTGTACATTTTGACGTCATCTGCTGTTATGCTGTACATCTTGACGTCATCTGCTGTTATGCTGTACATCTTGACGTCATATGCTGTTATGCTGTTCATCTTGACGTTATCTGCTGTTTATGCTGTACATTTTGACGTCATCTGCTGTTATGCTGTACATCTTGACGTCATATGTTGTTATGCTGTACAACTTGACGTCATCTGCTGTTATGCTGTACATTTTGATGTCATCTGCTGTTATGCTCATGCTCATTTCTTGACAAGTTTAAGTCGTAGAATATCACTATGACTGTCGCTATCTGATGCAGACAGCTGAAAGTCAAAAAAACAGAACAGATAAAAAGGTGTTGATGGTAACGACTACCCATTATATGAAACAATGAACAAGATGCACTAATATTTTTTTTTCATCGTATACGTGTAAGTTAACTAATAGGGCCCCAAGGGAGATTAGTTTTTTTATGCCCCCGCCATGTAATGGCGGAAGGGCATATAGTGTTCACCCTGGCTGTGTGTGTGTGTGTGTGTCAGTGTGTCAGTGTGTCAGTGTGTGTGTAACTTTGTTATTTCTTATTGGATTTTAAAATAACTTGGTATGAATGTTCACCATATCAAGACGGTGTGTCGCGTACAATACCCATGCCTGTAGGTCCAAGGTCAAGGTCACTGTTACTAAAAATAGAATTTTCTTGTCCGGGCTGTAACTTCCTTATAAATGGAGGGATTTCAAAATAACTTGGCACAAATGTTCACCATGACAAGGCGGTGTGTCACATACAACACCCATGCCTGTAGGTCCAAGGTCAAGGTCACTGTTACTTAAAATAGAATTTCGTTGGAAAATTTTGTCCGCTCTGTAACTTTGTTATTTCTCATTGGATTTTAAAATAACTTGGTATAAATGTTTACCATATCAAGACGGTGTGTCGCGTACAATACCCATGCCTGTAGGTCCAAGGTCAAGGTCACTGTTACTAAAAATAGAATTTTCTTGTCCGGGCTGTAACTTCCTTATGAATGGAGGGATTTCAAAATAACTTGGCACAAATGTTCACCATGACAAGGCGGTGTGTCGCGTACAACACCTATGCCTTTAGGTCCAAGGTCAAGGTCACTGTTACTAAAAATAGAATTTTGTTGGAAAAATCTTGTCCGCTCTGTTACTTTGTTATTTCGTATTGGATTTTAAAATAACTTGGTATAAATGTTCATCATATCAAGACAGTATGTCGCGTACAATACCCATTCCTGTAGGTCCAAGGTCAAGGTCGCTGTTACAAAAAATAGAATTTTCTAGTCCAGGCTGTAACTTCCTTATGAATGGAGGGATTTCAAAATAACTTGGCACAAATGTTTACCATGATAAGGTGGTGTGTCGTGTACAACACCCATGCCTAAAGGTCAAAGGTCAAGGTCACTGTTACTAAAAATAGAATTTTGTTATAAAAATCTTGTCTGCTCTGTTACTTTGTTATTTCTTATAAAAGGATTTTAAAATAACTTGGTATAAATGTTCATTATATCAAGACGATGTGTTTTGTACAATACCCATGCCTGTAGGTCCAAGGTCAAGGTCACTGTTACAAAAAATAGAAATTTCTTGTACTGGCTATAACTTCGTTATTAACAGAGTGATTTCAAAATAATTTGGCACAATTTTCACTATGACAAGGCGTTGTGTTGTGTACAATTCCCATGCCTGTAGGTCCAAGGTCAAGGTCACTATTACTAAAACCAGAATTTTCTTGTCTGGGCTGTGAGTTTGTTATTTCTTATTGGATTTTCAAATAACTTGGTATAAATGTTCACCATGACAAACATGCATAGCGGGGGCATCCGTGTCCTATGGACACATTTCTAGTTTTACTAATCGGGCTACCCTCTATAAACAAAGCCATTCATTCATTCATTCATTCATTCAATAAAACTGATGAACGTGTAATTAAATTAAAAGAAACGACTTCTAACGTCACAGATAACATTTGAATGTAAAGCTACATATCACACATTTAACGTTTATTTTTGTGAATATTAATTATTCTAAAAATTAATGTACGGCTAATTTTGACTTTACAAAGTTGTAAGCTGTAATAACGTATGATTTTTCGCAATATATTACAAATACTTGTCGGATTTTATGACACAGGAACACATCGTACAATTATGATTACAGAATCGTTTCTGCCGACGGATGTTTCGTACTTAATTCTAGGTTTTACCTTGAACATATTAAGAATTTTTTGTCTTCTGTATTACTTACCCTTACTTTCATTTTGTAAAGATCGTAAGATATTGTCTGTTTCCATCGTGGTGAACTACGAGTGCTTGAGTTTGACTCATTTATACATTTTAGGACAAATCAGAATAGCAAAATTGTCACAGAAATAGTCGTTTTAAACAGTTTATACTAAAAATGGAGTGCGTCACGGGAAAATGTGCATTCGGTCATATGCTATTTTTAAATTAGTTGATACTATATTTGGAAAGATCATAAAATTATCTTTTATTTTATCATAACATATTGGCAATTTTGTTACACATTTTGACAACATAGTTGTATTTTTACCGCGAAATGCATAATAAGATATGTCGTCTGCTCTACTTAATGACGCCATTTGAAGAATTGACGTCAAATGCCCGAATGTACCTTTTCCCGTGGTGCGCCCCAAATTAATGTAATAGTGTAACATTCCCACTTGATACCACATCATTCTGCTAGATGCCTTTTTAATTAGTAAAACAAGCCTTTAAACAAAATAGTGTATTTCATTTCGCCCTCATAATATGGAATAAGTGTATTATTTTAAACCCTGCATTGGTTGAAATACTGTTTATTAAAGTCTGCTTAGACAGCTACGCCGACAGCAACAATGGTAATATTTGGTCGTTATGTAAACCCGTTCTGGAGAGTGAAGTGTGTATAACTGTAAGAAAATTTAGCTGTGCAATATTTAATTTATTAGTTCAAGTGTTGCAAATAACAGTATAACCTAAATCTTTAAGTAACAAATGTATGTTTACTGTTGCAAGTGAGTAAACATTAAGTTCTTACCGACTGACCATTGTTTTCTTCATTCGAATGTTTGGATAAATTATTTAATGGATCGACCTCTGGAATTTCGGTATTCTCCTCGTTCACCTTTTCTTTCATGTTACTATGGTTTTCTGCCGCAGCATCTTTTTCAGTTCCGACATTTTCTGATTGATCTGCTGCAATATGTTTTCTTGCAGTGTTATCAACGAGAGTGTCTGAAAGCTGAAGTTCGTACAACGCGAATGTACTTTCTGACAGCTGTACTTCAAGCCTATATCGTTCAGCAATATCATGTGATGTTAAGCTTGTTGTTGATTCCGATCGATGGAAATCAAATTCTACTGTGAGGTTATCTAATTTTGATGGAAGACTTTTAGATGACCACGATTTCAGAAGATTAACTTCATTGGAATTCGGAACGTAATTTTCCGCTGATTCAAGGGAAGGGCAGTACATTTCAGCCCTATCATCGCAAATACCGTTTGTTGCCTGTTGATCAAGATAAAATTTTGTTTCCTCGTCCACGTTTGCATCATGTGTAGTGGTTTTCTGAAACATTTTTAATGTTTGTGAATTTATTATCGAGACAAATGAGAACTTGCGCTGAAATAAATTCAAAATAATGATCTAGTATGGAAAGAGTTATCGCCGCCGATTTTGGAGTTAAATGCATGCCGGCACGGTGCTTAAAACACATTTGTTTTTTTAAAGCGTACATAATATACATACTAAAACTGTGTCTTCTTCATCAGTTCTAGTTTTTCTATCATTGTAAGGTCGGCGATCTGCATTGTCGTCATTTCTTGACGATGACAAATTGCAATCCGATAAAGCCATTCGCGTTTTTATTCCTGTTGTTTGATGTGTTGCCTGCCACTGCTTGCATACGGCTTCGCGATCAACTTTACTAGCCAATACGGTTGATTTTGGTTGTTTCTTATCTACAAAAATAAAAACGGTATTACGTTACATTGTACCAGAACTAGAAATATGTACTGTGCTTTTGAAGGTTGATTTCGTTGTTATTTCGTGTGAAAATAGTTGTTCCTCTTGGTGTTAATCAATTTATTGTTGATTTGTATAACATGTGAATAAAACGGTGAAACATACGTAAAGAAACGCAATAGATTTTCGGACACTTCAAAACAGTATAATAATAGATAGTTCATCTAATGTGTATCCCCCGTCTTTCGATTAAATAAAGTTTACTTAAACGATGCATGTACCTTTACTCTTGTAACTAAAGCATTGCACTGCGTTTCATTTACCTAGCAAATTGGGTAGGCTTACAATCATTTACAATCCACAGTAGTTTGTGCAGTGTTGCAGACGTAATACATTCACACAAATGCAAATACGACCAGACTTAAATTTTTAGCATCTGATTGGCTGAACTGGCGATCACTCCCCATTTCATCCAATCAGATGCTTGAGATTTGAGACTGGTCTCCTGATCAAGTTTTATGATCTTGGGCCCAGTACTTTAATCAGTATATTATCGGTGTTACGTTCGCAACCTGTTCGAGCGGTTGTCTTTGATAGCTCGAGTGTTCGAGATTATGGTGCTAGGCGCTGTCGAAGAACGGGTTTGGTTACTATTATGGGCTTATATCCAATAAGTTTGTCGTTATTATTTTCTTCATTATATTTAATTTTACAATTCAAATTATTAGCATGTCAATTGGTGGGAGTTATCATACATTCTTGCGCGGAACAATGCTAGAAATGATGTTTGAGGACGGATCAAATGTCTGAAAATGATCATTATACAAAAGTTAAAGTACTATGTAACAGTTACTTGTAAAACTATTACAACTACCAACACTTTAAGACTTTAAGACTTAAAGTATTAACTATTTAAATGCAACGTTGTAGTTTATCAACATACTGGTTTAAGTTTGTTTTAAAGAATTAAATATTCCTTGAAATTGATTTACCACTTTCTGATTTTTCATCATATGTTGTGTCTGAAGACAAACACGTCCTCGTTAAGACTGACACAGACATATTTTCAAATGGAACAAATTGGTAACACATTTTGCTTTCCTTGGTGGTAGTTGCAAAAAGCTGGTATAACTCGGGCACGTTGTTCAACACAAGGCTTTGTTGCTGGTCATCCAATGTGCAACCTGTCTCCACATCAGGATCACTGAACTCAAAAACCATTCCTTTCCGTTTAGGTGCGTCTTTGTCGTCGAGAGCTTTTCTCTGCGATGCTTTCAAGTCAGGGTCGACATGCGATTTCAAACATGCATTATCACCATGAACGTTTGCCTGGTGTCAAAAACATATCTTAGTATTATATGTATTACCATATCAAGATCTTAAATCATAAACACGTTTATTTCATTTCATTTTGTGTTATATCACAACAAAGCGTCCATAATTAAGATAATTTCACAAGTCAAAAGTGAAATATGCCTATCAGGAATGGCCAAATCCAGCCAGACACAGCCTCCCCACACAGCCAAACGGTAGAGATGAAAAGAGAGCATGGTATTACAATAATCCATTTCTAAATGGACGCGACAAACAATTAACGAAGTAAGAACCCGAGTGGTTACCGTTCCCGTTAACCAAGTTTAGTATATACACGATGAAGTAAAAAGATTGTTTCTAGTCCATAAATACTTGAAAGAAACATGCATAATACTTAGTCTAGCCATCTTCACTTTTCACGAAATATTTTTAAGTAATCAAAGAAAGTAAAAAAAGAAAAACATTATTATAAAACATTATAAAATTAATATAATAATATCTCGCCAATATATTTCGTTGGAGTATAGTGCTTCCTTTAAAAGGTTTCGTCAAAACTGTAGAATTTTAAATTTTAAAAGCTAAAGCTGTATTCCATTTTATATTGTCAAACAAATCTCTTTATTTAAAACATACTTACACATTGTGAGGTTCGGAAAGATCCTACAAAAGAAACTGTCATAAAGTAGTAATAATCAGTGTTATAAGATCATTTTAAGACCAGATAAATAAGGATTATTATTCTACATCTAATAAATTCATCCAATTAGCGTCCTTTGATTCTACCACGTGACCGTCCAATATTTTCCCGTATTGGATCCAAAAAAGTCCGTATTTTTTCATATTGGATGATTAAGTGCAAATGCACTTTACCATTGTTTTACAACGATAAAAGCCGTTGACCGTAAAAATGATCCGAATGAAAAAAAACACACGTGGTCGTGTAAATACACACTGAGACGAGCAAAGCATCTGGTGACAGTGACTCATTGTTGTCGTCTGGTTCAATCAGACAATGTCATCATGTTAACTGATGAAGAAATTTCGGAATTTGTACTTAAACAGAAGCCGAAAAACACATTGACTAAAACAAAATCAGTCATGCTTCATTTATTAGATGTAGAATAAAAAGGTTATTAGACGTTTTACTGTACAATACGGGATATATTTGGACTCGTACACAGCTTGAAAAGTCATATTGGACTCGCCTAACGGCTCGTCCAATATGACTTTTCAAGCTGTGTACTCGTCCAAATATATTCTCGTATTGTACAGTAAAACGTCTTATAACCTATAATGATCAATTCGCTGTTTTCCATTACTGCCAAAGAATTGAATAAATCAAACCGAAACTGCAATAATTTCATATTTGTTGTGTATGTTTGTATCATGTGGCGGCGGTATAATGTCTCCCCCGTACATTCAATCAGTGCTGTTATGAGTTATGTCCTTTGAAGATCGCAGAGCGCGATTCTTATGATACAACTAACTCAATGGTCATTTTAAAATTACTTCGTTTAATATTTAATTAAAAATTGGTGGTTTAAATATCCCTGTCAATAGAGTTTTGGATATTGTTTAATCTTCCCAAGAATGTACTTCATGCTTTTGATTTTTAATTTGCTTTTAGAGTTGTCTGTAACATGCAAGATTTAAATTTTCAGATTCCCTTTCAGAATTCTCTTGTGTTTAATTCCACTCCTTGTTTTCTCGTTTAGGGCAAACCCATTCTTTTAACTGGGAACCTTACTCAACTGAACATAGAATTGTATAAATACGAAAATACTGCATTGAAGGTTTCATGTTTACCGCCCTATGCATAACATCATTTGGGATTGATCGAAATTTTACTGTTTATTGGTTTAAATAATGGCGCTCCAACCCGGGGATATGCGACGTGGGAAGTAATATGCATTTTCATTACTGTAACAGCTTATGAACAGGCTCAATTGAACTGAGCCTGCAATATATTCATATTTGTCGTGTTTGGTGGCATTCAAAATTCACTTTTCATATATAATTTAAATGTATGTATGTAATTTCCTAAAACGATTTGAACACGATATATCTTTTTCTGTATCAAGTTTAAACAATGTTTATCAAATTAAGTGAACTCTGGAAAAGATTATCAGTCAAGTGTTATGGAAATAAAATTACCAACGATTTTATTGCTAGCATGTGCGGACAAAAATGGTTTGACAACAAACTTTGTACTTAAAAAATATACTATAGCCCATTTATAACATAAATACAATTTAGTTTGTATAATCGAAAGATATCTTTCTGCCGAAATCCAAATGTTTTGTTCAGTTAAAGTGGTGTATTCTTATTGGTATTAAATGTGTTGACTTAAATATATAGAGGATATTTGGTTTTACTAGTGTAAGATAGAAATATATTTCACCGAGCATGCCGAGTGAGCTCCGAAAGTCATATTTTCACGAGTGGCGAACCACGAGTGAAAATACATAACTCCGGAGTTCACGAGTGAAATATTTTTTATATTTCGCTGGTAAAAAACAAATTTTTCTTTTTTTATGCTTTTAGTGCATAATTTTTTACGAATTTAACAGAAAACTTGCATGAAAGGGCGCCAAAAACGTGTGTTTATGATGTGACGTTATGACGTTAAATATCCAAACTTGAGCCCGTTTTCTAAACGTTCTCATACAGAATGTTATGTAAGTTTGGGTACCAACCTGAAAAAAAAGTGAAAATAAAAATGATATTCTACTGTTTGAAAACAGTAAAATACCACTTTTATTTCACCGGAAAAATTCTATTATTCACTGGAAAACATAAAATAAAATCGAGAAATTACCTCTTGCAGATGATATTCCACTGTCACCTGTAATGTATAAAAAATAATTTTAACAATATACTCAATGTAAATGTTGATAATACATTTACTCTTTTAAAATGTTTTTTATAGTTTGCCCAGAATATAAGTTTGATATAAATAACATGCAGTAGAGTAAACGACAGCCAGCAGGAAAGTAGTCTACACTTTTGAAAAACTTTTAATTATAAAAAGCTAATAGGCGATGCAAAAATATTACTTGCTACATAACTGAGTCTGCATTATCACAGTTATTATGTTGTGATGGACACAATGGAAATTTCATTGTAAAAAGATACGCGTTTTGCTAATTTAAAGTAAACACAAATCTAAATATCATAGATTACCAAATACTTACGATTTGCCGAAAGGTCGGATAAGCGTTTGTGATTTAAACTTCCTTTTTCATGCTGTGAATATATTATAATAATAATTAATAACATGTATGACATTTCTGAAAGTAAAACATAGTTTCAAATAGGTTGTATAAATAAACGACATTATCACGTTTCTAGTACTATATCTTTAAACTCAAAATATAAGTAGTTATTTTAATTATCTTTAAATCTTCAAAAAGTTTTACGTTTTACAAATAAATCCTTTAGTGAGTTAATTCACGTGCGACATGTTAGCGAAGCGGTGTGTGTTCGAAGTTTTTCAAAATTTACCAAGTTCAAAGAAACGTAACTATAACTATTATTTTGCTGAGAACTTGTAAGAATATGATGGACAAACTTTTATTAAATCTCATTTAATTTTATTTGTGTGATCTGAACATCATTACAAAAGTCTACATGTAGTTTCTTACAAGTCTTATAGATATGTAATTAATATCGACGCTATATTTTAGGTATGCCCCTACACATGAGGCGACTTTTCTTATGTTGACTTTTCTGTACGTTGCTTTGTTTCACTAAATATACACACATACTACTGGAGTTCTAGAACATAATTATTTATGTTACATTGTATTTTCATTTTTGAAATGTCTCAATAACTTAATTATAAATGTCTGAATCGCACTCAACCCGGCACTCAACCCGGCGCTCAATCAATCTGAGCCTGAAATGTTTTCATATTTGTCTTGTTTGGTGGCTTTTAAAGTTTCTACTTCATCTACATGATCTAGGTACAAAGCAGTATCTAGTGGGACGACAGTATGCATATTTACGCAATTTCACTGATTGAAACTGAACGCGTACATATCTACTTGTTATTTATGCCAAAAAAAGCTATCACGTGCCCTTACTAAGCCAATCTGATACCTGTGCCTAAGGTTATAAAACTGAGCATAGAAACAAGTCTCAAATCTCAAGCATCTGATTGGCTGAAATGGCGACCAGTCGCCATTTCAGCCAATCAGATGCTTGAGATTTGAGACTGGTTTCCAATCAAAGCTTTATAACCTTGGCACCGGTATTCGATGTTAAAGTATATATCCTACCTAACCCAGGGTGACTATACCACGTGACTTTTTAGGTAGGTTTTTGCTTATTTCTCGGTAATTTCTGGACCGATTTCGATCAGATAAAGAGCACCGTACTCCTGTTAAAACATTGTCATTGACATATAACCTCCATTATCAATCGGCTGCCGTTTTCTAAAACATTTAAAGACAAATTCACACTTTCAAACAAAGTTTGTCTTTGATTGTTTGAGAAAACGGCAGCCGATTGATAATAGAGTAAGATGACGATGAAGATGCTTTTTAACAGGAGTACGGTGCTCTTTATCTGATCGAAATCGGTCCAGAAATTACCGAGAAATAAGCAAAACCCTGCCTAAAAAGTCACGTGGTATAGCCTTAATGTAAACAATACATTAAATATTATGAGGTTATATGCATTTATGATGTTAAAGAGTTAAACAATGCTTAGCATACATGTATGCAATTATTTATTTCAAAAACATTTCTTTACAATATAATTCCAACTTACATTTAAATATTGCTGTTTGAAGTTTTCAAGCAGCTTTATGGTATTGTCGGCAGCATCTAAAAGAAGTTCATTGACCTCTCCATCTGCTTGTTGTAGAGAAGCATGTTTTGAAGTTAAATCTTTGATGCTACACTGAAATGTGTTGTTCAGATACACAAACGCCCAACTAAACTCGTTAAAACAGTTAGAACATGTCACCACGGCATTTCTAGGTTCTTCACATGTCTCATTAGAAATCACTTTGTTAGTTTCCATTGTTCTGTAAGATACTTAATAACATGTAGTTTTGTATAATGGTTGCAAAAACCATATTGCGGTTACGTTATTTGCAGATTGTACATGTAAACATATACATGTAATTGTTTTACTTAAAATCAAATTTTAAGTATTTAAAAGTGTTATTCATATTCCAGGTTTGCACCAACATTTTACCTCATTTTTACATGTAAAATCCCGAGTAATTTTCAGCTTTTTAACACTTTTAATGAGACTAGTTAACAATCTATTTAATTCAAATTAACTTTTGTGAATACCTACAGATTTATGTCATCAGCACGATAGAAAACTGGCCAAATGTGTGTCATACAATGAAACATGGAAATTAAATTAGATAACTTATATAAATGACAATGATCATCTTAACTTCCTGTTTTTGATGTTAATCTTGATTCGACCAACTGAGAGCATTGACAAATATTTTCATCTTCCGTGTATCGATTTATTAGGTCATAAAAAAGTTGGTATTTCCCCCATTTTATAATAATAATAATTATAATTATTAATAATAATAATACCTATTATTATTATTATTATTATTATTATTATTATTATTATATTAAAAATGCATTTTTACAACTCTTTTTTCAGCTTTTTCTGATTTAATGTTTGCACAACTGACTGCTATTCATGACGAATTATATTTATTAACCTATTTCTACATGTGTCTCCAATCAATTGATGTTGAATGTAAGGATGTTAGTGCAGGATACAAAAAATACGATTATCAAAGGTACATCAGACACGCCAGCGATAACACTTAACGGTATTTCTGAAAACATTTATACGCCGCTGCCACAAAATTCTGGACTGAAGGTTATAAAACTGAGATTGGAAACCAGTCTCAAATCTCAAGGATCTGATTGGCTGAAATCAGATCCTTGAGATTTGAGACTGGTTTCCATGCTCAGTTTTATAACCTTGGGCACTGTTCTTCCTTGAAGTTAACTTAAAACAAAACTTAAATATTTACTGACTTCAAATTTTCAAACATTTTTAAAGAACGATAAACATTTCAAATACTGCAACATTCGACTATGTTTTTCTTTATGAAAATAAGACAATCTAGGGATCTGAGTGATGTAGGCAGCCAACCGATAGAAGCTCCATTTGTGACTAATAACAAATACAAAACTTTATTAATTTTGAAATCGGATGACCGTTTTCATTTTTATCTGATTTAGTTGAGTGACGCTATTAAGAGCTAGTTCTTAAACAGTTAACGTAGTGGTACGTAGTTTATCTATGTTAAATTGGAAATCGTTAGAAGGGTTTAAATCTGTTTCCATTTTTGTGTTTGTTTAGTACGGGCTATTAGGAAGTTTACATCGGTATGATTTCATATATATTTTTCAAAGCATGTAATCAAATTTGAACGATCGATATTTTCTCAGTTATCCGTTTTTTGCAGTTTAAAAAGAGGCGCATATATTGGAATACTGTTTTCCTTTACCGCTGAAGATTATATTGTACGTAACACCCGGTACATTTGTAACACAGAGCCATCGGTTGTTTAGCCAAATTCTGGAGTGAACAGATGTCGAAGGATTTAACACCGATATCAAATATTGGTCACCTGTTTTTCACCTATCAACTGCTGTTGGGGAAAGATGAGTTTCAGCGTTGAAAAATTACCGATCGGAATATTTAGATCGGTTTAAAATTCTCTATGGGCGAAAATAGTTTACAAATAACAGTTCGAGAACCTGTCTGCAACCGATCATCACTGATCGACAACCTGTCTTCAACCGATATCACCGATCGACAACCTGCATAAAGATTTTATTTCACGTTCAAATTTGATGTTTCTTAAGATGAATCCAATTGCCTAGGTGATGTCGCTGACGCCGTATTTGTAATGAAATATTTATTTAGCCGATTGAACACTTGTCCATCAACGATGGCCGGTTACACAGAAAAACATGCATGGCAACCGACCAAAACAGCGAGTAACTTAAAATAAAATAACATATTGGGCACCGACCGTCTGTGTAACTGGGGCCTTACACAGAGCCATCGGTGAATGATCTGTAGTTTTTAGCCAAATTCTGGAGTTAACAGATGTCAAAGGATTTAACACCAATATCAAGTATTGGTATCCTGTTTTTCACCTATCATCTGCTGTTGGGGAAAGATGAAATTCAGCGTTGAAAAATTACCGATCGGGGTATTAAGATATGTTTAACATTCTCTATCGGTGAAAATAGTTTACAAATAACAGTTCGACAACCTGTCTACAACCGATCATCGCTGATCGACAACCTGTCTTCAACCGATATCACCGATCGACAACCTGCATAACGTTTTTTTTTCACGTTCAAATTTGATGTTTCTTAAGATGACAGTTTCTTAAGATTAACTGGATGAGGATGGCATGTATTGTGTCTGTCGCTTGCTTGATTGCCTAGGTCCTAGGTTCTGTCGTTGATGCCGTTTTCGTATGGCTTTTGCCGTATTTGTTTGACATTGAGCCGTATTAAGACTCTTATTAAAATAGATAAAAAAGAAACTTTGAAAAACACCGAACACGACAAATATGAAAATATTGCAGGCTCGGTTTGATTGAGCATGTTCATGGACAGTAATGGAAATGCATATTACTGCCCACGCGTCCTAGCCCCGGGTCGACAGAAACTCAATATTTACACCAATAAACAGTACAATATTGATCGATCCCAAATAACGGTATACATACGGAGGTGAACATTGAATTTTCAATGCGGTATTTTTATATAAAATACAATTAAGTGAGGCACGCCACGGGAAAAGGTACCTTCGGTCATTTTTTGTGTCTTTTTGTTTGTTTGTTTGGGGTTTTAACGCCTGGTTTCAACACCTTTCTGGTTATATCCCGGCGGTCAGTCCACCTAACCAGTGTTCCTGGGTCTCTAACCAGTACTAACCAATTTCTCCGCAAGCGACTGACTGCTTCCTTCATTTTTTGTGTCATTTTTGTTGTTACTATATTTAGAAAGAACTTTCAAATTTCTATTATTTTCTCATAACAAAACAGTGATTTTGTTACACATTTTGACAATAAAATGGTATTTTTACCGCGAATTGCATAATAATTAATGTCGTCTGCTCAACTTTATGACGTCGTTTCAAGGATTGACGTCAACTGCCCGAAGGTACCTTTTCCCGTGGCGTGCCCCAAGTGTTCAGCTGGGTATGGTCCCATGTAAAAGAATGGGTGGGTCTTTATGAATGGGTTCACTGTATTGTTACAACAGTTACTACATAGTAATAGATTACTTCAATGTTGATAATAAATCAGTTTTATTTTAACTATGACAAAATAAGCAATTTTCATGATAAAGTATCCACTTTAGGTTTGAATGTAGTTCCCTAAATGAAAACATCTATATAACTGTTTTCTATAGTAAATATCAAAACATAAGGATTTCACACGATTTGTTCTGACATATTGGTACCAGAGGTCCTCTTATGTCATTCATGTTCCTTAAAGCAGTATTGATAGCGTTTGCTAGCAGCTTTACATTCTCCCCATATCCATACATATCGTATGCAGCATGCTCAATAGCATGAACTCGTCTGGAGCAAAGAGAGTTTTCCCCTATTCGTCAATTTTAGTTCCTGCCGATGAGTTCCTCAGGTGTGAAAATTGCTCGGACTTACAGTCTTCCAATGTTTCCAACTGAACAGGCTGACAACTTGCATTTTCTCTGCAAATTTTGGCTTATCCTTAATTAAATTTGAAAGTCTTTGAATAAGGGGATATCTGCAGCAGACTGGATCTCCACAATTGAGGTTAATTAGCATGGTTTTGAAAATACCCTTTTTAGTTTTTGAATGGGGGAGGTAATGAGCGATGCCAAACTTACTATGATGCTGCCGCTGTCTGGTCTGCGTTCACGTCAGTTGTTTCCGGAATGAATATGTTAAGGGAATTAGGTTGCACTGCTGCTGGAATTCTTATTTCTGTTGTAACACTATTCTCATCACAATTCTCACCACTGAGTCCTGTTATTTGAGCTGGCTCTATTGAAACACAAGTAGGTATTATATTGTCAAGGTCTTGTCTGTTTAACGCAACACACTGAGGTTTCAAACCTACCAGTTCCTCCATAACACTGACAGATAAACTTCCATCACTTCTCTTCAGTAAATTATCTTTTATATCTTTGATGGCATTTGTAAGACCAACTCCCCATGTTTCTCTTAAGTTTTCATGATGTTTTCACTGTCAACAAAATTACACTAAACTGCTTTTCCAGCGAGTCCTTTCTCACTAGTTGACTCAGCTGAGCCTCGCGTTCAAAGACAATCACATCTTTGCACTGTGTACCGAAGCTTCTGACATTTCGGCTGAATTTCTTCACCTGTAATTGTAATAACACAGACTCATCACGTGACCAGTGTCCAAGGTTAAAAAATTGAGCATGGAAACCAGTCTCAAATTTCATGCATCTGATTGGCTGAAATGGCGACCAGTCGCCATTTCAGCCAATCAGATCCTTGAGATTTGAGACTGGTTTCCAATCTCAGCTTTATAACATTGGGCCAAGTTCTCTGTAAAGAAAGGTCGTATTTTAGGTGTACTCCACTAACAAGAGTAATCTCCCTGTCATTCCAACAAAACAGTTATTTTTCTGTCATTGATACCTTTCAAGAAAAAAATGTGTATGAAGACCAACTGCTTTCTGATGTTGTTTTCTACTCAACTCTCGACTGTTAAATATAAATTTATCGCATGGATGAACAGTGTAAATCCAGATCAGCCAGTATATATGGGCTCTGTAAAAGCACAACTTAGTATGAAAATGGTAAATTTTGCAATTTAAATGAAACAGAAAAAAAAATGCCAATTTAAAATATTTCTTACAAGATGTCAGATAAACCTCTGTTTTTTTTATTTCAAATGCCTTATTAAACTGACATGTATTCAAGAAAGACTTACGGTAAAGGTGAAAATGTCTGTAATGGCTTATAACACATTTACATTTTATTACCGAAATAACATAATTTGCTCCGTCCGAAACTGCAGTTCGGGTCTTTTGTAACTGCTGGAAGTCATCATCACCAGTTGTTGCTGCTGCCGATGAGGTTGCTGCTATAGCACTGATGCTTCTCTGTACCTCCATCTGTGTAATAAATTAATGAATCATTATAACTGAATGACTTTTTGTAGCAAACACAAGGTTGCTAAATAAAAAGATTGATGAATGACCCTTTTCCTTATCAAATACTAAAGATGAAATAATGGCAAGCAGGCAAATGAACTTAATTCCTTTTAGAGGCAGATTTAAAATGACAGATCAAGATCATACCACATTTAGCTTTGAAAGAAGTAGAAAACTATGCTTAGAAATCTAACAAGGATTGCATGAATTTTAATTACGAAAATTCTTCCAACTTAGGAAAAATAGGTAAAGCACATTTCTTTAAGTAACTTATGCCAGGTAAAAGGTAGTAATTTATTGGGGGTAAAGTTTGAATTTGCTTGCAAAAAAGTAAAAGCTGTGAATAATACATGATAAAAAATTTACACTTAAAAGTATACAATATTCGAACAACAGTATCACAGTACTGTATGAACTAGGAGAACAGGAAATGAGAGTACGGTCTCTCAAAATAAAAATGAAAAATAAATTCGAGAAAGCTAAAATATTACAACAATAGTAAAGCAAGGAATGCTCTTGTAAATGAATCATGTGTTATTTTGGTTACGTTTGAAGACATAATGCTTCATCTACATGTGCAATATTGCAATATACGAATGAATTCAGACAAAATGATGTAAATATTTAGTGTTTTGACTTCATATACGTCCTTGGAACGACAGCGATTATTGTTATTTCAAAACATTTATAACTTCAAAAATAGTAGGCTGTCTTGCGTGAAGATTTTTTACTTCATTCATTAGTTCAGAAAACGCTTATAACAGATATTTGTTTATTATGGCAACGGTTTTTCAACAATCAATAAATATAGCATATGACGTTATTGTCTGGGCTATTATTCTAAATTGCCACTAAGAACTGACAAACGTTAAGCAACTGAATATCACGCGGTTTTCAATTTCAAAACTTACTAATTAATTCTTGTTCAAAGAATATTTGAGAAAATTATATAGGCACGCGCTGCTTATTGAACCCGTACGGCGATAGCACCTAGCCATGTAACTCCGAGCACGATGCCGACGTCTGTGGTCGAAAAAAACACCCTACACCACCAACTACGCCCTCAACCCCCAAAACAGCACATCAACAATAAGAATGCACTTATAACCATGATAATTATAATTATATGACGTTTGTATCAGATTTTTATACTGACAACAACAAATATTATTTTATATGGTCGCCACACTGCACAAAAGGTGCTACTCATAATTGTTAATGATAAGTAAACCGAAATCGAGCCAGTACGGCGACATCGCGTAAAAATGGCAGTATACCAGTATACAATGCAATTATGTAATGTATAATTAATAAGAGGAAAAGCAAAATCATTGTTATACAGCTTTTAATGTCTAAACGTTTACTAATTTAAAAGTAAGATACAAGATGAACTGGTTATATAGAATAAAATATGAAACCACACAAAGACCAATGGGGATCGAAAAGCAAATGAGCCGCCTTAATGCAAAAAAATGTCCTCGGTTATGTTAAGTATGTCTAGTTGTGTTTTAAACCTAACTTTAGAAAAAAATCAAAGCATAATCTGTCATTTTCTGGCATAACTGATTATGGATAAGCAGCCAGTTAGTAAGAAAAACTTTACGTTGATAAATAATATTTAAAATTGCTTGTTTGTTACAAGAATCTAGTTATCTATTAACTAAAATAAAAATTTTGACTTCATTTTGGTTTTTCAAGTAATCCAAAGTATTCATGTCCGCAGGTCAAATTAATGAAATAATTTTACGAAGACACAAGTCATCCTCACATAACACGGCTCCAATTATTTAAAACTAATGAGAGATCGCAGATGTTAGTTAGACACGTTAAGTTATTTGTATATATTATATTATAATAATAATAATAATAATAATAAATTCTTTATTTTAAGATGGTAAACTCTTAAGTTTCATACATAGTCAAATAACAATTATACAAAACTTATTTTCAAGAGGCCATCTAACTAAACACACGCACACACAACAATAATACAATAATATCAATAATAATTCATAATAATTAAATAAAAAACAACAACAAAATAACAACACAAAATCACACATGTTTACAGAGCAGTGGTCTAAGAAGTCGAATTGTTTTTTAACAAATATGTTTTATACGTCTTTTTAAAAATTTCAAGTTTCGATATAAATTTTATTGAAGCTGGTATTGTATTCCAGATCACCATTCCAGAGTAACTGAATGTCTTTTTAAGGTATTCTGTGTTTGGTTTTAGGACAACTAGATTCAAATTACTTTGGGATCGCAAATTGTAGTTTTCATTGTTACATGTATGAATTAATTCTTTCATGTATGAAGGAGATAAATTGTTAATAGTTTTATAAACAAGAATAGCAATATAGTATTTATAACGGTCTGTTATTGGTAACCAGTTTAAGTTCTTGAAAAGAATTAACCGTTGCACATTAGCTTGTTTAGGAAATATCAGTTTTGCAAATTTATGTTGAAATTTGAAGACCTTATCTAACAGTCTTTTTGAGCATCCTCCCCATGTAACTAACCCATAATCTATAATTGGAGTAACATAAGCATTATAAAACATTTCTTTCATTTCATGAGTGAGATATTTTGATATGCGATGAAACAGATATAATTTTGACTTGAGTTTTTTGCAAACATTGTCTATTTGTGGTGACCATTTCATTGTTTGGTCTACGGTAACACCTAAAATAATCTGAGTTTCAACATTATGAATTTGCAATTGATTTATTGAAACATTTAGAGGAGCAGAACGTTTTAATCTTAGATTTTGACCAATGAGCATGCAAGTTGTTTTTGCAGGATTTAATGCCATGCTGTTTACAGAACACCAGATATTGAAGTATTAAGATTAGAAGAAAATCAAGATAATGTACTCTGGTAGCAGGTCACGTCCAATATGTCATACTATGAGCTGCAAAAATAGGATTCGGGGGATATCTTGAAGTGTTTAAATAACTGCAAACTAATAATGGGCATATAAAATTATTTTCTAAAACGCCATCCAATTTAGTGACAAAGTGCATATTTTATCAATACCAGTTTTTGTTAAACTTTGGTAAAAGTATAAGAAGTAAGTATTTTGAAATCCGGTGACCCTTTACATTTTTATCTCTTTTACAAAGTTAGTTGTCATAATTGGGATCACTAAAGTTAGTGGATTTTAAGTTATCTTTGTTGAATTGGAACTCTTAAGCAAAGGTATAAATTAATTTTCGTTTTTCATTAGCAGGGGAATAAAACAGGAAAGTATGGCATTTACTGTTTTTTTTTTGTTTGGCACGGGTACATTTGTAATTACAGAAGGAATTTATCAGTAACGTACTTTGAAGGTCGTTGAGCACGATACTTATGAACTATGTTAATAGTACTTCAGAAGTTGCCTTTGTTTAAATATTTCGGACAGTTTATATATGGGTGGTTTCAATATCCCAGCCTTTACAGATTCGGATATTGTTCATTCACCCCAGGGATATACTTGCTGCTGTGTTTAAATTTTGCCTTTGGTCAAATTCTATTATGTTTTGTTCTGCCCATTGCTTTTTCGTTGAGGGCAAACCCATTCTTTTATCTGGGGACCATACGCCGCTGAACATGGAATGGTATTAATCTGAAAATACCCCATTGAAGGTTCCATGTTCACCGTCATATGCATACCATCGTTTAGAATGGATCAAACTTGTACTGTTTATTGGTGTAAATATTGAGTTGCGCTCAACCCGGAGCAAGGCGGCGTGGGTAGTAATATGCATTTCCATTACTGCCCATGAACAGGCTCAATCACACCGAGCCTGCAATATTTTCATATTTGTATTGTTTGTCGGCTTTCAAAGTTCCCTTTTCATCTATTTCTATATTTTTCAAGCTATTGTAACTCATGTTTTAGTGAGCGATGCATTCACAATTATGCCACTCATTTCGCATGTGGATGTTGATAGTGGCATATACGTACACGTATTGGCTTAAATAGGGGCATGCAGACTTCCGTTGTACATGTATTGCTGAGAGGTAGAAGATGCAAATATTTGAACACTTGATCGTTGAGGATCACAACATGTTTGTCCTGTAATTGGACATAAATAAGAATGGAACAACCTATTTATTTGTTTAAATTTGCTCGCTAATTTAAAATATCACTAATATCAATATAAAAAGCCTTAGAAATCTTTAGGTGAAAAGTTTACGTTTCAGTTACTCCTAGGATGTTTACCTTATGGCTGTTGGTCGGTTGTCTGTTTCAAGGTAGATCTTCAACAAAATATAAATCTGGAAAGGTTATGTCATTTAAAATGAAGTCGTAACGTTAAGAAAACACATCATTTAATATATACTTATTTTTTCTCCGACAAAAATCTAAAATTTAAACACCAAACATGACGTGTCTTATTAAACGGGAAATAAATTCTTCTTTTCTTAACACTGTTTAATAATAACAAAACTGTACACATAAATCAGTTTTTTATCTATCAAAAAAGAAAATAATTATGCATATCAGGAATCGCCACACGCCGAAAACAAAGCCATCTCACGCGATTTTTTAAATAAAATTACGTAATATAAAGGTGATAAAATTACAAATTCTGTATAAGATGTGTTTGAATTAATTGCAGGGGAGTTTTAACCGCAATCTATACACTATTAATCAAAACATCGAATCGCAATTTGTTATGGCTTTTCGAACATAAACCATATTCAGGTTTTTAAGTTTTAAAAACTGAATTTCGATTACGCATCGTTAACTAAGCAAGTTTCAGTTAGATTTGTTATCTGTCACGAAAATACCTACAACGAACTAGAGCAGCCCTAACATTTGTTTGTTATACATAGCGTCAGACGCTGGCCTGCATTGTCTAAGCTGCGCTGATGTTCCAGGTGCAAGAGATTGTAGTGAAATACAAGAATGTGGCCCTCATGAGGTAATTATAAAAAGCAAAATGACGATATTGCAATTTAATGTCGCCCTTATGAGGTAATTAGTTTGCAAAATAAATAAAACATATTATATCGTTTCAATACTGTATTTATGTCTAGCCCTAATAAAAAATGTAAAGGGACATAAAGTTATACCCTCTTTCAAAACATCAACCTCCCAACATAGCAACTAATTCAGAGAAAATTAACGTGAACATGCGTTAAGTATCAACTGCGAAGGTCGTTGATCACGATACTAATATATGTGTGTAGTACTGAACTAACGTTTTCATTATTTCTGACAGTTTTTGGCTCCTTTTTGAATACCCTCGCGCCCATATATGGGCGCATTGCCCGCCATTTGACATTTGACTTTTTTTTCATATTATTCATGTGTTTAAATTTTTTTTTGATTTAGATGTACTTGAGTAAACAGTTTTTGTTCAGTTTACCAATATATATTTCAACATGGTGATAAATTGTTATCCTAAACAGTTAAAAAAGAATGCTCAAATTAATGTTGTTAGTTAAATAAAAAAAATAACGTGTGCTCTCCTGTGTTTTCGACCATAATGATTAATATTGCAGTTATGTTACGCATCTACAGTAAGATCATTCAGCGGTCACATTTTTAGAAGAATGGGATGCAGAGATGTTAGGGTAAGTTGACTGCGTAAAACAAGTGATTATCTTTTCTTCTGTAGCAAAAACCGCGCATCAGGTGTAGTAATATAATTTTTGCTTTGCCAGATTTTTGTTGTTGTTTTTTTTGCCCCTGGTAATCAAATTTGTATGCGATTTCTATTATAAAATTACTTTAAACATGTCTGTAGCAACAAATATGTCAACACTTACACAAAACTTAATGAAATACTTACATGTATATCCTTGTCTGTTTTGTTTATTTTTCTGCCAGTTTGTTTGTTTGTTTGTTTTTTTGACAAATTAAAATTGTGAAACTCACAAGAATACATCTTTGAAAGTTAAAAAGCGGCACAGTTAAATTTGATTTGTACATAGTTGACTAGTATACAGAACCATTCATTGACAATTTGTTTGTGTTTCCTGTACCGTTATTTGCTTTGGCATTTTTGAAGGTTGATTGTTGGTTATTTCTGGTCCGTCAAAAATATTTTATACATCTACATTCGCAAATTATATATTTTCTTATTTGGTATGTCTAGCACTTTCAGAATTTTTCATTTATCAAATAATGGGTGGTTGTTGCTTCTTTCAGTTTCATCCATATATAAAACTGATTATATAGAAGTGTTTGATTTAATTATTCGTGTTCTTGTCAGGTGGTTTTTAGTTTCCTTTTTATATATATCTTTAAATGATTATTTTCCTTTAAGCAAATGTTATTAGTTAATTCGTCAACGCAGGCAACATTGGGTTAACCAATCATAAAATTAAAGTTTTTATTTCAAATTCAAACTGGATGTTAATATGAATCAAGTATTTTCTAATCAACTGCACGTCTTCAACTTAATTTTAGCCTAAGAAGTGATGTTTTAAAGTAACCAACTGCTTCAAAGTTCTTTCACAACTTAATACTGTCCAGATCTACAACAAAACAGCTTTCAAACTGTGCTTATTGTTTTAATCAGTGACGTCGGTGCATGATACTTGAAACTGTCCGGATCCATAACAAAAGCAGCTTTCAAACTGTGCTTCTTGATTTAATCAGTGACGTCGGTGTCTGATACTTTAAAAACGTGCATGCGTTCTCTCTAACTGGTCATTGAACAACCGATGCAAAAAGTTGCTTTAAAAAACTTTCTGTCATCGTGTTCTTGCTGATTTTACTCCAGGAGCTCTGGTCTCGGTAAGTTCATTGAGTACCCGCCCCTTTGCTTTGCAATGCAATAAGCTTCTTAGTACGTTTTATATGTGTGTGTGCTTTTGCATGCAACATTGTTGAGCCGATTGGTGGGTTGGAGTTATTTCACCAAGATAACTTGTACTTGTTTTGTGATACGAAAACCATAGAACCTGGTTTAAACCCCCAGTGGCAAATTGTTTTGCCACTAAACGTTCCAAGGCGGTAACCCCTCAGGTTCTCACTTTTAATTAATTGTTTTTGGCATCCATATTGAAATTGATTATTGTAATACCATGCTCTCTTTTCCTCTCTTCTGTTTGTCTGTGTGGGGAGGCTGTGTCTGCTGGATGTGGCCATCCCTGATATGCATATTTCACTTTTCTATGAGTAATATAAGGCATGAGAGTTTTAATATAAAATAATTATAATAGATAATTTAATGTGTTCATGTGGCTGTGAAATCAACTATGTTGCTTAATGTAAGCAAATCTCCAAAGCTTTTGTGTCGAGAGAAACATATACAAACGTTTTAATCTTTATTTTCAAAATGAGGGAGAAACATGTACATGTATCTATTGTTATATCAAAATAGCATGAAAATGAATTGCATTTTTTTTGTAATTTACAGCAATGTGGCAGTAATATTTTGGGGAAAAGATTTCTAAATAACCCTGGAGACGTTATTTTGTGTGACGAGTGTTGTAACGCAACCTGGTGCCAGACTCATTTGTGCAATGACACCGGTAAATGCTTAAAATAATGCATTCGATTTTCTTAGACTCGCACGTTTATTACACGGGTATGAATTCGTGTTAAACTATGACATTCATAAGAAGGGTAACAACATATTAAACATACATTTACCCTGATATGTTTACCTGTAGCTCATAGGAATTTAGCCATAACAGATAACGCAATTAGCTGTTTATTATAATTTTACAAATCCAGCAGAAGTGTAACTGACAAAAGTAGAGCAAGTATAATTTTCAAATGAATACTCCCATTCAATTGTTGATGTTGTCTTTTAGGCCTTTCCATAGATTTGGATATTGTTAAATCACTCCAAAGATATACTGTCTTCCTGCTTGTTAAATTTTCCCTTTGGCTTTGTCTGTGATATGCAAGATTTATGTTCTTTGATCTCCTGTCAAAATTCTATTCTGTTAAGTTCCGCCCATTGTTTTCTCGTTAAGGACAAATCCATTCTTTTATCTGGGGACAATACGCCGCTAAACACGATATTAATCTAGACGGCGTGGGCAGTAATATGCATTTCTATTACTGCCAATGAACAGGCTCAATCAAACCGAGCCTGCAATATTTTCATATGTGTCGTGTTTGATGGCTTTCAAATCTTTTTTAATAACAGGACGTACGGATGTCGGGGGAATAAAAACACATAATGAAGAAGAGGAGAAGAGAAATTGTTTCACTAAAGGATTACTTTTGTTGTATATGTCTTATAAATAGGTCGCGTCACGGGAAAAGGTACCTTTGGACATTTGACGTCAATCTTTGAAATGACGTCATAGATTTGAGCAGACGACATTATTTATTATGCCTTTAGCGGTAAAAATACCATTTTATTGTCAAAATGTGTAACAAAATCACATTTTAGTCATAAGAAATTGATTTATGGTTGTAAGTTCTTTCTAAATTTAGTAAAAACTTAAATATCACTAACAGTTACCTAAGGTACATGTACCTTTTCCCGTGACGTGCCCCAAATGAGAATCACCTTATATGTCCGATATTGAGTTTCGCTTGTGGCCGTTTAGATAGATCAATAACAACTACGAACTTTATTTTGATTTGAAATAACATGTATTGATCGTCTAGCATTTTGAAAAATAAGATAAGCAAAAATATCACAAACGATCAATTTACCTTAGTTGACATTGAATAAACTTGCTGTATACAAAATATTGTTTTGAAACAGATACCAATTCTATGTTGAATTTAATCTGGTTTTCAAATATTTGTTTTTAAATCTTTTTTTAGGATATCCACCAGACAGAGGGGTGATTTGTTATCACTGTGAAAATCAACTACCGTCAGAACATTGTTCAAGCATCATTGAATGTGGCAGGGATGCGGTACGGCTTCGATGTTAAATTCTTATGGCGTTTTTTTCGTGTTTGCATAATGATCAATACAAGTTAACATCACATATCCATGAAAAACATGCTTAAAGTTTTACCTGCTTCCTCATCCAAAACCACAAAGTAAGAAAAAATTGGAAACTTTGTTGGCGAAATTTGAATCACAAACAGATTAAACGTGTATGCATTTTTTTCTAGAATTGTATGAAAAAACGGTACTTCAGTATAATTAAGTTTAAAGTGCGATTTTGTAGTAAGGTTGTATAATTTTAATAAATACACGTTTGATATAATTAAAAATTAGAGAATATATTTAGCGCAACTTTTTATGAAAAATAATAAATTAGATATGAAGAACACGCAATAGAACTTTGCGGAACCACCTTAAAATGTCATTTCAACTACCAGAGATAAATTAACGATCATAGTTATTTTGAATAGTATTACGTATTTTACAGACAGAGTTCAGTTACTGTAATCATTACAATGGTTTTGTTACTTAAGTTAGAATGTAGAAATGTTAGTTAATATATTAATGTTGTTGGGTTTTAACCTTAAACATGTATTTCATGTGCTTGCATACGTAAAGAGGTCTCAAATTGTACAATGTCATTAAATTTGTTGTTGTTTTTTAGAATTTAGGAATATTTGTATTTATTGTTTTAACCAGCTTTTATAATTTGCGTTCCGGTTGATCTACGTGACGTTCTCTTATAATAAACAGTATTTGTGGCTATTACTTAAATATAACACGTTATAAATGTTCCTTTCGTATCTGGTTCACATTTTGTCTAAATTAGTTCACAATGTCAAATAAAATAAATAACTTTGAAAAAGTTCAGTAAATGATGTTTTTGTCTGGAATATGCTTTGCAGTATAAAAATAAAACTATAAGTTGGTAATGTTAAATGGTATTTGAGGATATATTGTCGTTTTGTGTGTCATTAACCATCTTGCATGGTATATTATATAGTTGATCATATAAATATGTGGCTGCCGTAAAAAGTCTCCCCTAACATATAGTCAGTACTGTTATCAGTAAAATAACCCGTTACCGATGTCATGCAGTGATTATTACGTATATCAGGGCTATCCGATCAACCTTTTTTGGGGTTGTCCCGGTTTGCTCAATTGTTTGCTTCGCAAGATTTGCAGGGCAAGGCGCTGTCGCCGTGACGTTTTATTAGGCACGTTCATCTTACTAATTGGACTTATTTTATTTTGTTAGGTTTGCTATGATTCTTATCATTCAAGTCCTTCCGGAAGTATACTTCACGAGACTGGTTGCTATGGCAAATTGGTAAATATATAACAGTTTATGCAGATCAGGAGATTTATTTATTGACGTATATCAGGGTTTTTTTTCTAAAGAGATACTGCGTGAAATTATACATAGGATAAGCAAAGTTATGAATGGAACTTTTTTCATACGATTAGCAATTATATTGCAAAGGGACATCACAAACCCTTATTATGCAAAAAAGTGATGTCAATTTAACGACTTCAACACTAAATATCCGAGGAAATCTATGTACATCTATGTAATAGATGAAAAAAGAACTTTGAACTGCACCTAACACGGCACATGAGAATACAGTCAAACCAGTCTTTAGCAGCCAACCAAGGGAGTAACAAAAGTGGCTGCTGAAGACAGGTGGCTGTTAAAGACAGTAAAATATTGGAACAAAATGTCAGTTTAGGACATATTCAGACTGGCTGTTTAAGACAGGTGGTTGCTATTCATAGGTGGCTGATAGGCAAGTTTCTCCTTTTCATAGACAGTATTGGAAATGCATATAACTGCCCACGCCACCTAGCGCCGAGTTAAACGCAATTGAGTATTCGCGCAATTTAACAGTGCCGCTTTTAATACACCCTAAACCATTATGCATATGACGGTGAAAATGTACCCTTCAATGCGAGATTTTAAGATTGCATATGGTTCCCGGATGGAAGAATAGATTTGCCCTTAAAGAGAAAACAACGGAAATGAAGATAATTGAATTTTGACATGGAATCTGACAAAACAAATCCTGCGAATTACATCTAAATGCCAAAGGCAAACATTCATAGGAAGTGCATCATTGGAGTACATTATCTTAAAGCTATAATACTGGCTGGAATCTTAAACTGGCCGATACATGAAAACAAAAAATCAATTATAGATGTACTTAAACATACACAACAGTCTTCTCAACGGCCAGTTTATAGATAGGTGGTTTCAATACTCAGCCTATACATTTCGGATATTGTTCAATCAGCCTTATGATATACTTCCTGCTTTTCAAGTTTTGCCTTTGGCGTTGTCTGTAATATGCAGGATTTATATTCTCTGATCCCTTGTCAAATTTCTTTTCTGTTGAGTTCCGCCCATTATTTTCCCGTTTAGGGCAAACCCATACTTTTACCTGGAGATCATACGCATAGAATGGTATTAATCTGAAAATACAACATTGAAGGTAACATGTTCACCACCATATGCATACCATCGTTTAGGATTGATTAAAATTGTACTGTTTATTGGTGTAAATATTGTGCTCAACCCGGGGCTAGGGGGCGTGGGCAGTTATAAGCATTTCCATTACAGCCCATGAACAGGCTCAATCAAACCGAGCCTGAAATATTTTCATATTTGTCGTGATCGTCGGCTTTCAAAGTTTGCTTTTAATCTTTTCAAAGGACCGATACTGACACATGAAAAGCACTTATTGAATTTAGGTTGAGACATTTTACAGGCGTCAAAGGGCAAGAACAAGCTACCTGTAATATTTAGGTATATGAAATGGAAACGTTGAAAGCAACCAACAAGACCAATATGAAAATAACGCAGTCCCATAACTGTGAACGCCGCCTATCACGGGGTGAATAGGAAACGGGTGTTTTAAGTGCTAAACTCGTTTGTAATTATTTATCTGCCGTCATTCTGTATAACATGTGGCACAATCACATTCTATATCAAGAAAGGGAGTTTCGGATATTTAAACTACATGTAATAGAGAAGATTATTTCAAAATTATCTCTCTTATGCATACTGTAGTGCAACCAACGTTGCCGTTATATATTTATAAATACATATAATAACTTGCACACTTTTTATTATCTATTACAGTCAAAAGTACATGTGTTTTCATGATTTCGTTTATTTTTACTTAGCAATGCACCTTGATTATGGCATCATTAGGTCATACGCAAAATGCCTGTTGGAACTGTTGTAGCGATGATCTATGCAACACCATCTGCAGTCCACAAATAACTCATGTTCCAACAACCGTCACTGGTTCCTCAACCGTTTCTCCAACACATAAAGGTATACAGTTTTTGAACTGATATTTTTCACGACAACCATAAAGTCAATAATTACGTTGTAATGACGGCAATAGGTACGTCAGAAAGTCGCTTTTAATTAAATATATATTTACGTCATTACTTTTAATGTTTATGTTAAATTCCTACACGTTATTTTTTAAATACGAGGGCATTTAAATCTGACAACACATTAATTTATTGTAGAAAATAAGTATTAAATATGACACGCTCGAAATTTAAAACAAAAAAGTCTTCAATCTTCGCCGTTGTGTACTCGGAAGAGCGAGTTTATTTTTAGCATTATCTGTCAAAATCACGGAAAGAATGTGCAACTCGAAAAGCAACAAAAGTATGTACCCTAATATGGAAATTGTAATCCTAGCGGGCTACTAAGGGCGCCGCCATGTTGAATCGTAAATATTTACGAGACCCTCCAGGCTGTCGTAGATTTACGACAGTTTTTCACGATATCGTACGATCGTAAATGTTTTTGAAACGCGATTTGGTCGGTCCGAACGTCGTATGACGTCGTACGACGGAATTTACGATACGATCCGTCGTACGACGCTTTATGAAACGCACCCTTAGTCACTGAATTGATCATTGGAAGTTCTTAAGTCAATTTACATTCCTTACATGAAGTATAGCATAAAGACACCGTAAACGGTTCAATTTTATTTCCAAATCTGCAGAGATCCATTTGCTTCATATGTTGCAATATCATCCAACATTTATTGTTAATTTACTGCCTGTCTTGATGTCTCCTGTCATAACCGCTTCATATTATAAAAAGAAAATATCGGAGAATTCCATATAGGTCTTTCGTTTCCTTTGCAAAAACTAACAACAAAAAGCATGCTGTAACGTTTGAAATAGTTTCCATTTCTTGTGTCTACACCACAACCGACAATCTTAAAATTAATCATCTAACAATTACCCACAGACCGTAAAGATTCAATGTCCAATTATCGTACGTTGTTTTATTGCACATAATTGTCGGTCATCCTGATGACCGACATATTACAATCGACCAAACTTGAGCTCTTTAGCCTGAACACCGGTTAACAGTGACTCAGGGTCCAGAACGGATAATGTAGACTATGCTACCTGTTCCTAAGACGCATGCAAAAGGATAGTGTAGAGGCTGATGTTAGATTGTTTGATATATAGAGAAGCCCTTTATTTACCGGAAAAGACATTAATTTAGATAATCATGTTTCTTGTATACTTTATTTATACTTTTATTCAGGACGTGTAGAAATAATGCACTTGGAAGTATCGTTAAACTGGCATCCTTCTAGGTCATAGCGGCACCAAAGAACTTTCCACAGTCGATTCGTTTTTATACACTTAGCAGACAAGCGACGCTTATTTATATAGTCAGTATTAATTACCAACGTTCATATAGTGCAGTTCTAGTTAGGTTCGCAAATCAGGTCAAATCAGGTCAGCGACCGTTAGGAGACGGAAAGAAATGTATTCGTATGTTGAAGCATTTATTAATTTTACTTGAACTTTGTGCTGATCACATTGATTGTTTTTGTTATTGTTAAGACGATTTACTCTGAAACTGTTACAAAGAAAAATATTTGTTTTAAATTAATTCTATGACCAAAATATTGGCATTATATCACTTTTTAAAGGTGTTTCACAAGTATTCCTTCTCAGCCAGAAAATTACTTCAAAGGCTGGTGGTCTTATAGTTTATTCTAAACGATCGCCATTTACATAAAAATGTTATGATGAATGCTTGTGTTGTCTACTGTATTTGTAAAAACAATGCTATTGTTTTAGCATTGACTTCAGACCGAACAAGATCAGTGACATAGTGTGTGTATGTGGGGTCAGACATGAGGGTTAGGGGTTTCGCGGGTATGTTTTACACATGAGCTCAGTTTTAATTTCATTCATGGGCACGTTCATGTAAATCTCAGTAATTATATTCGATCTAATTATTCACGAATAACAACACTATGTCAGCTTCGTTTTAAAAGGGGGAAAAGAAAAAATATTTAAAGTATAAAGGTGATAGAACTTCATTTACAAGCCGACGAAACAATAATTCAAACAGAAACAGGAGATAAAAACAAACAATTATTTTTGCATGTTTGCTTTTTAGACACATATTTGCCTATGGCGAAACAGTACTTGTCTTATTTGCGTTTATATATCGACGCCACCGGTAATCCATATAAGCGAAGCCAGAATTTCCATACTTTAACAATCTTGTTAATGTTATAGCCTGGAAGTATTCCGTTGAGTGATAAGAAACTACCGGCAAAGTCGGGATACATTATTGCTGAGTCGGGACTGGCCAGTCCGCACCGCTCCCCGGTAAATCAAAGTCGACCTGCATATACCTGCTTGAGAAGACAGACAATGCTTCTGCAGATTTTTAAGAGATCAGTTTATAAATTGCCGACAGCCAAGATTAAGTTCGTCCATAGACTAGGTCAAAGATAATGAATTCCATGAAACACAATTATTCCAAGTATTCTAAAGTTTAAACTGATATTGTTATTCACTTCAGCTTTTTATCCAAAAGTTTAAACGGTTAATCATACTTTTAAAATTTGTGTTTATTTGGATCATTTCTCCAAAATTATCCAAGTGAAATGGTAAAAACAGTACATTTGTCGGCTTTGTTTGGAATTAATAATTTAATTTTATGTTGGAGATAAATTCGAGCAGTCGAGATATAATATATTTAAACGAAAAAAGCACGTGTAAAATGTATTCTTTGTTGCCAGCTTGTAAAACAAACACGTTCACTGGTACAAAATGTACATGACCAGCACTACCTCGTGTACTGTATTATTCGTTTTGCTGAATAAAGAGGATTGTCACTATGAATTTTCATTTTAAGGTTGCATTCAACCATATATTCCGTTCTAATATATGAGAACGTTTTCTCTTCATCCGAGGGCATCTTGTTTGCAGGTATTACATGTCAGGAAAAGAAACAAAAGCAATTTCATCCCTATATATTGTTTGTTCGAGCCTATATCTTGTTTGATAGAGGTGGACTAGTGCCGGAACAGCGGATGTATATTTGTAGCACTGTATTTGCGATTTCGCGTGTATAGTATGGTCTGTTTGGTTAGAGATAAGCACTTTTCTTACAAGTGAGTTAACCCCTTGTGTGTTTTAAAATAGATGGAATGCAAATCTTCGCACCAATATATTGTTGTCTAGGAATTAAGATGATGGAAATCACATTTAATGGACATTGAATACCGGTATTGGGAATTTGAGCTCTATGGGAATAAAAAATACTTTGGTTGAACCTACTACATAAAGTTCCAAATTAAAGCCATTTGAAAAGAAAATAACTCTTAAAATAACGAAATAGGAGTTATCATTCTTATTGTCACTGATGGCTTTGTTCATTCAAACAATTATTATAATAGAACAAGAACTTTCCAAATTATAGGCAACATTATGTTTTATATTAAAGTCTTTTAAAAGGGGCATAACTCAAAAATATTGGATCAGGGGTTGTCAGACATGGCTTTGTTTATACAAATGAGGATATATTCCAAGTATTGTGTTAATAGGACAAGGAGTTTCAATGTTATATGCAACATTATAATCGATATTTAAGTAATTTGATAGGGGCATAACAAAAATAATATAGCAAGAGTAATCATTTTTGCTGTCGGAGATGGCTTTATTTATGCAGAAGATATATTTTAATTATTAAGTTAATAGATCAAATACTAACGAACTTATGGTCAACATTTAGTTTCACATTTAAGTTTAGGGGCTACAGGACAATGCAGTCGCCGACGACGCCGCCGCCGCCACCGGACAATAGGATCCATACGTGTCTATCTGCTATTGCAGGTGACAAAATGATAAGCACTGTCATACAATGTATTTAACATCATTTAAAATCGAAACAAAAACGTGTGACGAGAGCGAGCGAGCATATTTATTACAGGGCGGAAATTCTAAATAAATACCAACATTCTAACGAAATTTTTCTACATAAGTTTACACTTCAGAGCCGTCTTTTTGTTAAAATGTCACGCTAATGACCGACTAGCTTTTTGGAAAGCTAAAACTTGTATTTAGCGCTATCTTTAGTAATGTCTTTCAACAAACACTTTCGAGATGGACTTAACAGGGACTCTACCAAATTACACCAATGTACAGATTTGAAACTGTAACTAGCATCAACATATTAGAGAGATTTACTTCTTATTTTGATAGTTTATTTCGTTTTGAAGGGAAATAAAAGTCTGATTTAAAATTCACAGTTACCTCGCATTGTATTTCACGTCAGTATTTATTAATTGAGATATCTGAATGAACATCTTGGGTTCTTTTTTGTTCAGTATACTAGGGCTCTATCTTTTTTCTCGATGCATACCCTATCTTAGTATTGAGTCAGGTGAATATTTAATAATAATTTCAGTGTGTTCAGATTTAACTTTGCATACCATGCTTTTTAGGCTACACGTGCATGTAACATTTATTATAAATTAATAATTTCTTCATGTTTTGACAACACTACACTTTGCCATACGTCGATTGTCATATGTCGAAACGATATTGTCATTATTACTGTATTTTATGTCGGATGCTTAACCTATTGTGAAATATTTCTTCTTTTGGAAATGGCATCAGGTTTCTGAAGATATTTTAAAACATATGGTTTCGCTTTACAGCCAACATTTTGATTAATTAGTTAATTTACTCGTTTCTATTTTAAAAATACGCGTTTGGAAGCTAAGTTAAATAATACTAAAGTTTTTTTTCAGTCCCTGGTGGTTGATTTTTCGAAAAAAATAATTTAAATTGAGCCTACTCAACAAATCGAAAATGCTCGATTTCGGCAAAATAAATACGGGATTGGTATAGTATGGGTGTGCTTTAAAGCAAATAAAAAGCCCGACACAATTTTATAAACTAAATCTTTTATCAACCTCACCTTTACACAATGTCTTAATGAAATCTATCATTACTTGGAGTTATTTCACCAAGACAACTTGCAGCGCTTATTTGTTCATATGAGGACCAGTTGGGGCAAGTGTGAGGTTGGCGAACCCAATAACCTTGTTTAAAATCCCCTGTGGAAAATGTTATGCCACTGACCGTTCAAAGGCGGTTACCCCCCGGGTTCTCATCTTCGTTAATTGTGTTTGTTGTTGTTTTTTAATTGATCGTTTTATTACGCATGTTCTCTTTTTCTCTACATTTTAGCTGTTTTGGGAGGCTTTGTCTTCATGGTTAGGCCTTTCCTGATAAGCACATTTCTTTTTTTCAGGATGTGTAGATGCTACATCTGCAAGTGTATGCAAGTTGGCTTCGGGCATTGTATGTCAAGATGCTTTACATGCTTCCAATGCACATTGTTCTCATTACTGTGGATTTTGCTAGAATCTGTATAAAGTTCACAACAGTTTAGTAATATTTCGCTTATATTAGTACAATTTATCCCAATACAAGTGACAAGAAATTGTCACAAAACCACAAATATGTCAGTAGATATACATAATGTGAAAAAGAAACAAAGGTCTTGTTCTATATATTACTTGTGTAAAAAGCATGATATAATAAGTCACTAGATATACATATGTGAAAAAGAAAGGGGCAAAATTCAGCCTAAACTGATTAAATCAAAAAGCTCCAACATTATGCACGAGGGCACTTGATGATAACAGTTCTGTCAGAGTTTGGTTAAAATATCTTGACAAATGTAGGAGGAAGTGGGCATGTGACAGTATTCTTCTATGTATAACTTAAAGGGCCATAATTTAGGCAAAATTATTTTTAAAAAAAAAGAAAAAAAAGCTCTGTGTGGAGTTTGAACCGCTGGTCTTATGAGAAATTTTGTCATCTTACTGTAACAGAATGCTCCAAAGTATACAGGACTGGTACTCGATTTCAAAAATAGACAGTTATCACAGAGTATTCACCCTTTTATAATAACAGAGTATTCTCCTTTTATATATACTTAAAAAAGGAGACACAAAATTGATAACGATCGGATGGATGACCAGGGGCATAACATTACACATTGAAAATTCTTTAATTCATAATCATAGTTCTGTGAAAGTTTGGTTGAAATCCCTTGAGAAAGGAGTTGCACACAGAAGAGTATTTCTCTATATATTATATTATGTGGAAAAAAACAAAGGCCCATAATTCTGTCAAAATGATCAAATCACAAAACCAGGAACATATGCGCCAATACACTTGATTACAATCATTCCGTAAAAGTTTCGTTGAAATCCCTTGAGAAATGTAGAAGGAGTTGCATACAGAAGAATAACATAATTATGTGGAAAAAAAAACAACAAAGGGCAATAATTAGGTCAAAAATGACCAAATAACAAAACCTCGACAAATATGCAACAGGGCACTTCATGACAATTTTTCTATGAAAGTTAAGTTGAAATCCGTTGAGAAATGTAGGAGGAGTTGCGCACAGAAAAAATTGTTTACGCCCGCCCGCCGACGTACCCCAATCTAATAACCAGGATTTTTCCTTCGGAAAACCTGGTTAAAATATTTTTAAAAGCTAACATTTGTTACACTTTTTTCTCGCACTTTTAATTGTTGAGGAAGCAAACTATTCTGCATAAGATGCTGAAATAAACAATCGTAGACTGATGCCAGAGCAATTTTCCATCCGTTACATTATAATTATGCAATACCAGGCGAGAAGTAATTATTTTAAGAGAAAAACTATAAATACAAATTATTTGATAATGAGGTGATAACTATACAAAATCTTATAATTTAACAATTATAATGAGAGAGTTTGAGAAGCAACAACAACAAAACACAACACATGAACCGTCATACCTACATCGCAGCGCGCTGACCTTTGCCTTCTGTCAGGTGTAAAAATTTTAACCATTGAATAAAAAGTTTTGTTCTTTTGATTTAGTTTTGAACTTCTAAAAAATCAATTCATTTTCTTCATCTGTTAAACGTTCATTTCCAAATAAAAGTCTTTGTGCACGTGAGGGGTGAAAAACTCTAGTAGCAAGAATATATCGCGTCTTTCTATTTGATATCGTTTACATAGAAAGAAAAAAATGTTCGGCGTTTTCAACTTCAAAACCACAATCACACTAAGGAGAATCACGTATTAAATAGTTGTAATAAAGAAATGAATTCAAACTGCTTCATTTTATTCTTATTCTTGCATGGTATACTGATTGTGTTCGCTCGCTAATTTTGAAAAAGTTTGGTACCTATCTATTGTCGAAAAGTTTGTTTGTTTTTTTTAATATTGAAAGTGTTTTAGAATCTCGAATATTTGGAACAAGTTCGTTCCATAATTTAATTGACGATGGTTAACAAATTAAGAATAATTTCAGTACGTCTCGAAATATTTACAAAATCCTGGCTGTTTCGTAGGTTGTATGATTTATATATTAGGTGGAAATAACTCTTCAAGATAATTTGGCAAGTATTCATATATATTTTTATAAACGAGAGTAAGTTTTTGAATATTCCTTCTATTTGATAAAGATAAAGGTACCAAGCTTATTTCTTTTATCAATTTGTCAATAGATACAGAACGTGTAAGACCCGTTACAATTCTAGCAGCTTCGTATTGGATTTTTTCTTAACTGTCTTTTTCATAGTCTATGCGATTATCCCAAACGATTGATGCATATTCTAAAATCGGTCTTAAATGGTATAATATGTAAATTTGATTTAAAGTGTGCCTTTTAAGTTTAAACTTTAGTTTCTTCATCGACCCTAATACTTTGGAGTCATATTTAGTAATATTTGAAATATGTTAATATCATTTACCATCATGACTTATTGTAATTCCTAGAAGGTTATGATGATTAACAAAACTTAACTGAATGTTTTTAAATATTAAATTGAGTTTATGTTTTTCAACAAGTGACAAATACAGAACCTCGGTTTTTAGTGGGTTAAAATGAACCAACCACTTTTTGGACCATTTTGAAATAGTTTCTAGTTCCTCGTTAAGAGTTGTTTCGATATCATTAATGTCACAAGATGACACTGCGAATACTAAACTATCGTCGGCAAAAAGTCTAGTAGTACTCAAACGAGAATCGGCAATGCCATTTACATAATATACTAAAAATAGAAGAGGCCATAAAACAGATCCCTGTTGTACTCCAGCAGTTATTATTTTCGAATCAGAAAAAGATCCATTAACAATAACTTTTTGAGTCCTATAAAGTAGGTAAAGTGTAATCAATTTATTTAAATTTCCACATATGCAATATTTATTAAGTTTAAATAGTAGTCCCTTGTGCTAAGCTCTGTCAAAAGCCTTAGAAATATCACAGTAGATTTTTATCACCGAAGACCTTTAAGATATATCTGGTTATAAATATCAATAAGTTGAAAGACAGTACAGTGACCTGGTAAGAAACCTGACTGATTCTTGTATATAAGGGTATTTTCATGTAAATAATTATACGTATAAATGCTTTAAAACGCTCTAGAACTTTACAGAGACAAGTTATAAGCGAAATCTGTCTGTAGATAGACGGTGTATCTTTTTCACCTTTTTTAAATAATAGCATGACATTCGCATGTTTCCAGACGCTTGAAAAGTATCATTTCGAGAAAGACATCTTGAATATAATAAACAGTGGCCGAGAAATTGTGTAGGATGTTTCCTTAAGAATCTTATGACTTATTTCATCTTGACTTTTGGCTTAATTTGTAAACAAGGAATTTAAAAAATTGATTATTTTATCCTGAGTAATATTTATCTGTTCTAAATTTGGGTCTGTTTTCGCAAGAAAATGCGGAAGATCGACGTCTTGGTCATTGACTGTTGAGATTGAGACAAATAAATCATTAAATGTATTTCAGAGTCCGAAAACGATTACGAGTTGTCATTATTTTTTAAAGGCGGAATACAATGATAGCTTTTTGAATTCTCTTTAACAATCAAATTTATTGTTTTCCAATAATTATGCACGCTGGTTAGTATTAGTTTTATTGAGAGTATACTCAAGATTGTTTGAAAATTGTTCTCTCGCGTATGTTTTCATTTTACTAACATTAGTACGAAGTTGTTAATAGTTAACTTAATGACTTAAATTGTTAGACTTTAAAGCGATTTGTTTGAATCGATCTCGCTTACGCGATGTTTGTCTAAGCTCGGTATTGTACCAGGGTTTGTCATTTGGCCGGATTGTAACGAATATAGTAGGGATGCACTGTTCAGCCAGTCCCATGATTATTGTTTTGGTAAAATGTTCACATGCAGCATCTACAGGCATTGTATTTAAGATAGACCAATCAAAAAGTTGTATTTGATCATTTAGTTTAGCAAAATCAGCACGCTTGTAATTCCAGACTAAACGTTTGTATGGTGTACTGGACGGTAAATTAACGTCTACGTAGGCGAAAGTTGCAAAATCATCGCTTATATCAATATCGGTTTCATGTTTACCCGCGTGATGACATTCAATATCACGTGTCATGGCAATTAGATCTATTATTGTTCTGAAGTGTGCGCTAATTCGTGTTGGTTCTTTAATTACATTTATCATATTGTTCAGTAATAAATATTACCAAATTTTGTATTGACTCGCGCGAATTGGTCTTCATTCACGTCACCAACTAGGATAATATTGTTAACCAATTCTGCGGCTCGCTCGATGCAAATATTTAACCTATCCCACAGGTCTACGCATGTATTTGGCGGACGATATAATGTACATATAAGAAATGATTGACTTATGCCATAAACTTTAACCCATATTGATTCAGGAAAAATGGTTTCGATTTCAAAATTTTTATTCGGTCTCAGACGAGAAGGAAGATACATTAAAATTCCACCATAATGAGAAGTGTTATCTTTTCGGTAAATACCATCGAATCCGTCCAGGATCTAGGGGTCTTAAGTAATTAAATTTGTTAAGTGTGTTTCTGTAAAATACAATATATCAAATCTAAAACCTTATCTCTTATATAGTCAAGATTGTTTCTTATACTGCGAATATTTAGGTGTAAAACAGACATACAGCGTACTTGGTTTTGTTCGAGCCCCGGGTTTTGTTATACATCCCCACATAATACTAATAATTTAAGTTGTATGAAGTAGAAATGGATATCGTGATGCATACCTACGTTTTGATATGACGATATTTTGTGTTCTACAGAGACAATGCATTCATTGCATGTATCAAAATATTCAAATAGTACAAATAACAATGCAACAAAAGCAAATTGAATATTGAACACCAAGTGAGTCCCATAGCACAAAATCCTAAAACCGGATACGAATCTTTTACATAGTACACCAATAGGTAAAGAAAAAAGCAGCAGTTTAATTGACTTTCGCATAAATTGCCCTTTATCTTGACTTCAAATATAGAAAATACCTATGGCCGCTCTCTAGGACATTATTTTATTACCCATTAGATAAAAAACAAAATAAAATACATACATTGAGCGACCATTCGAACGTAAATATCAGCGGACAGACGGTGTAGGTGTGACGGAACAGTAAAAAGTATCAGGTAATGAACAAAACGAATAGACATACAATTATGACGAAAATTATGACTTAGAATTTCAGGTTAAAGTTTGCGTGCAAGCTACTGTACAAACACATAACTTCAATACTACTTATACTACAACTTTGAAACTTCGCACACTTGTTCATCATCATCTCCCAAGTGTGTATGCCAGGAACCAAAACTCTAACTTTCATTTTATTAAATATATAGCCCTTTTTCGACTTAGAATTTCAGGTTAAAGTTTGGGTGCAAGCTAGTGTACAAACCCGTAACTTCCATACTACTTATACTACAGCTTTGAAACTTTCAGCACTTGTTCATTATCATATCCCGAGTGGGTATGCCAAGATGCATAACTCTAACTTCCATTTTGTTCAAATTATGGCCCTTTTTCAACTTAGAATTTCAGGTTAAAGTTTGCGTGCAAGCTAGTTACTTTCATGCTTCTTGTACTTTAGCTTTGAAACTTTCAACACTTGTTTACCATCATGACCCTGACTATGTATGCCAAGAACCATAACTCTTTCTTTAATTTTTAATCAAATTATGGCCCTTTTTAGACTTAGAAATTACGGTTAAAGTTTGCGTGCAAGGTGGTGAAACCTCATATCTTTCATTCTATTAAAACGACAACTTTAAAACTTTGTATACCTTTATTTTATCATACATCAGGTTGATTTTCAAAGGCCCATAACTCATCCTTGCTTTTTTTATTTAATTTTTGCCCTTTTTCGCTTAGAAATTAGAATTAAGACTTAGAAATTATGGTTAAAGTTTCAATGTTTGTGTTTTTCATTGGTAATGCTATAGAAAAGGTTTAAAACAGATGTACTTAACATACTTTGGTTGAAAGTGTTGAGTGGTTATACTATACTATGGTATGCTATGCTATGCTATTCTATGCTATGCTACGCTATGCTATGCTATACTATACTATACTATACTATACCACACCACACCACACCACACCACCACCCACCCCACACCCACCCACCCACCACCACCCACCAGCACCCCCACCCCCACCACCCACCCCACACCCAACCCACACCACCCACCCACCCTCCCACCACCACCCCACACCCACCCCACACCCACCACCCACCACCCCCACCACCACCAACACCACCCACCCACCACCACCGACCACCCCACACTCACCCACCACCACCACCCACCACCACCCCCCACACCCACCCACCCACCACCACCACCATCCCCCCACCCACCCCCACCCACCCACCCCCATCCACCCACCCACCACCACCTCACCCCACACCCACCCACCCACCCCACACCCACCCACCCCACACCCACCCACCCACCACCACCCACCACCACCCCCTACCACTACCCACCACCACCACCCACCACCACCCACCACACCACACCACACTACCACCACCCCCCACCACATACCAACAACACCACCACCAACAATAACACCAACAACACAACCAACAATAACACAAATAACAACAACTACACCAACAACACAGTCAACAACACCACCAACAACAACATCAACACCAACAATAGCATCAACAACAACCACCAACAGCAACAACACTGACAACAACACCACCACCAACAACAACAACACCAACAACACAACCAACAAAAACCCTAATAACAACAACAACACCAACAACACCACCAACAACAACATCAATACCACCAATACCACCCCACCCACCACCACCCCACACCCACCCCACACCCACCCACCCCACACCCACCTCCCACCACCACCTTCCACCCCCACCACCCACCCCACACTCACCCACCCCACACCCATCCACCCACCACCCCCACCACCACCAACACCACCCACCCACCACCACCCACCACACCACAACCCACCACCCCCACCACCACCCCCCACACCCACCCACCCACCACCACCACCTCCCACCCACCCACCCCCATCCACCCACCCACCACCACCTCACCTCACCCCACACCCACCCACCCCACCCCACACCCACCCACCCACCACCACCCACCACCACCCCTACCACTAACCACCACCACCACCCACCACCACCACCCACCCACCACCACCCACCACACCACACCACACTACCACCACCCCCCACCACATACCACCAACACCACCACCAACAATAACACCAACAACACAACCAACAATAACACAAATAACAACAACTACACCAACAACACAGTCAACAACACCACCAACAACAACATCAACACCAACAATAGCATCAACAACCACCACCAACAGCAACAACACTGACAACAACACTACCAACAACAACAACAACACCAACAACACAACCAACAAAAACCCTAATAACAACAACAACACCAACAACACCAACAACAACAAAACCACCAACAACACCGCCAACAACACCACCAACAACAATACCATACCTTACTATACTACACCACACTATAGGTGGGCAGGGGTGTATGGACTGGGTTGTGTAAACCCTCTAAAAAACTACAATAATAAATTAAGTGTAATTTATTGATTTCCTAACTTGGATTAAGAAACTTTTGTTCATGTGTGTGTGTTGGGTGTCATAAACTCCTGAATCACTCCCCAGTTTAAATGAAGCCCAGTTTTAAATGTGCTTAAATATGTCTGACTTCGAATAGTCGAGCGTGCTGTCTTTTCCGACTGGCTCTTGTTATCATTGTCAAACAGAGTATATGAGTAACAAATGTAAACACAAAAACAGAATTTGCAACGTTTCATCCTATTGAGACTTCATTACACTATCGGGCAAATGAACTTCCGACTGAACTGTTTGTCCTGTAATAAAAAGAAAAAAATATATAATGGGAAAATTTAAATGTATAACTTTAAACACTTCAATCATTTACAAATAAATATCTAATAATGTTATCAAATATAAATTCGGTAATAATTATAATAATAATATAACATGCAAGTCATTTTTCAACAATTAACATGTTCATTAAACCAAAACTTTGTGAGACAGGTTTATAAACAAAACACTTACCAGATCCTGAGAGAGCTTCCGCCAATGTCAATGTCATTTTCTGTTTCTGGTCCCCACTTGTTCTTGCATAATTTCTGATACTGCTCTCAGACTTATGCCCAGAGACAGCCATGACATGTCGAGCTTCAAATGTATGGAGAAGAGTAATAGACGTTGCTCTAAGTGGTTGGTGTACACTTTAGAGAGCTTCTTCTTAAGCGACAGGGTTTTCATCTTGTCGCCAAAGTATTTTTCCAACAGCAATGGCATCAAACCAAGTAGAAGGATTTTCTGGCAGTTTTGATTTTGGTCTTTGAAAGAACAGATCACAGTCATTAATTAGAACCGACAAGTACTTCTTAAATGAACTAGATGGGCACATGATTGTTCCAGTTCTGTATATCCTTCCGGCCTGGCTCGTACTGTCATCGATATCACCCTTATGATTTTTGGTCATCATGTCATGAAGTTAAATAAATTCCTCTGCTTCATTCACTAGAAAGTCTGTCTTTTTTATGTCGCGAAGATTCTCTCTCCCTCGATTACAAAAATGCATCATAAAGTCAATGAAAACTTTATCCTGTAGACCTGCCGGTGTCTCAACATCAAAATAACAATTTTATACAATTTAACTAGATCTTGTTTTGTTAATGGGTCTTTGTGCAGAACCCGAGCTAACCCCTGATCCTTTAATTTAACCAACATGGCACTGAATACACGATTTGACACCTTGAATACTGGATCATTGACAATATCTAAAGACAACTGTTTTTCAAAATGTTTCTGCAATCCATACCTAATTGACACCATTGATTTCTTTGAATAAAGTTGCCCGTTTGCCTTTCTGGTTGCTGGATAGAATGATTTCTGAAGCAAATTGTCCAGGGTTTGTTTATCAATCTCATCCGGAAAGTCGATGCCTTTTTCAGTGCAATAGGACTTAAGCACCGTGACGGAACATTTAATTTTATTTTCGGTGCTTAGAGAATCACGATTTACAAGAAGATTTTGAAGCTCTTCATCAGAAACGTCCGTAAATCGTGCATGTTCAGTGGTTGATATGTTTACGTCTGGTTTATGATCAAGATCGATAGGCGCTCTATGCATGTCTGTGACGTTGGAGCACGCGAGGGAAACAGTCTAAACTATTGACCGGTCAACAGTTCGCGAATGTTGCCGTTTTTAGAATTTCAGAAAACAGTAAAAAATACCAAATTACATTTATATAAGGTATCAGGTAATAATGTAACATAATACTATGAATGAATATTCTCTACAGCAGTCAAGTAGAACCGCCTACTAATTTATATTCACACCTTATGTTTCATTGATATACTTCACTCCACTGGAATTTTAATAAGTCTTAACGTAAAACCAGCTTTTACGCTTCATGTATTCTGCATGAATACTTATACATACGTACAAATGACACTTGTTGTTGTTACAGTTAGTAAGGAGTGTCACACAATTTCTTTAAAAAAGAAAAATGATGCTTCAGCCAATCATATGCTTAAGATTTAAGACTGGTTTCCAATGAAGATCCGATTGCTCTCTACTACTTAAGGTATGCTGGCGTGGAAAACACGAATATTAACTTGTCGTAATGAACTATTCAAATTGCCAATATTGATATTCAAAAATATTCATGAAATAAACAAGGTGTTAACTTGATAAAACCAAGCTGCTTCCACGTAAAGTAATCGAATTTCTTTTATTATCCTTAATGAAATACTATATAGCCTATGTTGGCCACATTGGGAATCGAACCGGTGAAGTACGGCGACAGCGCTTTGACGTGCGAATCGGAGCACCGACTCGGCTTGCCGGGATACATCCAGAAAAAGACTGCGCAGCTTACCCTTATAAACGTGAACACTATTACTTGACATCTGTTAACGATAATTTAACAAACAGATGTTCCGATTATGTTATGTAGGAGGAGACAGTTTTCGGCCTCCAAGCTGTACAAATGAAATTGTCCATACTGGGAATTGAACCCGTACAGAATTTTCGATCGGACAATTATTTAAACTGCCGAAAGCATTTGAGGTGGTAAATAAATGCTATATACAATAGCCCATGATCAAAATTACAACCACCAACTCCATCATCACCACAGTCATCATCAGTACCATCTTCATCATCATTATCAGCAACATCATCATCACGTCAACCACCACCACCACAATTTTCTTCTTGATGAATATCTACGTGTTTGAACTATTTTCGTAAATAACAAAAACGAGCTTGCGATAAAAACTGAGTTAATCGATAATCGTTCAGCATAATGAACCATGTGTTGCGGTTTAATTTAGAAAGGCAGTATACCAGATCAGTTTTCGCTCTTCTGTCGTGCTTATACTTTGAAAGACATGGCTAACTAAGCTTATGGTACAATGTTCGGCTTGTTTGTACTTACAAACTTTTTACAAATTTAAGGAAGGTATTATAAAATGAAATAAAATAAAATATATTAGTGTTTTATTTAAAAGGGTTTGAAAATTTGGTAGAAATGCCATTCAACCATGAATACATATAATATAACGTTTTATATAGAAAAAAAAATTAAAAAGCTAACTCAAGAGAAATTCATCGCAGCAAAGTTCTTGACGGGTGTTAATCACAACAAAACTGGAACCTCTTCTTTGTTGCAATGGCATTGATACTTACATGGAATATAATATTATAGTGCATGTAAATACTGTACCGGAAGCAAGTGTCAGTTGGATGTGACAATTTGTGTACTCATATTCAAATGCGCTTACCACAAACTATTGAACCTGGGATAATAAAATTATCTTTTCTCATGAAAATCCTCTTTTGAATTGGTTTGGTTATTGTACAATCAAATTATGTATTGCTAACAGAAATATATGGTCATTAAATGTAAATTAAAACCACAATTGTTCCCGGGTGCTTCTTTAACTTTTGGGAAGCGACGTGTTGTCAAATGTATTGTTGCTAAGCGACCTAGCCGTTTCGTCGCTGGTCCAGAATCCGGGTTATCTTAAAATAAAAATGTTATAAAGGAATAGGCGTTTTTCAGATAATTTACATACAGTAACCGACACAACTGTACGTGAACAAAACGGAATGACACATATGAAAGTTTATTAAGTTAATAAAGCTGCGCATTTCAAATATAAGTGCTGTTTTGTTAGATACGACAAGAACTAAAGAAAAGAGTGAAAATAAAAATAGAATAAATAGAGAGGTTCAGAGTAAGTAAATCTTGTATATATTATTAACTTCAAATAATGCTGCGTGCAATTCAAATGTTTTGATTACTGTTTTGATTATTCAAAATTTCTTTCGGAAAATTATTTTCTTCTTATCAATAAATTAATAAATTTAGCCCTATAACAGTCATATTCAGTTTGCTGTGATTTATTATGAAAAGAGGCAAGAAAACAAAATAAGAGATGTAATCATTTAATTCCAGACATTAATTTATTTAGATTTTCAAAAGTGGTTTGGCATTATACGGACATGGCTGACATTGCAACCTACAAACGTACATGGCAGTGAGTACCAGGTAATTGGATAAAGAGGTACCGCGCTGATCCTCTGATCCCCTAGCTTGCTTTATTTCCGACTTTTCGAAAGGTTAAGTATGAAATCGTTTCTGACTCGATCCGAAAAAGAATTTGTGAGTATTTTAAGTAATGATGAAATTCTGACGTTTACATGCGGTTCATATATTCTATTTTCAGGTTCAAAGGAATTACTAAGAAATTGTGTATTAAGGTATCAAAATGGATTGGAGTTCGTTTAGACAAAGAGCAATGAAAATGGTAGCTTTATTGATGGCAACCTACATAGTTTATAACTATACCAGTGTAAAATTTCGACAACAGGAGCAAATCAAAATATTTTAAAATTGTTTTTAGGGGTAAGTTTGACATCACTTTCGAAATGCAATCTGACAATTTGAATGTGGTTTGTTGACTTTAAATCAGTCATTCTGATGCATTAGTAATTTAGTTATTTTCACAAGTTTATCAGTTCAGACAAGTTTTAAAATGGTCTCAACCAATGATGTTCTTGTGCTTTTGCATGCAATATTGTCGATTGGATGGGTGGGTTGGAGATATTTACCAAGAATACTTGTAGTTCATAAGAGAACAAGCTGGGGCAATTGTATGATTGGTGCACCGTAGAACCTTGTTTCAATCCCCAGTGCCAAGCAACTTTGCCACTTACCGGTACAATGCGGTAACCGAGTTGGTTAGTTTTTTCGGTAATTGTTTGTGTAGTATTATTAAAAAAAAATTCTCGTATAAACGTATGCTCTCTTTCCCTCGCTACTTTTTGGCATTGTGGGAAGATTGTGTTTTTCTGGTTGAACAATTCCTGATATGCATAATTTATCTTTTTAATTTGCAAATGTAGTCGTTTTTCCGCTTCATAGACTTTTCCTCATTCAGGATATCTTACATGTATCCAAATAACCTTAATTGTTATCAAGCGCATTCGACGTTCTTGTGAATAAATTTTAAAGATACAAAGATACCTGGGTAAACCTCAGTACATCTTCTTAAATACGACAATATGCATTACAATGATCCCCAATAATGTTTCTAGTCATTTTCATCTTAACATTTTTGACATGTTTCACAATCTTTTATGCGTGAACTGTATATAACCAGTCTTCGGTGTTAAAACATGCATTTATTTAAAAAAGATTAATACGCTCAACTTTTAGAGACACTGGAGGAATAGCCAAATGTTCCAGCCACTAAAAATAAATAGAGACCCTTCATTCGACTTCCAAACGGAGATGAACAAATTAAACAGTGAAAAGGTGAAGCAAGACGACCCGAGGCTTGTTTATCTGATAGGGAATTACTACATCGAGCCCCCGTCACGAAATCCTTATAACTTACGAGAACCACATATAAGAGACAACTCACGTGGACAGGCTCTGACCATTGATGGTACTCTAGAAAACCACGTATGTTGCTTAGTTTCGTATTATTTTGATATTATGAAAATATGAAAACGTTACTTAATCCATGAGAAACCTTCTTTTAAAAAGAGGGAGGGGGTTATCCCCCTGAAACGTAGGAATTATATTTGTGTTTATGAGAACTGTTATAGTTTCTGTGTTGTTTTTTCACACAATGAATTAGTATATCTTTCAAAAAGAATATTATTCAATAAGTATTTAAAATCTATGTATTTAATATTTCATAAAATCATTATAAAGCAGTATGTTAACTAGTTTATAATCACACGCTTTCCATTAATAAATTATTAATAACTTATAGGTGACTTGGCACCTTTAAGGAGGTGTTTTCTTAAGGACAGACAATACAAAGAAGCGTTTGTTTATGTAATTATACACATTATTTTCATATTAGCACGTGGTATTATATAGAATATATCAATATTCTGATATGTAATGAAACCAACCTTTCTAAAAACAAATAATCAAATAAAATAAATTATTAATATTTCAGAAAAAAAATGTTTGCATCTAAGAAGATTTCATATTCAGAATTCCCACATTGAGCTTTAAACTTACTTTTATAAACAAACATTTTTTCTTATCCTAATAAGAAAATTAAGTATAGATTTAAAATATATTTATTTTAAAATTCTATCATATTGCCCCTTATACAAAAATGTATTCCAAACGATTATAACAACTGAATAATGTTTTGAATGTTTGTCAAATAGGAAATATGATAAATGATTAAAATTAAATATTGTACGATTTTTCGCAAATACTGGTGACAAAACGTGTATGTGCGTCGTTGTCACAAGTACAAACATTTAGTCAAATAGATACAATGTATTAAGCAGCATCTAATGGTAGCAAAGCCCCGAAGAAAAGTAGGTAACTTTTTTAAAAAGCACACTATTACCTGCGAACTATACACCACTGTTACACAGTTACCCAGTAATGGAATGCTAAATAATAAAATAAAACAATAAATGTTCCATGTTCACCGTCATGTGAACGCCATCATTAGGGATCAATCTAAATATGCACTGTTTGCTTGTTTAGATGTTGAGAGGCACTTGACCCGGATTAGGCGTTTCTGGCAGTAAACTGCATTTCCATTCCTGTCCATAAACGGGCTGAATCAAAGCGATTCTACAATATGCTCATGCGTGTCTCTTAAATTTGATAATTAAATGTAAAAAAATAAAATAATAAAAATGAATAAGTTTTGATGGGTTTTATAACTGATGCAGATAAGAGTTAAGGAATTTCAAAGCAAGTATTCCATGATTACGAAAATTACATCTTAGTCGAAATTACCGAATAAAAAGAAGTTAGAAACAAATGTCCAGATAGCGGTATAATTTATGGCGGACAAACTAAGTCAATTATGCAGTTTGACTGGATTTAAATGGGACTTAAGATGAATAGAAAACGTTAACTAGTGCGAATAAAATGCCATATTCAAAATGTTTGTGCAAATAAATAAGAAATGAGTTCCACGGGGCAGTTGATTCCACAAAAGTTTCTCTCTATCCTGTAGAGTCCAGATAGCTGTGGCTTTGTTGTTAAAGTGCCACGATGTGTATTTATCGTGCAAAAAAGTGAACATAATGCTAAACGCGCATTTGTAAAATAATTAAAACAGATGCAGTCTCAAATAAAATCGATGTCAATTAAAATCGTTGAAGGACGCTATGCTATAATCAAATCTGTCAAGGTATCAATGTAAACATTTTTCTTTGCGTTTTAACGATCAAATTACAACTTTTTCGCAGATAACTAGTTCTTAAAAATATGGCTGTGGTACCGTCGAATGTGTTTTTAAAGCTAGTTTCTTATATAAAAGCTTCTCAAGAGCAAGTCACCATCTTTAAGGGCCATAAATATGTTCTTTTATACAATGTACTATTGTTCACTTCTTTTTATGTTTTTTTAAAACGTATATTGCCTATGTCACTCAAGTTCTTCAGAAGGTTGTAATATATCCCTGATCGATAAAGGCATTTTAAGATAGATATATTATTAATTTATTGCAATTTTCTGATGCTATTCAAATAAAATAATACCTACTTTTCAACATGATGTATAAAGAACCACCTTTAAATAGGAAAACGGTTTCTTCGTAGAAAGTGGCACACATAATGGTGAGGAGCTGTCGAATACACTGTTTTTTGAAAGGGTTCGACATTGGACTGGCATATTGATAGAACCGCAACCAAAGATGTACAACGACCTGAAGACGAAAAACAGAAACGCATATACACTCAAAGCAGGCACGCCACGGGAAAAGGTACCTTCGGGTCATTTTTGTGTCATTTTTGTTGTTACTATATTTAGAAAGAACTTTCAAATTTCTTTTATTTTCTCATAAGAAAACAGTAATTTTGTTACACATTTTAACAATAAAATGGTATTTTTACCGCGAATTGCATAATAATAAATGTCGTCTGCTCAACTTTATGACGTCGTTTCAAGTATTGACGTCAAATTCCCGAAGGTACCTTTTCCCGTGGCGTGCCTCGTATCTGTGAGAATCAGGATTAGCCTTCAACAGTCCGTGTTAATGCATTTAATATCAAGAACAATGTATTATCTTATTAAGTCGACCGCGAAAAACGAGAAGTGTGTAGCTTAGAGTAAATTGTGAGTAAAAAGTCGAAATAACTGTCATTGAGTTTTCATTGTTTTAAATTAATATTTTTACCAAACCTTGGCAAGATATTAACAAACATTAGTTTAGAAAATTAATTCAGTTGAACGATTAAGATTAATCATTTTGCGAATATACACAGACACAAAACAGTGCACATGATATCCAATTATCAAAGAATACTGTCGAAGAGATATTAAATGTTTTTAACAGGAAATATATCATTGGGTGAAAATATCAAAAAATGAATTCTTTGATATAAGATATATTTAAGTAAATATACTAACAAAGTATTGGGCTTACTATTTAAATGTCTTGCTGGCCGAATTTAGATAGAAATGTATATTCGCTCTGATTTAATTCGCTTATGATTCCAAACAATGGTTCTGTGAAGTAAGTATACAAGCGAACTTGCCAAATAAAACAAAAATAATTTTGTTTTTAAATTGTAGATTCAGTTCAAGGCTACACCATTATACGGACGAATCGCAGAATCGAATGGCCATGATAAAAACACTATTACTGTGCAGTGTTTTCCGTTTTATTCCATCTTACTTGCAATGAACCAGACAAACATGGACTACTTTAGTTTTGACGTAGAAGGATGGAAAGAAGGAATAATGAACACAATTCCATGGAATTTGGTCAATATTACAACATTCTCCATTGAATATGATACGTTTAATGGAAGACAAAAAGGATTAAGACAATATATGGATCAAAGAGGTTATGATTGGATTCTTACAATGAATACGAAACAGGCTAACGATTGCATTTTCAAGAAAAGGAACTTTTGATAGTTTTGTTCTTTCTTCCAACGCATTTTTTCAACGTCTTACATTTAAGTCATTTAAGATGATTAACACTGCTAATATACAGTGAACTTTACCAATATCGATAAACATTATAGACCATTGGCGACTTGTTTAGATCTAGATCAGCCTTTACTGTTTTTGGAAACATTACTTATTCTTTAAAAATTAAAAAAAAAGAAAAAAAATGTAAACAATATATACAGGTTCATCTCATTTATTTGTGGAGAACAACACGTATTCATATTATTATAAACAGACCTGTTGTTTACAAGCAATCTATATATATACGTTTTATGTATAAGTTGCAAAGCTGTTTCAATATAAAAATGTGTTGGGTTTTTTTTGAAAATTACGTCAGTTTTTTTCTCAAGATAGATTTCCCAAGAAAAGTCTTAGTTAAACTTTCAAAAATATAAAATTTCCTTTCAATTAAATATTCTTAGTACTTTTAGTTTTTAATGACTATCAGTTAAAGAATCATTCAAATCTAAAAAAAAATGTAATTTTATGAGACTGCAGCAACCGTCTTCAAGTTACGTTATTCAGCAAATGCGCTGTCGGCTTCAAACAACATATAACATTAATTCTGTCTTAGAAAATCTAATTATAATTCATCTTTTACAATAAATCAAGAACACACGTTGACAACAACATATTTAAATCTGCCATGATGGATATTTTCAAACGTGAGATAAATCAATCATGAAATTTAAAGGCGGAAGAATATATACATATTCGATAGTTTTGCGCTGAGGACAATTAGAAAAGATAAACTTATACCAATTATAGAACTACTTTTAACAAAAAAAAAGATTTATACGTACATTACGAATATATTCAGAAAATGATCATTTTATGGAGAGAGAGAGAGAGAGAGAGAGAGAGAGAGAGAGAGAGAGAGAGAGAGAGAGAGAGAAATGCAGATACAATAGTTTCGACCGAGGGTTTGCTAAATGTATGGCAATTTCAGCGCGAACTCTTTTATCTGACATTATTGCAAATTTAATGCGAATAAATTTATTATTCAGATTTTAAATATTAGTTATATTTTTACACTGGTTCTTTAACAGATTTTCTCAAAAATAAGTAGTTTCCATTAAAATAAAATAGTTTTGTTTCTCTTAAACACTTTTAGAAAATGAAGATACAATAGTTTCGCGCTCAGTCCTCGATATCATAATGTCCTAATGTTTAATGCCCCAACAAATTCGCATCTTAAGAAAAATTCTGAAACATCTTACATACATTAGCAGTTTTATCTCAAACAGTGGACAAAAGAATAAATTAAAAATAATTTTCAGCTCCACTATTTAAAGAATAGGGGAGCTATCCTACTCGCCCCGGCGTCGGCGTCTGTGCCGCGTCTGCGTCCGCGTCCGTTTTACAACATATGTACTTGGTTCCATAACTATGAAACTACTTGAGATATCACCTTGAAACTTGGGATTTGTATTCAACCTCACAATCTACATCATTATCAAGAAGACTAATTACTCTACTACAATTTTTTCTCAAGTTATGCCCCTTTTCATTTAAAGTGTGCATTAACCAAAATATGCAAATGGCAAATACTGTATAGCGCTTTATATTGGCGGTGTCAAATATTGGCGTTTTTTGAAGTGTTTTATATTGGCGGGGTTAAATATTGGCGGTGACGACCCAGACCGCCAAAATAAAACCCTTGAAATAAAATGGCGGGTCTATAATTGCCGGGGTTAAATATTGGCGGTGACGACCAAGACCGCCAACAGAACCCTTGATGAAAAATGACGGGTCGATAATTGCCGTTAACACTGACCGTAAAACCCTTGAAGAAAAAAAAATACTTAAAAATATTCTAATTTCATAATATTTAATGTAAATAATTGAGGCCTGATACGGATATTTCATTTTTTTATATTGCGTAAGGAATTTCTTGTCCCAGTGTTAAACAATAATACCAATGCTGGAAATCCTGTTACGAATCAATCGTTTAGGCCTAATTCTCAAATGAGATGTTCAACGGTTTTATGTCGCGAATGTTACCTGAGCGATGTTTAACTACACAATAGTATTATAGGAGTACCTGTAAGAAGTAAACGTATGTTTTTAAAGTAAGGGATTTGCTTTGAGAATCTACTAAGTTCCCTTGTGATAAACTGGGATCAAACTTGTGTAAATATGGTCCCGTGCGGAAATTGGACAATGGAAGAGAAAGGTAAACGTCGCTGTTATTCTATTGTTAAATTATAAGTGTGAAAACATTATTGCAGCTAGCTACCTAATACAGTTCTCGCTTGCTTTGTTTGATATTCTAATTATATTTCTTTTGTTGACGCATTAAAATTTTACCTACTTGTTCAATTTAATATTATTATTTCTTTTTAATTTAATTTATTTTAAAAGCGGGTTTCTATGAGATTTTGAAAAACCCGCTTTATTTTACTACTTTATCAAAGATATAACTTTATGAGGCTTTTTTTCAGGTTTAAAACAAGTGCGGTTAAAAGGAATAGACGATGAGCGACAGATTATACTCCTTCTGGCTATTTATAAGTCCGGGAGTGTTCTCCCACCCAAGTTCTTTACGCCGGTGTCACAACCAACGCCATGCAAAGTTCGCATTTTGTGAATACTAGTGATGTATTCTAACTTGAATATTTCATTGTCTGTTGAATAAAGTAAAATATATAACACATTCATGTACCATTGCTTCGTGTTGTTTTAGTTTTTATTCAGCTTTCAAAGAATATACATAATTTAGAAACATGCAACGATCTTTCTTCATCAAGGGAGAAAACTGCGACATAATATGCACTAGTGTATCATAGTTATCTACCTTCTGGATATCAAATTGGCGGTGTTTTAAATTGACGGGGATTTTTATTGGCGGTGTTTAATATTGGCGCAACTGACCCTGACCGCCAATACCGCCAATATTAAACCCCCGCCAATATTAGTACTTATACAGTAGCTTTGAAACTACATGAGATATCAACTTGAAACTTGAAACTTGGAATAAATATTCACCATCAAAATCTACATAATTACCAACAAAACCCATCACACTCCTACTAATATTGTTCAAATAATGGCCATTTTAAACTTAGATTGTTGTGATATTCACCATCAAAATCGTAATCATTTGCAACAAGACCCATAACTCATTTCGAAATACCTTTTAAGTTATGCGCTCTTTGCACTTAGTGTTTGCATTAAAATATGCATTTGGGTCAATATCTTTGAAACTTCATGAGATATCTACTTGAAACTTGGAGTATATAGTCACTTTGATACCCTTATTAAAAATATGTAATAATAGACTAAACCAAGAGAAAAATGTGTCGCGATAATTAACACTTACACTGTTTCGTCTACAAAACTTTTAAATTATTTGCAATAGAATATTTTAAAGTCCGCTGCCTATCTTCACGAAATAATCTACAGTTGAAATATATTATTTAAGTTTCAGGTCAATATCTTGAACAAGATTGCTTCACAATATCTTAAGAATCATGCCCCAACCCTCCAACAAATAGCCGGATCGTTGAAAAATCTAAAAGCACTTGTTTAAGTTTCAATTAATAAATAATTTGAATTAGAAAAACATGTGACATATGCATATAATGAATCGCCACACTCGCAAAACACACGCAGAGAAAAAACGGTCAGTGGCAAAACAATTTGCTACTGGGTGTTTAAACGATGTTCTAGGGTGCATCAACCTCAAACTTAGTGTCACTTATCAACAAACATGTTAAAGTTGCCTTAGTGAAATAACTTTAACCCACCCATTAGCTCAACAATATTGCATACACAAGCACACAAACATTTAAAACATAAGAAGCTAATAGTATTGCAAAACCAAAGGGGCGAGTACTCAATGATCTTAACAAGACCAGAGCACCTGGAGTCAAATCAAATGACAGGGAGAAATATGAAATAAACAAATCGAGCTAGGTTTTTTTCAAAATTTCCCCATAAACCTTCATAAACTCTTAAACCCTTGCTACCGTCGTGCCACCAAAGAGATAAGCATAGTGTAGATGGGTAAATCCCCATGCCTGCAGAATGCTAAAAAATATAATGTTGGTAATCTTTCTTTTTGAATTTACGATGGTTTTTACGAATAACCGGGGGAATTTAATATTGCCTTTTATTTTCTTAATGCACCTGTTTTTTTTTAAATTTAATCGGGGTATCGGCGATAAAACTTGCAAAATGTTTTCCTGAAGTTATGATACCGATAACCTTGTTTTCAAAGTTTCTGTTATGCTAATATTACGTTCATTGAAACCATAAACATCATTACAAGCTCTAGAAAAGCGAACAAGCTGTGAGATATAAACCCCGTAAGATGTTGCACGAGGAACATCGCCGTCTAAAACACGAAAAATATACTATATTAAAATTAAAATTAAAGTCGTCTCTTTTATCATATATTTTAGTAGGCACGTATCCATTTTCAATAGAAAGATTAAGATCAAGAAAGTTTGCTTGCTTATTTGAAGTGTTTGCTTTAATATTAAGTTGTAGTTCATAAGTGTACATTTTATTAACCAGAGATTGAAAATGGTTATTATCTATATGCCAAAGAGTGAACTTACACACAAGTTGATATTGGGCTGAAACACCTAATGGCAGGTATTTACTAATCTATCTCTAACCAGAGCACCTGGATTTAAACAAATTTTATATTCCTAAACTTAGTATGTGTCTTTTTTGGTGTTAAACGTACTTATACGACCACGATACAAGAATCATAGTGGTTAACTAACTACCATCTCTTTTCGATTTTTGTTGACGGTACGTCCGCCGCTATATGTAGGCTTGGCTCATTACATTTTGCAGGAGTGCTGCAAATGCTCATACTGCCGATTGTTCACATTGCTGTTGATTTTGCTAGAAGCCTTAAGAAAAGAAACAAAAACTGCACTATCGATTTTTACTACCATTAAGTTTACTTTTATTAAGACATGCTGTACTCATGCTCATATCACTGCGTACAAATACAGTTCAGTTCAAAAATAGATGAAGTATCAGTATTTAAATTGTATACTTATCAAAGTTCTTGGATTGCAGTTATAGAAGTACAGAAAATTAAAGTAAAGATATTAAAATCTGGTGCCTTTTTTATTTTAGACCGTTCTAGTTTACTTAGAGGTTAGTAGGTTATCTATTATGGTATATTAAAATCGTAAGCAATTGTTTAAGTTTGTTTCAGTTTCGTGTTTGTTTAGCACGGAGTAAGAAATAATCTGTCGGTATGTTTCATATAGATTTTAAACATCTTTTTAAATTCAAGTTTTTGAACGATTGAAATTTCCTTAACTATAGTTTATGCTATAAATGTCCGTTGTATGTGAACACACATTCTGTTAAACCGTAAATAATCTTTGTTATGAAGTAAGCAAAACGAATATGTGTAATTTACAAACGCGATATGCAAGCATTAATGTCATTAAAAACGACTCATTTAGATATTTATTAAAACAAGACTTTTAAGTATTAAAACCCGTCGATCTTTAATGAAAAACCATCATTCTGTGTGTAACATATTAATGTAAGTTTGTATATTCAGAGGAAAGGTTAATAAATGGTTTCCCGATACTTACGATTAACAATATAGATTTATTAAATGGAACACCCTCACAAAAACATATCGCATGTGTAGAATATCATCTTATTATTAATAAAATAAATTATATAAAAACATGGTCGAACAGTCTTGGAAGTCTTATGTGAGTTTTTTTGTTAGAACTCACATTTCTATGTTTTTGTTTTAGTACTGAGATGATAACTCTATGGCTGCTGGTCGCTAGTTTGTTTCAAGGTATGTTTAAAACAAAATATAAATCCGGAAACTTAAAGTGACTTCACTTTTAGTTTAAACTAATTTATTTTACATTGATTGTGAAACAAGTTATTCCAACTTATATTTATCACGCTCGATGACTGCTTCCTGGGTTTCCAACCTGTACTTGCGCCGAATGTGGATTGAGGAAACTGCAGACGAACCTCATCTCCGGTGGGCTTCGAACCCGCAGTCACCGGACCTGGAATCCGACGCTCTACCCATAGACCACTTCTTCCATTTTGGACGTCACTTAAAGATGGTCATGACGGTAAGCAAAAAGAACATCGTATAACATTTGTATATTTCTCAGAAAAAAAGCCTAAAAATTTTTAACAAAACGTTGTGCCTTATTTAATTGGAAATGTATTATTATTGTCTTAATAATAACAAAAACTGAACATGTATCATCAAATGTCATTTATAACATATTTTTACATAGTTAATAAATTGACTTATTTTTTCACAGTTATTTATACTTGTTTTTTAATGTGATCGTGTTTGAACGTTATCATCGTTTGGAAGTAAAATCCATACTACACAACGTTTTACAGCAAAAAATAGCACCTAATCGATGGCTTCAAATTGCAATAAATTTCTGACGTAATTGATCAGGTTTTCGTGTGTGCTTTAAAACTAGCTCATAATCGTCAAAATAGGCTGGATTAATAAAACAGATGAAAATGGAACTTTGAAAGATATGGAGATTCTTTTACAGCAATAAAAACATGGATTTTATGATCCAATTACTAAGTTGTTAAAGCTTTTCATACTTCAGGGCCCAAGATCATAAAACTAAATCTGGAGATCAGTCTCAAATCTCAAGCATCGGATTGGCTGAAATGGCCATTTCAGCCAATCAGATGCTTGAGATTTGAGACTGATCTCAAAACTTAGTTTTCTGATCTTGGGCCCAGCTATATTCAGACTTTAAAGTTTTACGTACTGGATATCGAGTATCCATCGTTTAATCAGCAAGTATTTATTAAGCTTTGTTTGTCATCTGTCCAGATTAAAAAGCAACACGAAACGTTTGTGTTTTAATTAGATGGTTACCTGCATTGTCTACCTTGTGCTTTAATTAGCGTCAGTTGGTAACCTGCATTGTCTGCATTGTGCTTTAATTAGCGTCAGATGGTTACCTGCATTGTCTACATTGTGCTTTAATTAGCGTCAGATGGTAACCTGCATTGTCTACATTGTGCTTGAATTAGCGTCAGATGGTAACCTGCATTGTCTGCATTGTGCTTTAATTAGCGTCAGATGGTAACCTGCATTGTCTGCATTGTGCTTTAATTAGCGTCAGATGGTAACCTGCATTGTCTACATTGTGCTTTAATTAGCGTCAGATGGTAACCTGCATTGTCTACATTGTGCTTTAATTAGCGTCAGATGGTAACCTGCATTGTCTAAGTTGCGACGAAGTTTCAAATGCAAGATACTGTAGCGGAATACAGGAATGTGGCCCTCAAGAGGTAAACATTAAATAATAATCGGACAAATGAACTATTAACGATATTGCCTTCGTAAGGTAGTCATTTAATGAAATAAATATAACAAATACTACTTAAAGTTTGCTTAGCACCAAGTTAACCCACACCTTTTTGTGAAGTCAACATATATAACTAAAATTCATTTAGTGTTGAATCAAGAAAGACTCAAGTGTCCACATTACCTTAAATGACAGTCGTGCAAAAAAACTTACCTCATGGTGTTTACATTACCTGCAAATGTACATATTAATGACGGTACTTCTCTCTTCTTCTTGACTGTGTGGGGAGGCTGTTTTTTTCTGAATGTGGCAATTCCTGATATGCATATTTCACCTTTTTTTAACCTTCACTTGAAACACTAAAGGGTTAATGAAAAATACTGCAAAGCGAATTGTATAACGCATTTATAGTTTTCAGACATTGATAGTTGTTTTTCGCATAAAATTGTCTTATTTTAACATTTATCTACATAACCATATTGTACATTCTCATGTTCCATCGTTTAATACACCAATTAGGTGCAAAAAAAGATCAATCTGTTGCATGCATCAAGAGATAGGAACAAATATATTCTTGGTGCTTAGCAAACTTTTAGCAGTATACTATTGCATTACAATATAGTATTTTGATGCGGCGGCCCTAGTGAAAATGGTGAAATAGGAATTAAAACAATATCCTCATTCGAAAAATCAACCTCCTAACACAGCACAAAACTACAAAGAAATTGTGAGTATCAGATGCGTACTAAAAGTCTTACAAGTCGCAAGGCACAATACTAATGTCTGTTAATGATACATGTACTTCTGAAACAAAATGTGTTTTAATATATTTCGCCCAGTTTTTAAGATGCCATAGTTCATCTTCCCACCAAATAAAGATTTGAATATTGTTCAGTTATCCCTGGGATATACTTGTCTTTTTCGAATTTTTGCCATTGACATTTTATGGTATGCGGCATTTTTATAATATTTCCCTGTCAGAATTCAGTTCTATCCATTTCTGTCGGTTATCAGCTCGTCTAGGGCAGAGAAACTTATTTTTTATCTGGGGACTGCGTCGTCGTTTGAGGTAGAATAATATAATGAATGCGTTTTAAATAGTTTCGTAAACTGATAAATAATTAAAATTATTATTACAGCTCATCAAAATTTTTAACAGTCATAATTACTTGTTTTTACCCTGACCTGGCCGATGGGCTGTTCGTCGATATTCAACATAGTGATAGACTGATGTCCTAAACTACTACAAATAGTGTGCTCAAATTAATGTTGTCAATTTAATAAAAAAAATACCATGAGCTACATGTAGCATATATTTTTGACCATTCATATTGCAGGTGTGTTACTCATCTACAGTGCGATCATTCAACGGGCAAGTTTTTAGAAGAATGGGATGCAGAGATGTTAGGGTAAGTTGACTTAAATGTATTCTAAATGGGCGTCTTTCCTTTCAGCTATTAGTTCATTGAGTCGGACGTAAAAAGTCTGTTATCAGTAAATAATCGGTAACCATCGTTATACAGTGATGATTACATAACTTAATAAGGGATATTCGATCAACTCATATTGAGGTTGTCACGGCTGGCTCAGTTTGTAGCCTAATTGGAACTTCAAGGCTGGACGCTGTCACCGTATGGGTTCGCTCCCCAGTAGGGGCATTATCTCTTGAAACAAAATTGAGTTTGAACACGTGATTTATTTAATTAATTCTTCTTTATTAATGATTTCGTTGTTTTCAGCACATAGTTACATCGTCAAGCAAACATAAAATTTGAGTTATAATTTTAAATTCAATTAGATTTGTCAAATTGGATATAGATGGTGTGCACTGTGTCTGTCACTTGCATGGTTGTCTAGGCGCTGTTGTCGTATTTTATGGTATTGAGGAAAGCTTTACATTAAAATCGTGTCTATAATCTTCAACTTGAAAGTTTGCCTTACATGTAAACATGTTATACATGATGTTTTAACATACAGATGTTTCGAAGATGTTTAACACTGAAACTTTCCGGATAAATAAAGGAAGCGGCTGTCAAGCTGTGTTCGTTGTTTGGACTTGTGACGTCGTTTCCCGCATGCTACTTACTGCCTTTGTTCTCTCTAACTCAACATTAACAACAGATGCAAAAAGTTGATTTTGCACAAAACTAAAATATCATGATAAGAAATAAAAGTAATTTAGAGTAATAATAATAATAATAATAATTATTATTATTATTATTATTATTATTATTATTATTATTATTATTATTATTTATTGAATTGATGATTTATTGTGTTCATGACGATCATAATAAAACAATTGGGATGTTTATTTTAAGCATGAACTTCAGTGATTTTATATCTTGGTGATCTGAATATCAGTTTTTTCTTAGTTTTATAAACTGACTTGCATATCTATTGTGATATCAAAATAACATGTTCAAAAATATTATCATAAACAGGTTACTTTTAAAGCATTTACAAAATTCCATAATAGCTTAGTATTACTTTTATATTTTGCAATGAATATTATTGCTATTACTATGTGCTGAAAACTCGTATATTACTCTTTATACATATTGTTTGAATTGAAAAAATTGAAAAGTTTGATGTTGAAAATGTAACATTGTTTAAAGACGAAAACCACCATTACTTAATTGCAATTTTATGATATATTCTTCAGAAATATTTAGGTTAATTTTGATAATACTATTGATATGTCAGAAAAATTTATTGCTCAGAATTGTACTGTTATTTCTTGAAAATGTAAAAATGATGACATGTTATATTTTCTATCAAACAACTTTACCTGAAATAAAAATAATTTAAAATAAATAACATGTTTATGAATTGCATTTTTGAATTATTGTTATTTACAGCAATGTGGCAGTAATGTTTTGGGGAAAAGATTTTTAAATGACCCTGGAGACGTAGTTTTGTGTGACGAGTGTTGTAACTCAACCTGGTGTCAAGCCAATTTATGCAATGATACTGGTAAATGATTTTAAATTGTGTAATTTGCTGAACTGTGACTTACTCTTTTATTATACTGACTGTCAATTAACACGCATCACTTTATTTTGTGGAATATTTTTGATGTGTGTAAAAGTTAAATAAATTGGCAAAGGAAGATGTGTTTCAAAGTTAATAAGTGCATGTAACCAATCGGTAATTAAACGGTCTACTGATTAAAAAAATTCTCTTCTACAGTAAAAATGCACGCAATTTTCGTTTTGGCATATAAACATGTATGAATAACATCAAAACAAGTCCATCTTCTGTTAACCGTAACATACGCCAACATTAATCTCATCTTCAGTTTTCATTTTTTACTCTTTACAAATGTAATTCCAAGGCTTTAAGACTGCCAGCGACATGAGGTTTTGGGCATGATCCAAGGGGAGATGTCTCTATTTGAAATCGCTCGTCGGATGCATTGTTCACCGTCGACAATAACTCATTTTGCCAAACGACAGCTTATTGATTTTAAGGGATTGTCACACTCCTCCCAATCTTATTCATCGATAAAATAAAAATCATCAAATCAAAGTAATGGCAAAATGCCGTTCAATGAAACTTTGCACAAATGAATGTCACTAATGTATCTTTATTTTGCATACAGTAAGACACGTTAGAAAAGTAAAGAAACAAAGCTAGACCTAAAAATTCCTTGAATTCTATTTACTTAAATTCACAAAAACTAAGCGATGCAGAACATAATTTTAAATTCCCTCGTGAGCGCAATGATACTGACAAGAAAATGTTGTGTACTTTGTAAAAAACTTTCAACTATTAAAAGAGAAATCAGTGATTGTCATCCGTTTACGCGACCTGGAAATTGAAGGTCAAACACACTTTTACTAATATCTTGTAAAGTTTACATTTGTAAATCACGAGGACACAATAAATTGTTGTCAGTATCATATTACTCATGTGGGCATTTAAAATGATGTTTTGTGTTCTTTAGTTTTTGTGAATTAATGTAAATAGAAGTTGAGGGAATTTTTAGATCTCGCTATTTTTCTTTACTTTTCTAACGTGTCTTACCATCTGTAAAATAAAGACCCATTAATAACATACATTTCTGCAAAGTTTCATTTAACAGCATTTTGCCGTTATTGAGATTTTGATAATTTTCTTTTTATCGATGAATAGAATTGGGAGGAGTGTGGCAGGCCCTTAAAACACATGTAATTTTCCAATTTACTAAACTTTTACACACACCAAAATATGCCTAAAATATAAAGTGTTGCGTTTTCGTTGGCAGTCTGTATATATGTATTTATGTTAATCTATGAAGTTTAAAGATGTGTGAAAAATGACGTAAACATAAACCTATATGTACATGTGTAATTATTTTAAGGGAAAAAAACCAAAACAGATCACCCATATAGATTTAACTTGCTAGTTTTGCTCAGAGGTCGGCAACATTTGTCGGGCAAAAATTTCAGCAGATACTCGTATTATTCTAAAAAAAGCGAAATATGCATATCAGGAATCGCCACTTTCTCTCCACGCAGCGAAGAAGAAGAAAGGAAGTGAGTGCATGTTTGTTATAAGTACGTAAATTCAAATAAGACGCCACAAACAATTAACGAAAAGGGAACCCTTGAGGTTACCGCCTTGGAACGGGCCAGTGGCAAAAAAAAATTGCAGCTGGGGGTTTAAAGCAGTTTCTATGGTGCACCAACCTCACACTTTTCCCAATATCACAAAACAAGTACATGTTGTCTTGTGAAAAAACTCCAACCAACCTATCTGCTCAACAAAGTTGCGTGCAAAAGCACACAAAAATATAAAGCATAAGAAGCTTAAAGAATTGCAAAGCCAAAGGAGGGGTACTCAATGATCTTATACAGACCAGAGAACCTGGAGTCAAATCAGCAAGAACACGATGACAGGGATAAAAGAAACAAATCGAGCTTCTAGGGTGTTTAAAAAATCCCTATAAACCTTCATAAACTCTTTAATCCTTGCCACCGTCGTGCAACAAAAGAGGCATCATGATTACATGTAACTGTAGATGGGTTAATCACCAGGACTGCAGAGCGCTGCAGAATATCATGTTGGTAACCTTTCTGTTTGAATTTACATATATTTTTTTTACGAAAAAACAGGGAGAAATTAATATTGCCTTTAATTTTCTTTTAATAATTAAATCTCCATTAAAAATGATTGCGAAATACCTTGTTTCAAAAGTGATTTTACACTGCACCTGTATTTTTGAATTTTAACTGGGTATCGGCGATACAACTGGCAAAAGGTTTTCCTTAATTTGTGATACCGATAACCTTGTTTTAAAAGTTTTTCTGTTAGGTAAAGATTACGTACATTGAAATCATTACCATCATTGCAAGCTCTAGAAAAGCGAACAAGCTGTCAGATGTAAAGCCCGTAAGATGTTGCACGAGGAACATCGCCGTCTAAAAACGGAAAAATTACTATATTAAAACTAAAATCATCACTTTATCATATATTTTAGTAGTGACGTATCCCTTTTGAATAGAACGATAAAGATAAAGAAAGCTTGCTTGCTAATCTGAAGTGTTTGCTCTCTTCTGTTTTAGTTCATTAGGATAAATTTTATTAACCAGAGACGGAAAAAGGTTTTTTTATCTATATTCAACAAATCATCAAGGTACCTTGAGTTGTTGTTAAAGGCAAAATTATGTCATCCTAATGTTCGGTAGAAAGAGAAAACTTAAAATCTCTTTCATAACAGTATATAAACAGATCAGCAACGTGGTGTGAACAATAAGTATCCATTGGAATGCTTATTACTTGTTAATAAAAGAATTTTGCATAAAAACTGTACGCGTTCTTTGTGGTTAACAATATTTATATTTTCATATCCCCTCAACGTTATAATGCTACCATGTTTTCCATATTATTATTTATTTTCGTGAAACGTATAAATACGCGAAATGTCGTTACTCTGATGTACATTGCTTATGAACTATACTACTCAGTATGCTAAGTACCAAGTTAATTCGCATCGTTCTGGCCCCAGGGTTATAAAACTGAGATTAGAAACCAGTCTCAAATCTCAAGGATCTGATTGGCTGAAATGGAGACTGGTTTCCATGCTCAGTTATATAACATTGGGCTCTGAAGTTTACATTATATGCAATAAGATTGGAAACCAATTTGTTATTCATTTAGAAGTACATTCGTGACATAACTTAGGACGTAGGACATACCTATAAACATTCAGTCTTTTAATCAAGGTGAACCTGTATCTTCTCAGTCCTTAATTTACGCTGCATATACTAACTCGACATTTGTAGAATACTCAATATTTACATTCACTTGAAAGACTGAATGTGTACATGTATGAGTTAATGGTTATAGAGAATAGCATAAGACATCTATTGGTGCAGACACCGATAGAGTTAGTTGTGATATTTTTGTTTGGCAAACATCGAATTTTTCACATCCCGATATCCTATATGCTATTTAACATTTAATAAAATGAAATAAAATAAATAAAACTAATAACTGATATACACAACAAGATATGAACACATATAATATTGGTGCTTAGCAAACTGCAAGTAGTAAATACAGATGGACCTGCCTAAGCAGTCTCTTGATTTATGCAACCACCTGTCTTAAACAACCAGTTTGAATATGTCCTAAATTGACATATTGTTCCATTCTTAATTGTACCTCTCTTAAGCAGCCACCTGTGTTAACCAGCCAATTTTGTCACTCCCTTGGATGTCTGCTTAGTATGAGTGTATTAAATTTTGCAATTGGCGTAGCTACAGTGCTCAAATTCAAAGATAATAGAACCAGCTAGCATGGGGAGCTCGCAATAGTTTTATTTTTGTCGCATTCGGTGGTTTCCGAAGAGAACTTTAAACAATCAAACACATTTCAAGTAGAAACGTGATATTGTCCCCATTAGGGAGCGAACCCGTACGGCAACAGCGCCTAACCATGCAGTTCCAATATGAATTTACATGACATGCATTGATCGTCCAGCCTCTTAAAGAAAGATGAGCACAAGATATAGGTCATTCTTTAACCAGTCACAAGCGATCAAATGTCCATAGTTGACAATTAATTAACAGGTATGCTAAGTACAAAAATGGATTTTAGACAGCCACCATTTCTGTCCTTTACCGTCCATTTGATTTTGACTTCAACTTAATTTGTTGTTCTTTTTTAATTGTTTTTCATATTGTTGTAGGATATGCAACGGACAGAGGGATGTTCTGCTATCACTGTAAAAATCAATTACCGTCTGAAAAGTGTTTAAACATCGTTGAATGTGGCAGAGATTCGGTACGGTATCGGAGTTAATTTTTAAAGTGTGTTCCACTTTACATAATGATCAATACAGGTTAGAATTACATATCCATGTTTAAAGCTTTACCTCTTTCTCCATTCAACACCACAATTGGGGCACGTCACGGGAAAAGGTACCTTCGGTCATTTTTAGTGATATTTTAGTTTTCACAAAATTTAGAAAGAATTTACGACTATAAATCAATATCTTATAACTTAAATATGATTTTATTACACATTTCGACAATACAATGGTATTTTTACCGCGCTATGCATAGTAAGTAATGTCGTCTGCTCAAATTTATGACGTCATTTCAAAGATTGACGTCAACTGTCCGAAGGTACCTTTTCCCGTGACGCGCCCCAATTAGTCAATCAAGATAGCTTGGCGATATTTTTGTCCACAAAAAGAATGATAACACAAGTCATGGTGAATGAAAATAAGACATTACTCATTTACTTGAATTACTGTCAAACGTTTAGTCGGCTAGAAGTCCTTATTGTCTTGAGAGCGAGGCTGTCAAATACGACTTTTTTCTAAGAAAGTGAGATTTGTCTAGCCTCGATAAATGTGTAGAATCAAACTATTACACTAGTGTTGAAAAAAAGAGATTTCAAATAAATCGTATCTAAGTATGCAAAAACTATTTTAAAGACATATCAGCCGAGCCTTCGACCCTACTGGCATTTTTCAAATTTAAATTAAGGTAACAACGCTTGGGACTTTGTAACTGGTCCACTTATATTGTATCATTAAAAAGTGCAATTATATCATTTGAAATATACAGTTGCGTTTTTATGCCGAAGTGATAAAGTATGTTTTATTGTGTTTTGTTTGAGAATTTAGACTTTTGTTATATAATTATTTGTTTTTTTTAACCTCTTATTATAAATTGCGTTCTTGTTAGTCTACTTGAACAGCACTGCAATTGATAATGTGATCATTCTTAACCATTATCACATGCTCAGAAAATTTCTTTTCACATTGAGTCTAAATTAGTTCAATAGGTCAAATAAAAGAAATCGTTGTAAACACATTAGATGACAAGTTTCTATTGGTGAGTGGGTGTCAGTGTGCTAGTTTGAGAGGAATAGTGAATGCGGGAATGAGTGATAAGTAGGGTGAGTGAATGATAGATTAAAATTAAATCAATTCTAAAAGAAAATGCAGATAAAATATTTGTTACTGATGTCAGATGTAACTCAATTTTTTTGTACTTTTGTATGTTCTTGTAGAAATGATTGAAATAAAATTTGAATAAATAAAGTTTCTAATAAACCCCTATTTTCTACTCCAGATTTAAACAAAGACATTTAACCCTCATAAAATTCCAAAAGTCGTTTATGATCAGTTGGGTTTTAACCATGCATTATTATGACCCCCACCCTCCCCACTCGGCTTGATTACGGGTAGAAGTCAAAAATTGTGTGTGCGGCAACACTTAAACATTTTTTTTTCAGTTTCGTTGTACTTTTTTGTCGTTGTAATTTTCATCTTAACAGTAGCAGTGATAAACAATTGCCAAACAAGCTTCTCCGAAACTGGTAAAACATTTTCCATGTAAGCGTGTAATTACGCCAAAGTAAGGAAGATTCGTGTGCATTTGAGATTTTGCTATTTTGTTACATTTAAGCTGAAATGTGCATAAACTTTGAAATGGTATAAAACATCAGATCGGTATGTTTACTTAGCAGTTTGTTTTTAGAAAAAAAGGAAATTTTATCGTTTCAGCGTTAATATGCTGTAAGAAAATTGAGTGGCCAAGCCGATAGCTGCATGCAAATCTAACCGATCTATTTCGAAACCGATTAGACTGTCCTAAATGTTTCAAGAAACAATATCGAATCGATAGGCATACACGTGTTTCTGGGGTTTCCAATGGGAAAACAATGTCGCCAAAAATAAAACAAAAATAATAACTAAACGGCGTGTGTTGTTGAGTGGAATACACTATTATTTGTACAATATAAAGGGTGTCATTTATTATCCCTCTTACATGGTATCTTTCTTGGTTGATCATATCGCGGATGTTCAATAAAAAAACATTAATGGAATGTATTCTTTTTATCTCTAGATTTGCTATCAGAGCTTTAGTTCAACTTCATCCGGGTATTTATTTTACGAGACTGGTTGCTATGGCAGATCGGTAAATATGTAACATTTTAATATTTAAATCACAAGAATGGTTGATTTATGCATGTCAGTATCTAAATTTCTTAATGTTTACATGTACACAAGAAAATCAATATATTACTGCACCTTTGTTATATAAGTTTATGCAAATCTTGCATAATTATATATTCACTTGTATGCATACTCTCTTTTTGGAACTTTCAAGTTGCATTTGGTTGATAATACAATCGATTTACGTGCACCGAGATTGTATCATAAATGTATATTATATTTGTTCTAGAACTTGTAAGTTGAATAACCCCGATCTGATGCGAAGTTTGCAAAAAAGGGCGTTTTGGAATGGAGCAAATTTATTAAATAAACCAATCCATAAAACATATTGATTCTTTTGATTCTTCCTAAAGAAGAAAAAAACGTTCAGAAGTTAAAAATAAAACATAATTCAGAGACGAAGCTTAAGTACGAAAATATTGCTGGCATATTACTGTCCACGCCGCCTAGCTTAATGTGAAGAGAAAAGACGTGTTTTTACATTTCGTGTGAGCTAAACGCGTCAGTATTAATTAGATTTTCTTCCGCCAATCTGTATAACACGAGGCATCAATCGCATTTCATTAAGTAAGCGTGTTTCGATATTTAAACTGATTGTAATTATTATTTCAACATTATTGCGCTTCTGTAATGCACAGTAGTACAAGCGACATTGCCTTACATGTATATATATTGAACTTGCACATGTACAAATATCCTTTTCATTTATGTGTATGTGTTTAAGGTATTAAGTGTTTTATATAACGTTTAATTACATCCTACCAGGGATGAAAGTAAATAACACAACATTGTTTTTACACTCTATTATTTACGTTTCGGCATAAAGCCTTTTTCAAGATCATTTATGATCTTGAAAAAGGCTTTATGCAGAAACGTAGACAATAGAGTGTAAGAACAATGTTAAGTATTTTAACATAGCAATGCAAGGCAGTGGAGGCACTAATTGACCATAATCTTGGTACCTGTTGTAACTGTTGCAGTGAAGATCTTTGCAACAACTCATGCAATCAACGTAACACGTCCATTCATACTGGTTCCTCAACCGTTTCTCCAACACAGAAAGGTAAACAGTTTTGAGATTATCTACGACAATAATGACGTCAATAATTACGTTGTAATGACGTCAATATGGACGTCAGAAATTCGCTTTTAAAATATATTGAACGTCTTATTTTGCAAAACCAACATAATGTACCTTTTGTGATAGATACCATTTCATATACTTCTACAACAGATCGACCTCTGAACAAAATTAATGTAGCAACTATCCACGTCTCCCAAATTTTTATTTTTCTAAATTGTCCTATGCTGCATTATTTCACACATTATTTGGTTATCTTTAGAAAAGTTTTTTAACAGTAACTTTCGAAATGGACAAAACATGTTCACTGCCACATTACACCTATGTAGAATTTAAAACTTAAAATTTAAAACCGTAACGTGGCATCGACATATTTTGGAGATAATTATTTATAAACTTGATAGTGAATTTCGTTTCAAAATGCTCAGTCAACTGTCATTCTGTTCAGTTATAATAATATTCTGTCTTGTGCGTAATACATTATGTCAAACCATGAAAATATACTATTGAGTAGAGCCATCATTATGTTTATTCGAAGCAGTGTATTACTGAGTGATTCTTTTATTAGTCCAAGTTATTGCGACATGCTGGTGGGTGGCACAATTATTATGTTTAGTTTTGATAATATTCTGTCTTGTGCTTTACTCATTATGTTCAATCATAAAATTGTACTGTTAGTAGAACAATCATTATGTTTAGTCGAAGCAGTGTATTACTGAGTGATTATTTCATTATGTTCAATTGCAATGACATGCTGTTCGGTAGTAAAAGTATCCGTTACGATAGTCTTCTGTCATGTGAGTTATTCATGATACCGGTATATACTGTTTAGTAGTTTCATCATTATGTTGAGTCTAGCTCTGTCTAGTGTGTAATTCATTATTTTCAATAATGAAAAAATACTGTTCGTTAGTTTCAACATTATGTTTAGTCGAAGCAGTGTATTACTGAACATAATGTTAAATCTACTCAGCAGTATATTTTCATGACTGAACATAAAAAAATAACTCACTAGATGGAGCATTATCATAACTGAACATGATACATCTACCACCCAACAGCATATTATTGCAACTGAACATAATGAAATAATCACTCAGTAGTACATTGCTTCGACTAAACATAATGTTGAAACTAATCCGTAGTATATTGTCATGACTATACATATAGAATTGCCCACTAGGCAGAATATTATCATAACAGAACATGATACTTCTACCACCCAACAGCTTGTCATTGCAACATAACAAAAGAATCACTCAGTAATACACTGCTTCACTTAAACATAGCACCCAACAACACGTTCTTTTGACACTAGAAAATATCAACATCACATGACATTTCAGTTACACATTAGAATTATCACGCGGCGTATCGTATCTTGGAATCAACAGAATGACAGTTGACAGAGCATTATAGGTTTTCTTAACATAAGACTGTTTAGGCGTTCCATATGCATTTTATTACACGTCAGTACTTAATTGAGATACCTAAATGAACATCTTCACCATGGATTCCTTTTTTTGTTCAGTATATAGACTAGATTCTGAAAGTCCAAAAGGGCTCAAAAATGAGTTGAGGTAGGGCCGACAAGATATACTTTTTATTTTGGTACCAAATTAAAGCCTATTATATGGCCAAACAATCTGGACTGGCCTGCAAAGAAAATTTTATTGCGAATCGTCGGAAAATAAGGGGAGATAACTCATGCCGAATCATACAAAAAATCAACAAAAAACTGATAAACTCAATGATATGACATATAATATAAAGATTTTTTTCTGTCTTCATTGAAACTTTGTCAAATAAGTTGCAAGATGCAATTTAAAGTCCAAAGTGAACAACTTATGTATATTATGTGTGAAAAACAAGAGTTATTCCCCTTTATTTTATTGAAAGATAATTTAAATCACTTATGTCCCATTTTCGTTTGCTAGAAAGTGATATTTCTAGTGATTTTTTAACTTGGGAAAGGAATTATAGCACAAATTCTCTGAAAAAGCTTGTTAAACACCAATAACCATCCAGGTCAGATTATATACATTTAATTTCATACTTAAGAGCAAGCCATTTATTACAAGCCAGTTTGACAAACAGGACGTATTACAGACACATCGGTGGCAGGAAAAGTCCACAAAATGTTATCAACTCTCTTGTGGCAATAATACTTATTTGGTATTCGCAAAACTTGGTTTGAGTGATTACGACTCCAATATATTTAATAACCCGTCAGATTACTTCAGTCAGACTGGAGTTATTGCCCTTTAATTACTAATTTGGACCAATTTAGTAATTAAACGGCAATAACTCTATAGTGACTGAACCAATCTGACGGGTTAACTCCTCCACATTTTAACTCGACAATCTTCAACAAATTGCTTAGAATGTTTAAGGTAAACATATCCAGTTCAGTAACTTGCAGATAGCTTTGATAGATAGTGTCCTCTTATGGCTGTTTTTACCAAATTAGGACTGCCCAAGGCCCCAGTTTGTCAGAACGCTGTGGGCATAATATGTCTGCGAATATCTAAACAAGATATTCTAGATTGCAGCAATGGCGTTGGATTCATTGATATTTCATTGCCATTTTTGAAATCAAATAAGCAGTGGTTACTTTCTTAATTAAAATGACAATCTTCATCAAACTTAGTGAGAATATGTATGTACATAATATCTTAGACAAGTTTGACAGCCAGTCAGATAGATTGCTCTTGTCACTCTTGAGATATGCCCTTCAAGTGGAAATATTTAACAAGTTACATCTATACCAAACAATACCTATATTTACTATCACTAAAATTCGTCCGACTGTTTAAAATAATAAGACAATAAGATCTCAGCTATGTATGGTTACAAGCAAGATTACATTAGTCAAGTCACTGAGGAGTTATGGGTCTTTAATTTCCGAAACTTAAACAAATAAACAATTTCTGCTCTCTGACGGTTTTGTGGCAGTTTGAAATCTTGTTCTTTATTAGTTGTATTAATCATTCTATTAAATCTTTCGTACATGTTGAGTTAAACAATATGTGTGTTAAAACTCATTTATTTTTTCTACTTTCTAAATGCAATCAATGCACACGAAATTAAAAAATGTAAGTCAAAAACAAATACAAGTAAATGAGCAGTGATAATATGACGACATCAAACTAATTTTTTAGTTAACATTTGGTTGAAAGATTATTTTGGAAATTACCTAAATAATATTTTTAAAGTGTTCCATTGACTGCTTCTGCTTTAGAGCTCATTTGAAATAGCACAAGGGAGTTTTTAATACATGTTTGCTATGGCTATTGATAAATATGCTTGTGGCTAGTGCTACACTTAAACTATAGTCAGACATACTCGCACTGGTCCTAGACAAAATTTTCAAGCTTCTGAACGACAGTCTAAGAGTAAGGTCTGGGTCCATCTACGGGTAGTACTTCCAATAAATAAGGATGGTTCCATTTGGACAGAAGTCTCAAGAGTATTACAATAAGTGAAAAAAAACAAAAAAAAAAAACCTTCATATCTATGGTTTGTTGTGTTAAATTATTACAGCTTCATCTTGATCATTCGTTTTTGCTTGAAACAATGAATCCATTTTCATTCACATGGAACTGGTTTTAATAATACTAAGCTTGAATCTGGTTGAGGAACCTCATGGAGACTATGTGTTTCTGTTACCAGTTATTGTCTCAACAGTCGCTTTGCTTTAAATATGGCCTAAGTCTTCGTAAAAGGGAGGTGTCAGTCCTAGAAAAAAGGCTTAACCCCTTCTGAGCCTGAATAGAAACGTTGAAGTAGCAAGTTGATCATAAATATTCTTTGAAATTGACTGAAAGGCAATCTGAAGCCATTCATGGTAGTACATGTACTCCCTTCTTTGGGTAGGACTGCATCTAGAATAGCATAGTAGACCAAACAGAAAAGTATTCATAAACCTTACATTTGCCAGGGACCAAGAACCTAGGAACAGCGATATGAAAATAATAGGCCCTATGGGTTATACTATCAGCTTGTAGTTGATAATAGTATTTTAAACTTATTCCAACTCCTGTCAAATTGTTGCAGTCCCTTCTGAATACTAGCACTACCCTTGTAATGGAGTGAGGGCCTGGGTCTGAAAGATATTATTCTTTAACAATACAAGTAGCCAACTAATTGCTATAGTTAACTCTAATAATAGGGTTGAGGATCCTAGTAGGGAAAGCATTGTCATCAGAACAAAGGGTCCAGATTCCTTCGCAGGGTTACCTTATTCTAATTCTTGGATCCTGCATCCTTTTTATGCCCCCACTCTGAACGAGGAGGGGCCTTATAGGATGCCCTTGTCCATCCGTCCCTCCGTACTTACGAAACCTGTGTCGCACATAACTCAAAACGTATGAGAGCCACAATCATGAAACTTAACAGGTATGTTGACCATCATGTTTAATTGTGCACCTGGGGTTTTGTTTTGGGCCAAGCCTGTTTAGACCAGAGTGATGTTACTTATGCATTTCAATATAATGCATTCAGCAAGTAATCTTGTTGTATGAAATTCCAAAAGTATGAGAGTCGCAGTCATGAAACTTTACAGGCATGTTGACAATCATGTGTAGTTGTGCACCTGGGGTTTTGTTTTTGGGCCTCACCTGTTAAGACCATAGTTATGGCCCCTTGTGCATTTTAATATAATGCATTCAGTGTGTAATCTTGTGTTGTAGGTAAGTCCAAAGTATCAGTGACAGTCATGAAACTTTACAGGCATGTTGACCATCAAACTGCACTCATATTTAATATTGTGAACTGCAAATTCATCTGTTTTTTTTTCCTGAAAGTTTTCACCCCCCCCCCATTATATGTACTTTGAGCACAATATTGGCGTTTTTCACAATGACAACTGAGTTTGGGGGGGGGGGGGGGGGCATCTCTGTCATATGGACAAATCTCTAGTTAGATTTAAGAAAGAGTATAATTTCCTAATTAATTAAAGAGTTTTGTTTTCTTTTCTATAAGTCTAGACTAAGAACAACTTTCGAATATTTTTTACCTATCTTAAAAAGCGGTTGCTATAACATAGAACTGGGTAGTAACCATTCTAAAACCTCTGGATAGTGTTACCATACGTCTCATGGCAAATACACTGGCGTCAAGAAGGTGCTTACACTATTCTGTTGTGTAGGAAGCAAGACCGTGTCATATTTTAATGACTCTGCTAGCGTTTATAAGACTCCCTTGTTCTATATTGGGGCAACGCTAGCATCCAGAAGTGACTGTTTCTGCATTTTACATAAGCAGTCCTATTTCTCTAAGCTCGAACAATATATACATGTATATTTTGACATATACAGGAAAACTACTTTACTTACTATCCTTAAAAGACTTGCGATATTTGGGATTTTACACTTTCCTTTACTAGTTTAAGCTAGAAATTTCAAAATGTGCCATTCTATTTCAAAATATGTAAAAATGAAAACATTTACAGGCAATACACCATTATGTTTTACTTACAACCAACAAGATTGTAATCTTACTTCCGTTTTGGCATGATGAGATGAGAACAATGTATAGACTTTTATAAAGTTATGCCTAGCTTCTTAAATGTTGTGGCACCTTTCAATATGAAACAAAATTACCCAGACTTATTCTAAGATTAGTGCAACCCTCAATATGGGAACTTATCATTTGTCAATGCAACCATATGTAATGAAGTTGAAAACTGTTTCCTGCAGGAAAAGAAGTTAAGTTTGCCAGATCTCATTGTATTTCATTATTTAAAGATACATACCCGCAATTTTCCTGTAATTTAGTAAAGGTTAACTTAACATAAGACAAAACATCTGAAAAATCTTCATCAGACATGTGTTTCAAAATAACAGTAATATTAATCTAATGTTTAATTATTTCACCTTTTTTTCAAGAAATTAGTAACCATCTGTATTCAGTTAATAAACCGGCTAATTTAACATTATGCTGTTATACGTCATTATGTGACTTTACAAAAAATACAACAGGCACTCTGATTTGCATAACTTGTTAGGATGTTCAAATCATATTAGAATACAAATGTGTTGATGCTGTTATTTAAGAAGTGCCTTTTTATGAGTATGGGGGATTACTTCCAAGAAGTAGAAGACATTAAAACATGTAAAGTAAGAATAAAACAGATCTATTGGAGACATCTGAACTTCGACAAAATGTGTCACCAAATTATCATATTAGAAAATATTATTATATTTTCTTGAATTAACTCCTTTTATTTGGTGTTTAATATACAAAGCATTTCCTTTCCGGTTTGTTTCTTTAACTGTAGCAGATCATACTCTATATACATTGTAAATAACAAAATAAACTAACATAAAATGTGTTGATTATCCATTTAAGGTTTTATTAAAAGAATACTTGCTATAATGGTGTGGGTGGGGTAATTGTATACACAATTTTAAGGTTTTATCATCAATAACGCATATTCTTCAATATAAAATGTCTTCTCAAACATCTAAATTAATGTTTAGAAGAGTTATGTGAAATATCTGTATAAAGATTTACAAGTGATATGAACAGATAATTTTCTTAACTCATAAAATAGGGAAAATCGTAAATAGTTGTGTTTTCTTTGTATATTTTACCAACAAAAATGTCTTAAATTACATTTTAGTCCAATATTATGTGCTAATAATACATCTTAAATAAATAATGGTTGCTAGATCATATCAAAACTAATGTTGATACTAAAATTTGGACTGATATCAATGCAACTCGTCATTCTATCTAAATATTTTAAAGTTAACTTATAATTCTATATCAGAGTTATCTCCCTTATTTTTTCAGGATTCGCAATAAAATAATTTTTGCAGGCCACCTAATTTCATTGAGACATACCATAAACTTCAATAAAATCGTAAAATAAAAAGTATATCTTGTCGGCCCTACCTCGACAAAATTTTTAGCTTCAGAATCTAGACTAATACTAGGGCTCTATCTATTTTCTCTATGCTTACCATGTGTAAGTATTGAGTCAGGGTGAATATTTAATAATAATTTTAGCGTGTTCAGATTTAACTTTGCATACCATGCTTATTTAGGCTATATGTGCATGTAACATTTATTATAAAGTAATAATTTCTTCATGTTTTGACAACACTACGATTTACCATACGTCGATTGTCATGTGTCAAAACTGTATATCATCATTATTGTATTTTATGTCGGATGCTTAACCTATTGTGAAATATTTACTCTTTAGGAAATAACATCAGGTTTCTGAAGATGTTTTGAAACACATTTTGGTTTAGTTTTATGGCCAGCATTTTGTGATTATGTGGTTAATTTACTCGTGTCTATTTTCAAAATACGCGTTTGGAAGCGAAGTTGAATAATATTAAAGTTTTTTTAAACTCCACTGGCGATAATTCTTTCGAAAACAATAATTTAAATTTATCCTACTCAACAAAAAGAGATCAATTACGGAAAAAAACTGCGGGATTGTATGTGTGAGCTTTAAAGCAAACCAAAAGCACGACACGATTTTAGAAACTAAATCTTTTATCAACCTCACCTTTACACAATGTCTTAATGAAATCTATCGTTACTTGGAGTTATTTCACCAAGACAACTTGCAACGCTTATTTGTTCATATGAGGACCAGTTGGGGCAAGTGTGAGGTTGACGAACCCAAGAACCTGGTTTAAATTCCAGTAGAAAACTCTTCTGCCATTTGCCGTTCAAAGGCGGTAGTCCCTCTTGTTCTCATCTTCGTTATTGCTTTTGGTATCTATTTTGAAATTGATCATTAAATGCACATGCTCTCTTTTCAATTCTACTTGGCTGTTATGGGAGTCTATGTCTTCCTGATGAGGCCATTCCTGATAAGCACACTTCTTTTTTCAGGATGTGTAGATGTTACATCTGCAACTATATGCCAGTTGGCTTCGCGCATTGTATGTCAAAATTCTACCAGTGCTTCCAAAGGAAATTGTTCTCATTACTGTGGATTTTGCTAGAATCTGTAAATAGTTTACAACTGTTAATTGATGTTTCGCTAATTTCAGTAAAATTTATCTCAATAAAATATTTGCAGAAGCACTTGCACTTTGAGTGGTTAGGGAAGCAATAAAATTCTGCAGTAGATGCTGAAGTAAACAATCGAAGACTGATGCCAAAACAGTCTGGCAGGCATATGATACATATATATTTTCCGAGAATCTTCAATTCAAACACGAGCTTAAATACAACCTCCTGACAACACATTGTAGAAACAATAAGGAAATTCCATACACGTCACCAGAGTTCTATCTTTACAGATGATATGATTCTAATTTCTCAGCATTACATCGCAGTATTCTCTTCGAATTTAAAGTAAACTACTCAAAATTTGATAGGGATCGCTTTCCTATTTATCCCGAATTATTGCCCCTACCAATATTCAACTGCTGTTCCATTTCAACAGTTTTTCTGCTCATGTCTTCTTTGGCACAAAGCTGATGTCAAATGAACAAATTTTCAGTATCCCAGCAAATATTTTATCGTTTCAACATTATGGAAGAAATAAACACATTTTTTTAAGTGATCCTTTTCAAAATTTGAGAAGTATATATTAAGGTACATTTGTCTGTTTTGCTTCTTGTGAAAATGCTTTTACAATACTTACACGACTTTAGTTAATAACTATTTACAAATGAATGCAGCTTCCACATGATCTACGTGGTTAAAACTTGCAGAATCAAGAATTGTTTAAAGTTACTTTAGATTCTATGGTTGTGTATAAAAGCAACGATTAAGACGGAACAAAAATCAAGAAACATGATCATTGATTACCCCTAACCTGTGACATGTATAATTTCTGTAATGTATAGTTCACTAGTGTAATGACTGCATGCTCGACTATTCAAAGTGTCGGAATTTTAGCAAGCATGTGACTTAAATTTCATTTAATTGGGTCATCATTTTAACTTTTTATTGGTGCGAGTTTTAAAAGACAAAAAAATAATAAAACATTTACACAAACTGAAGGGGCCTGATAAAAAGGAGTTGGATAACTAATCTGATTACCCTCCACCACCAACAAAAACACGTTTTATTTCAGAGGGTTTGTCAGATCTGGAGCAATATAAGCGACACTGCAATTTATAATGGTAAACGTTTATTCATATTAAAATATGAATCCTTCAATTTTACGGTAATGTTTACCGTCATATGCATTCCATCGTTTGGGATAGATCAAAATTGTACTGTTTATCAGATGTAAAATTAATATCCAGTTGCGCTCAACCACGGGCTAGGCGGCGTGGGTAGTAGTATGCATATCCATTACCGTCCGAGAACAGACTCAATCAAACAGAGCCTGCAATATTTTCATGTTTGTCGTGTTCGGTTGCTTATTAAGTTCCTTTTTCATCTATTACACATACCCCCCCCCCCCCCGATCTATATGCACCCTATCCCCCAAACCCTTTAACCACTCGACAAAACATATTTTGTAGGGGCTACGACGATCATTGGCCACCCCATAAACAAAAATATCAGTGTGATGTTTGATATTTTTGAGGGGGAGAAGTGGTAGAAAGGTTCCTCAATCACAACTTCATACTAAAACAACAAAATGTATTAGTCTGAGTATAGAAATAAATAAAATGAAAATTTGACTAAAATGGAAGGGTACCACACACAGAAACAACTGGGCCCAAGATCATGAAACTTAGTTTTGAGATCAGTCTCAAATCTCAAGCATCTGATTGGCTGAAATGGCGACTGGTCGCCATTTCAGCCAATCAGATGCTTGAGATTTGAGACTGATCTCCAGATTTAGTTTTATGATCTTGGGCACTGACTGCCCCATGTCCACCTCTTAAACCACTCAACACTTCTAATCAAGGTATTAAAGTGTCATTTGTTTCATACATTTTAGTACAATCTCTGTAGGGCAAACACACTTATACCTACAAATTCATTATATGGAACCCATTAACTGTACAAGTCAAGGTGGGGAAATTAACAGACATAATAAAGGTTTACATTCACCCTATAATCACAGGCCAGGAGCACATCAACCGATCTATCAACTAATGGTGCTAGTTTTATTTCTATAAACATAACCGATACTTTAACATTAAAACTAACGACCTGGAGCAATATAAGCGACACCGCAACTATGATGGTTAAGGTTTGATCATATAAATATATGAATCATTCAATGTAAAAAAGTGAAATATGCATATCAGGAATTGCCACATCCAGCATACAAAGCCTCCCCACACATCCAGAAAGTAGAGAGGAAAAGATGGCATGGTATTACAATAATCAGTTTCAAAATGGACTTCACAAACAATTAACGAAAGTGAGAACCCGAGGGGTTACCGCCTTGGAACAATTTGCCACTGGGGATTTAAACCAGGTTCTAGGGTGCAACAACCTCACACTTGCATCAACAGGTTCTCATATCAACAAACAAGTACAAATTGTCTTTGTGAAATGACTCTAAATCACCCATCAGCTTAACAATGTTGCATGCAAAAGCACACAACCATGTAAAACATAAGAAGCTAATAGCATTGCAAAGCCAAAAGGGCGAGTACTCGATGATCTTACCGAGACCAGAGCCCTGAGTGAAATTAGCACGAACACGATGACAATGAAAAAGGCATTAGATGGTTTTATCAGTTCTTTAAGGTATGTATGTAAGTAAAATATATACTTGAATAATAACAGAAAATAATCTCTGTAAGGCCATACTTCAAATATTCTTTGTTTTCCCATCCCGACCCAAGCAGTATGGGTAGGTAGGTAGGTCAAAATATTTGTTTAATTTATAATTTTCAGAATAATGATCCACATTTAGATATTTTAGGATTCTAGGATAAACTCCAATGAGCATACATTGTACCAACACTCTAAAATTAATAGTTACCAAGTTTACATGTACTAAAGATTAATGCCTTTCTGCAAAATGACCAAGTCGTCTTTGTGATGAGCCTGCCCAGAAATAATGCTATATAAATAACAAAATAAACTTCCTTATTACTTAAAACTGAAATAAAAGTTAATACAAATTTCGTATTTTGTCAATAAAAACATTTAGTACTGAAATTATTTTTTATTTAATAAAGATATATTCAGGTACTTTTCATCTCGGTGTTACAATGTTTTAACATGAAACAGGACACTCAGACTCCTTTGAAAATCAAGTGCTGCAAACAGGACAGCCGGTGATATTCCTTTGCTTTCAATTTCCCTATCACAAGCAGGCTAAACAACTTCGTCATCAATGTCACACATTGTCAACTCTGTTGACAATCTACAAATTTTCTTGGATACCAAAGAACGACTTGTGCCTCCATTTTTAACAGAGACACAAACAGAATGTTTCATGGGTTAGTGACTTCGCAAAAACAAAATACCGGTCATTCTGTCCGATGAGCAATGAAATTCTGCCGGACCGCAAGAAAATCTGCCGGACTGAAAAAAGACGGAGATGTCAGATATTGCAAAATATTGAGTTTTTGTCTTTTTTAGGTACATTTGTTTGAAACAAACTGTAAAACGTGTATTAAATTTTATCTAAGATTTAACAAACTTTCACCAATAAAACTTAAAATCCCAGGTTTTGCTTGGACAGAGTTTATTTGTATACAGAATAACAAACAAGAAAATGATTGAGATGTACTAGGCTGGCTCCCGTCCTTATGTTCTCTTATATATTCTCATTGACTCTTTTAGAATAATCATCAATACCTCCAAGAAAAACAACTCCTGCAGATACCTTACTGATATCCATTTTACTTCCATTATCTCCCAGAACATAGATGGTTCAGCATATCAGAAAAAACGAAAATGAAATGAAAAAAAAGAGATAATACGTTTTTCAGTGCCTTTCTAGACGGTGCCGAGTTAGAGATCTACATGTAATCTCATATTTATTACGCTTATTCCGGTTTATCAAAAATAACTTACTTCAACTATCAATCGCCTGTCTTTCAAATGAATTCGCAATTTTATCCCATGAAACTTTGTGACTTTTTATTGTTTCCGTGAGATGAAAATCAACCGGCAACAAAACCATTTAAAATTTCGATAACATCGAAACTGAATGGCCTAGACGCCGGTATTTGCTCTGTGATTCGTGAAATATCCCCTGTTTGAGCACAAAATAGCCGTCTGCTCAAACACCACTTTCCATTACATGGCCGTTTGATGATGTTATCGAATTCGCGATTGGGCAATATGAATCAGGCAACCACTTATAAATCATTTTACTGCGATTGAAGGAAAGTAACTGGAGTTTATGAAGAAAAGGTTGCTTCCCTTAGGTTTAAGGTGGCCGGACAGAACACCCGAGGACATGCGATTTTCCCGGACCGAAGCAACATCAGACGGACTTTTCCGATGGCCCGACGCCTTTCGCGAGGTATAAGTTATCGCTAAGCGTCTGATAACCACCGACTACTCTAATATTTACTTACGTACTCAAAATGATTCGAAAAAATGCATTTTTTCGACTACAAGATTTTCGGACACAATAAAAAACTATCATTTAGGTTTCGGCGATAAAATTTTTCGGGTCGCAGTACTGATGGTTTCTTATGATGAAAGTTATTCACACTTATACATGTTAGCGATATCATGCAATGTTTGGTTAAATTTAGCCACCAGATTTCGACTTTTTCAGTTTTGATGTGTTCTTATGATGATGTTTAATTTGTTGAATTTAATTTTTACTTTTTACATATAAACCCTTTATAAAGAGGAAACTATGTAACTTTCATCTCTACGAAGGTGGCTGAATTTAGCCACCGGGATCCAGCTTCTGTGGATCAGATTTTTACTATGATGAAGTTTTATTCGAATTGATATTGTTTAACAACCTGTTGCAAAATTAATCAACATAATATTAATTAATACTTTAATAAAAAATGACGTTATGTTTTGTTTTTCTTTTAACACATTACCATAATAATGTTGAGTGTTTGTTCAAAACAGGTGAAAAATAAACAGCAAAATATATGGCATATCAGAAATGGGACAATCTAAATAAGAACGTGTTTAACTGAAGTTAGTAGATAATGTTTGTAAAGTTGTTTATGAACTGTGTCTCAATGTTAAAGAATATTGTATTCCTAACCGTTGTTACGCCTGAATAAAGTAAACTTCCTTATTACACTATTTGTTTTCTGATATCTAGGTTCAAAGTAAAGGAAGTCGTGATATATGATACTTTATACGGTGGTTTATTTTGAAAAAGAAAAGGGGTAAAATATCATTGTAACGAGGATGTGTCAGGTGAAGGATTTGGATTTTAATAAACCTTAATTACATGTATTCGATTTATTGAGATCTTTGTTTGTTTTACATTGGATACAAGCTGTAGTGCCCACTGAGCATGGAAACAAGTCTCAAATCTCAAGGACTAGTCGCCATTGCAGCCAATCAGATCCTTGAGATTTGCGACTGGTTTCCAATCTCAGCTTTATGACCTTGGGACTATATCTTACTGAAAGAGATTTTGAAATATACGAGAACTTCATCTAATTATGAAGACTGAACAACACGCAGTTGATCCGCAAAGAAACGATCAATTATTAACAATAGAGTGTTGTAACGATCTTAGCAGTGATGAAAATGAAAGAACGTTAGAAGATTTGTGTGGATGTCTACATGCAATATTCGAAGAACTCAAGAGCAAAGTTGAACTTTTACCTGATGTTGATAACACAAGTGAAACATACCTAAATGACAAAGAAAGTCTTAACAAACTTTGTTATACTGTTAATAACGTGGAAAAACTTATCCAAGATGTGAAAAGGCGATTGATGAATGTAAGTAAATTTCTCTTATTTGAAAAAGTTGGAAACCATTGTTAACAAAGACACGTGATTTTGTATTCGTTATTTAAATTGCTCTTAATAGGCAGTCGAGTTACGTGACTGACCTATGTTGACATTGTGTACATAGTTTTGTTTATATTGGTTTAAAATACAATAAAATTATTTATCAGTTTTTATCAAAATGTTGGTTTGTTGCTTAATATTAACGAAATATTAATGTTAGCAAAATACATAAAAAATGAGTATTGCTCAACGTTATTACGTAATGTTTTAAAATGAGAAAATATGTCTGCTTTCAGAAAACCCATTTAGTCTAGCTCAATACATATTTTACTTGTTTAAATATCAACGTATCGTATTTTGTATCATGTTTAACTGAATACATTCATTTCTGTTTCCAAAAATATACCGAACTATTTATAATCAATTCAAAATGTTCATATCAGGAATAGCCACACCCAGAATACATAGTCTCCCCACTCGGCCAAACACGTGATGTCACACGGCCAAAACACGTGATGTTTAGAGAGAATAGGTTTATAAAATGATCAGTTTCAGATAAGACACCCCTAACAAACAGAGAAAAAAGAGAATCTGGGCGATTATCACCAATCCAATTGATCATTAAATTGATTTAATAACAATTAATTGTGTAAATGTAATACACTTGGGAAACAACTCTGAAAACGATTATCAATTAGTAATGTCTGGCCTCATGTTGACTTGTTTGATTACATATTAACAGGCTCTCACCCATCAGCTATAATAAAATACGCTGTCTTACATCCCATTAATAGTTAAAACTGAATAATTAAAAGTTGAGAAAGGAACTTACTAAATTCTCATTAAGATAATAATAAATTAATTAACATTTATAATAAAACAGGTACTATTCAAATTATACTTAACAAGCATTGATGTGTTTGGATAGTGGGGACTAAGCATCTAACAAGGTTTTAATGTAATAAAAGTAATTTTGTTAGAGACTGGTTCGTACACAATAACATAACCTAACATATATTGTATTTGTGTTCATAACTGGATTTTTGTATTGCTTTGAATTGTAATTACTCTGTGCCAAAGATTATAAAACTGAGCATGGAAACCTGTCTCAAATCTCAAGCATCTGATCGGCTGATAGAAATGAAGACCAATCGCCATTTCAGCCAATCAGATCCTTAAGATTTGAGACTGGTTTTCAATCTCAGTTTTATAACCTTCAGCCCTGGATATTGCCTTTAAAAGTATAATATATATGAACTGTCTTATTAACATATTCATTCATATATTATCAGGGTAATTTACCAAAAGAAGGTTTGCATCAGGGTCGAATTTCGATAGTTGACGTCAGAAATAAACGTAAGTATTAATTTTGGTTACTCCTTGTTTCCGTTTTTAACAAATGTTGCACGAAACAACAAATGTTGTCTTCAGTGATTTGTTTAGATATTTTAGTTGCTACTATATATTAACGAATCTTATAACATAATTATGTAATATGTTATTTGATACATATTTTGATAATATGATGTTCTCTATTACCGAAAGATAAATCTGTGTCGTCTCATCAACATTGTGACGTCATTTTAAGGAATAACGTTATTATCTCGAAGACAAAATTTCTCTCAACGCGCAACACCATTATCTCAAGTAGAGAAGATTCTACATGTTCTGTTGATGTATTCAACTGTATATCAAAGTCAGTATGTAAACGCTGGGTCAAATATCATAAAGCTGAGATTGGAGACAACTTTGTTTTAAATCTCCAGCATCTGTTTGGCAAAAATGGAGACGTTCTCTATTTAAGCAAATCAGATGATTACAATTTGAGACTGGTCTCCAACCTTAGTTTTATTATCTTCTGCACTGTTTATTTTTATAAATTTAATGTAGCCATTTTCAAAAATTGCATGCTTTTGAATAATAAAACAGGAGTTCTGTGTCAACCCAAGATCTGCATTTGTTTGGATATTTGGATATTACTTTTAGCTTTAAGCATTAGCCTATTGATTTCCTTTATCTTAAAACAATTTTATTAAGGTTATTGTTTAGGGGGTTTTGAAGAATCAAACTACGTCGTGTAGAAAAAGTTTGAAGCAGGAAAGCGATGCATGACATGGATATCTCAGATTAAGACACATACTTTTGTGCCCACGGGAAAGCCAACCCACGTTAAGATAAAAGAACAATGCCAAATGGTGGAAGTTTTTAAACGTCCTTGATACGTTAACCCGAAAATTAATAGAGAAATTAACGTTACACTATGTTTTCATACAACTGTACGCGTAATCATTTTGATGCTCTTCTGATAAAATCTAGCAAAATAATGAAAAAAGCAAACAAACAACAAAACAAGAACTTTACAAGACTAACTCTTAGAAGCGATGAGTTCGTATCTCAAGAAGGTTATGGTTAAAATTGACGTTGGTAAGCATAAGGGAAAACATAAAAAGTACGAAAGGATAAAAAACATAGTAATAACTGTCTTTGTTATCCTAAAATTAAGAATTAACTGAAACGAAGTAACTGTTCCAAAAAAGCTTTTAATTAATTGTGTAGGTTTTGAACATTTTTATTATATCGTGATTATCAAGTTGAAACAAATAGTTTGATCATCCAGACATCAAACATTCATTATTACTTCCTACTGCAATAAATCAGCGAACCCTTACTAAGTACTACATGTCGACATTTACATTTATGCCTACGCATTCCCAACTGATTGTGTTTACGAACTGCGTATCGTTGAGATAAGGGGCACTCTAACTGCTGTCACTCTTCTTATTTACGGATGGATGATCTGTTCGCTCTGATAAAGTTTGAAATACTGGGGGGTTTCCGATGTAGTTTCACGACCTATATTAGTCACATTTAGGCAGGTAGAGAACATTTTACCTAAAGTGCATTATTAGTTCGTTTACTCCGCCGATGTCCGTTTAATTTTTAATACACCCTTATTTAATCTCTGTACCAGTACAACTTCATTTTACATTATTTATTTAAATTGCTATAACTACAAAAAATTTCATAACTATATTATCTAGGATAATTATCTTCTAATATTTTAAATTTAAAACAAAACTCTTAATTGTTACAGCGTAGACAATCGGGTTTGCCTTAATTTATATAATATACATGGAATTCACATGTTTCGACACACAAGATAAACCCAGCTTTATTTTTTAAACACAAATGTATCAAAATTTACTCATTTTGTATTGCCTTAATTGTATTAAACTTTCGAATTTGCGTGTCTGTACACGTATTTCTTTTGAATCAACTAATGAAGATTTCAAACAAAAGCCTTTGTGAACAATATTAAATAATCTTGAACAATCTTAAAGAAATTCTCATGATTGAATACACAAAAATTCATAACATTTTCGTTATAAAATAAAACAGACGTTTAAAAAAATATATCTATTTTTATGTTGATTTTTTATTTTATTTTATTAACATAAATTAAACTGTTCAGATCCCATCAACTCATCTATCAACAATTATTAACAGCTGTCCTTGTCGGACAAAAGGCATTTTTCTGTTTACATGTACATTTCTAAGGCACAACGTGGTGTTTGTATATTATAAAGCAAAAGTCCAAAAAGATGAGCCGTGTGTTAACATAGCAGTTTCTAAAAGGATTAAATTAGTCTAACAGTATCAAGATATACTCATAGGTACACATATATTTTACCAAAATATCGACAAAATAATGATTCAAGTTAGTGGTTGCTAGACAGGAATAAAGTAGTTATTTGTAGTATTGTTTCGATATTAGTTGTTGCTTCTGTATTCAATCATATGCACACTTCCAAAAATCAGACATTGGATTTGGTTAGGTACAAATATATTGCAATTATTGACTTCTATGCCATTCTCAAGAAGTCAAGCAGTTACTGACGAACATATGCTTAAACAATCTATGTTTATATCAAAAGTCATTGATAAAATTAATTTAATATGCTAGATCTATTGTATTGTTTCCTTTTCCAGGTGACAGTGGTATTTCATCGACAAGAGGTATAACCTTGATTTTTTACTTGTCAATGATATATAATTTGAATGGTCGTAATATGTTTGATTTATTTACAGGTTATGCTAAACTGTTAAAAAGCATTAAGAAAATCAACACTAAGACGACACAAAAATGTGCAAATCGTACCTTAATATATACCGTACGGAATAATGTTACATAAAATGGTAATCTTTTAAACAATTAAAGTATACTTTTCGACCTTTGCTGAACACTAAGTTAACTGCACATCATTGTAAATCTACAGTAATATTATATAATTATTTACATTGGAAGTTTTTAAGTACATGTATCGAGCATTTGCCATTTCTGTAAATGTGATGGTATATGTTTACCTTCCAGGATCTTCTCAAGTGAGTTCAGCCTCGTTTGTGTCTGATAATGTGAGTTTATTGTGTTTATTGTATAGTTTTTACGTTTTCAAAAATGACGTTTTTATTGATTGTTTCAATGCTAATGGAATATACATGTAGTAACCAATGGTGTCGGTCAAAAACTTTAAATGTCGGTCGGCTTTACCTGCCGTTAAAAAGTGTTGTAGCTCATGTTATTATAAGTTGACTTATTGATAGAAAAAAATGTATTTGTATTTGTATTTCTAATAAAAACTATTTACTTTTGTAATATAAAGGTATCGTTAAAGTTAAGATAATGATAACAGAAAAAATGTTTACCTTTGATTATTTCAGGGATTTGATGACTGCAACAGTAAAAATGTTTCATCATCGAACGTGAATTTGGCATCATCGACTAGTGAAGGTTTTGGACTTTCGAAAGAGTGTACCTCTAGACCGGAACTTTGTTACGGCATCGGCTCCCTTGATCTTACTGATACCCCTGATGGTGTTCACTTTTTCCTAGAGCCAAAGGATGATGCTGATATTCCATTTTCACAAAATGTCCTTTATAGAATACAAGTTATAGGTAAAGAAAATGACAAAGTCCGCTTGTGTTTGATACCATGCGGTGTCGACACTTTTCCTGCCTCTGGCAAGGATTCTTTTGGAGACAAATATGAATATAGAACACCTTCATTTACACAAGAATCGGCATCAGAGAATCGTGTAGAAACAACCACCTGTACGCTGATTAATCGACGGCATGAAAAGAAAGGTAATTAGCAAGTCTGTTTATAATGAGGATATAAAAATATATTTTGCATCAATTTAACAATTTTAGAGTTTTAATAGGAGTATTAAATACATCATAAAATTGTACAATTAGTGTTGACATTTTACATCCATTTTAACTTTCAAATCTGCACTGTTTTAATAACCAGCACATTTACTCAGAGTTTATTTCAGTCAATTAACATTTTGTATCATAATGGGTTCCATTTGGTTTATCATTTCTTCTTATCGCATGTCATTCCGTCATATCGACAACCTCACTACTTTGTAAATTCATGAACTGATCGTAATATTTCTAAAATTAAAACAAATATTTCAGACATAAGGAGGCATTTTCCTCATTTAGAGAGACAAAACACGGTCGAATATTCATCTACAGCTTCGTTGAAGCACGACTATGCGCAGGAAATACCGACAAGATCAGTTTATGCGCAGGAAATACCGGCAAGATCAGTTTATGCGCAGGAAATACCGACAAGATCAGTTAATAGACGAGTCTACGATGGTGCCCTACATACATCACCATGTGCAAGCGTGAATGATCTTTCAAGATTTGCTGTGCAACATTCGGAATCTTCTGAGGATGATAATACCCGGCAGGTAGTAGCTGAATTTATACGCCGCTTTCTTTAACAAATCAAAACGAAACGCACTCCTAAATCTATATAAAGGCCAGGAAAATATCAGTACGGCTTTCATTCATTCATAACAATAGTATGATGCAAGTCTTACATATTGAGTTCAATGTAAATACGCAGGGTTTGTATTGTCATACTGAAATCAAAATTTTGTCTTTAAGCCCTTTTTATTTATCTTTTCAGTTATTTTATAACTGAATTCAAACGTTGGATATGCGGGTGTTTTGGCCGTGTTGTGGAAAATGGATCAGTACAAAATTCAATAACTATGATTATAAACCCTTCGGAATAAATAAAACCCAGGAGGTATACAGCCTAGGGGTGACTCAATAAACATTATAAAGCCTCCGAATATCATCGATCACACGAGATAGAAACCTTGGGTGCCTGGAGAAATCTTATCACTTAAGAATGTAGTTGAGCGATTAACTTGTTTTTTTTAAACGTACAGTCGAGGGTTTGATATTGTCCAGTCACCCAAGTTTATATCTTCTGCTCTGTTAGTCTTATCTTTAGAGTTCAATGTTACACGGAGGATTTATCATGTTTATTGAACTTTGTTTCGCCTATTGTTTTCTAGTTTGAGACGAATTTATCCATTTATTTGCCGACCAATAGCCGATGAACGTGGAATGGTATTAATATGAAAATTTCGCATTTAAGTAATGCTTTCTTTGTTTACCATCATACGCATGGAGTCTTTTATAGATGGATCGACTCGAGTACTGATTAATTGTGAAAATATGGGGCTACTCTTGTGCAGTGTGGTGGCCGTAAAACGTTCCCCGTACATATAGTCAGTACTCTTATCAGTAAAAAAAACCGTTACTGATGTCATGCAGTAATGGTTATGTATATCAGGGCTATCCAAACAACCTTTTTGGGGTTGTCCCGGCTAGCTCAGTTGGTTGCGTCGCAGGATTTGTAGGGCTAGGCGCTGTCGCCGTGCCGGTGCAGGTTTCCTCCCAGCTAAAGGCACTATCATTTAAAAGGATCTTTGCTTGGAAGTAATATGTTTTTGTATAACATCCAATAAACAGGTTCAAACAAACGTCGTGTTTTTGCTGGCTTTTAAAGTTCCCTTTCATCTATTTTCAAGAAATAGAATCACAACGACCTTTAAAAACAAATCCTGTCCAGTTGCAAAATCAAATTGAAAACTATAAACTTAGCTAGTTAGAAAACTATACTGTCGGTTTTGGTTTCAGTTTCGAGAAATGTTCATACTATTGTTATTAATAAATGGAAGTCGTGTTGATATTTCCTCGTCTCTATATAATTTTTAAAAAGCTGTAAAGGATATTTACTTAACAAATTAATCCTTGTCTTCATGTGTTACCGTTTTCAAATATCGGTTAACAATATAATACTTGTAACTTGTTACCGTTCTTCAATTATTTCACTTTTCAGACATTACTAGGGAGAATATTAATGTATCAATACTCTTCTCGTTTCAGGTATGTACACAGATCTCGAGTTCAAGCAGCGGGGGGAGTATCTGTAGATTCCAGTTCAATCGTCCAATCACCTGTTCCGTTGATACACAGACGGAGGAGGTGATCAACTAATCGAAATACTGACAACCAAGACGTACCAACAGCGGAGAGAGTAAGAGAGTATCTGTAGATTCCAGTTGAATCGTCCAATCACCTGTTCCGTTGATACACAGACGGCGGAGGTGATCGACTAATTGAAATACTTATAACTAAACGTAACAAGTCTATAACTGAAAGAACTACAAACACGCACTTTTTTACCGAAAACACATATGATTTATATATTTATTTACGAAATTCATTTATTTAGTTAAATGAATGTATGAAATAAAATATGTAAACAACACATCGTTCTTTAAACTCTTGATGAGAGAGAGAGGAAGAGAGAGAGAGAGAGAGAGAGAGAGAGAGAGAGAGAGAGAGAGAGAGAGAGAGAGAGAGAGAGAGAGAGAAGCCTTCAAATAGCTAATCTTTGCTGCTTCGGTCGAATGACATTGCCTCTTAAGGCATCTTTCAGACACAATGTCTGATTGGCAACAATTTTGCTCTTTTTAACATACATCCATAGATAAACGGGTATAACTTTAAATCTGTGCAGTATAAATTGTATATTTCGTTTATGCTGATAATACCGGCATATACCAACATAATATGATATGATGAAATATCACTCAAGTGAAAGTATATCAGTACAGAATTTGTAAATCAAACATAAATTCTGAACATGTATCAACAAGAACATCTGTCTTTTGCAATGGTTCCGACGAACTAATCCGTTCAGTTAACTCCAACAAATGATTAAAGAAAACGCTTCTGTTGGATCTGTTAAATCGATAATAAAGTTTTGTACCCGCGTGATGGCGTAAAAATGACCATTTCCTTTCGTTTAACAGTGTGGTAAAATACATAGCCACGGCAATAGAAGGTGCGGGCTTCGAAACTAAATTGTTGTGTATACACTACTTCTCCAACAGAGCAAACGATTTGTGGTACTTTTCAAATGTATTGTCAGCTCGTGATTGGATTGAAAGTAATCACCTGTCATCCAGTCTGCTATTTCGCCGCTGCATACGTCGTTTTGTAACCCTGCCTGTCCCAGTTTACGCTAAATCGTATCCTTAGATAGACCAGCACTTTTTTCACAATTCGCTTAATGTCTGCTAGCGTTGATGAACGATGTTCCTCCAAGGTCACTTTCAAACAGTCAACACCTTTTTCCCTATCTGTGAAGATGGCTTCATTAATAAACAAAGAAGAACCCAGCTGAAGAAAACTGCCAATTCGATGTCACCACGAAGAGAGACTCGCTAGAACTGATTTCAAATTAATCCCTAAATCCTATTTATACACCGATTTTACGCAACCGTTCAAAACCGGTTTGTTATACAATATCCGTAAGGACAAAAATACTCTACTATACGATGTAACGCAGAGTACTATAAATATCAACGCAGCTAAAAAGTAGAGGAAATGATTGCATGTGTTTATAGGAGAATCAAATTCAAATTAGACACAACAAACAATTAAAGACAAAAAACCATTAGGGTTACCGCCATGGAAAAAAAGTTTTGCCACTGAGGATTCAAACCTCACAGTTGCCCCCAATATGATCTCAAATGAACAAACAAGTTGTCTAAAAGTTGGTGAAAGAACTGCAACCGACCCATTCACTCGACAAATTTGCATGCAAAAGCACACAAACATATAAAACATTAGAAGAGAAAAGCATTGTAAAGAATAAGGGCGGATACTCAATGACCTTACCTAGACAAAAGTCCCATAGAGTCAAATCAGCAAGAACACGATGACAGGAAAGCCAAGATTAAGGTCATTTTGGGCGCGTCACGGCAAAAGGTACCTTCGGACTTTTGACGTCAATCTTTGTGAAATGACGTCATTAATTTGAGCGGACGACATTATTTACATGTATAATTCAAACTTTTTGGCATTTTTTGGTAATTCTGGAATAAAAATATATGGACAACACATTTTCAAACCAAGCGTTCAAAACAATTAAAATAACATGACTTGTATAACATATTCATAAATAAACATTATATAGCAAGTTAACTCAATTTTAGCAAAGAATATTACCCACTATCTATCAATTAAGCGAGTTAATCTATTTTTTTTACTGCAAACAAGAGGAATATTAAAAAACTATCATCTAACAAATTAAGTATTTTTAGGTGAACTGTTACAAATGCAAAATAAACTTAGTTAAAATGCGACAATATAGGAAAAGGTTGATATCAAGAAGTGTATGATTAACACACTTGGCTATTTACGTTTTCAGATTGCTCATGAAAATCGGGATGTGATCATACAAACGACTGTTGCTTTGCACCAACCCTAGAGTCACATGTACCTAATTGCACAAGTTCTGGCTTTCCTCCGTCAGAAGACATAGCAAAAATTAAACGCGATTTATCCAAAATCTGGTGAATCAAAACCGACCGATGCGTTAACATTTCGTTCGTTCTACATGATTACCTCGGAATATGCCTGCGGCGCATTCCATCCCAACGACGATTGTGGAAACCAGAAGGTAGCACCTTGGGGAAATTTGCATCCAGTGTTCTCGAAACGAACCGGAAAGATTTACAAGAATAAAGTCTGTGCAAATTCCCAAAACATTACCGATGGTGTAGTTTGGGATGCCATACTCGCATGCAAAATATTTGATTCAAAAACCTCTCGCGATTACGACATTATTGATTTCTTTGATGAGCTAGAACGCGGTGAAGTTTCAAGTCATTGCCATGTTCAGTTTTCATATCCTGGAGACCTGAACGAAATCAGTTCACAAATATGCAACAGAAATATGATTGACGAATGCACATCAACAGAATTTCAAGTTCCATCTTATCTAAATGCTACCACAAAGGAAATAACTGAATCCTGTCAAAGCGGACTGTTGTCGCCTTACTTTGACATCGAACGCTTGTATGCGAATGTTTTCTGCTATATATGTTCGGGTTTAGATTTTATTGCAGACGACAAATGTGCAAAGTTTCATGACGGAAAAGGAGGGAATGGCCCTCATGAGTTTTTTTTCTCTGCTAAATATGTATGAATTGCCAGAAAAAAACGGATGCGCACAACAAGGAAAAAATGCTTATGGCTTGTCCAGCGGATAGGCTGAAGGTAAATATGATTGTAGAATGAATTCTTGTAGTTGTTTTTATCTTTATTCTAATTATATGATTTCTTACGATAATTTGTAATTAAAACGAATGCACAGTTCCTTAGTTTTCAATTATTATAGGGAAATATGTACCTACTTTATGAATAGCATCAACTTTTCTGCGCTTTAACCCAATTAGTAGTACATGTTTGAGCTGAATAAGAGGAATCTTAGTTCTAGTCTACCAGACTCAAATCTCAAGCATCTGATTGGCTGAAATGGCGACCAGTCGCCATTTCAGCCAATCAGATGCTTGAGATTTGAGTCTGGTCCAGTTTGTCGTGTATTCTGTAGATTCACGAAATTATTCTTATTAGACTAGTCTCCATTACAAACTACTTCGTGGGTAAACTCAAAGGATAACTCGAATTAACGTCAGGTAACTTAACCATCAATACGCAACATAGATCACCTCAATCCATCTTCGTTATAGCCTGGTTTTCCATCAGGGACCAGTTGTTTCAAACTATCAAAACTTAAACTACTTTAGAACTGGATTTATTCGCGTTAGTTCGCGAATCGCCTACCTCGCGAATTCATAAAATTCGGCGAACAAAGAAAATTGTGAACCTGAAACAGGAAACAGAACAGCCTATTGTAAGCAGCTAAACAAATGACAGAACAGTAGTGTGTATATTGATAGCTAATTGCCCGATAGCTTAGCAAGGACAATTGTAGATACCTTTTCCGTTTTCACGTGTTTTACGATTAAATCGTGATCACTGTAATCAGTTTTTAATCTTATAATATTATACTTCCGGTTTTGAGCCTGACGAGAACGAGACGATAATTAAAAATATGCAAATAAAGAAAAAATCTGGGGGTTTTTTTTACAAAAAAATTCTGACCTCGCGAAATTAAAGCGTTTTACAGTAACCGGGGGTTAAATATAAAACGAGTGCGGACATTTGTATATTATTTGTTTTAAATTCAGTTACATATCATAGGACACTCGTTATATTGTTATTTAACATAATATAATGCATATAAATTAAGCCAAACAAGTAACAATTTATTTTTAAAAATCTTATGAAATTCACAGTAGCGCTATTTGTGCAGTGTGGTGGCCGTAAAAAGTCTCCCCGTACAAATAGTCAGTACTGTTAGCATTAAAATAACCCGTTACCGATGTCGTGCGGCGATGAAAACGTTAATCAGGGCACTCCGATCAACCTTTTTGTGGGTTGTCCCGGTTAGCTCAATTGGTTACGTCGTCGAATTGCAGGACTAGACGCTGTCGCTGTGACAGTGTGAGTTCGCATTCAGGTAGAAGCAGTATCATTTATGTTAAATTGAACCCCAGGCTAGTATAAAGCGCAGATAAAATTTCAAACACATGAACCTACTGCAATTAAAAGTAAAAGTGTTTAATAAGTTAACGCAATGCATTTTCGTTAATACCGCAAGTTTTTCAATCAATATAGCAAAATTCATCATATATCGACAGTTTAGCCATCGACTCTCGAACACAGATCATTTCGTTGATAAAAAACCCGCTGAAACGTTGGATTAAATTTGTGTCTTAATTTTTTTTAAACTGTTGTGAGAAGTTGTTTTAAGAACGTTATACAATAATGTTGTTCATCTTTTTCAGCATGAGTGTAGACCTGTATTGTGTTCATCCGTTAAGATCAGGAATGCGATGGGAGATTGTATGTTTCCTACAAAAGTTTGGTATCGGCAATATTATCCAGTAGCTCTTGAACTCAACAGTGAACAAGAAATCGACATGGAAGAGGCTTTTCCACTGGAAATTGCACAGAAATATGTTCTTGATATTGACGCTTTGTATTTGTCGAGTGATTTATATTTAAAACGCTGGTCTGTTTTCCAATTGTTTTATGAAACCAAGACACGACTCGAAAATGATACAACAACACACACATTAGTAGTCTTCATGACACAGTATTTTGCAGCAGCCAATCCGGTATCTATAATGAACAACATCGCCATGCTAATGAAAACAAAATGGTTTCTGAAATACAAAAACGAAACACTCCTACTCGATCCATCGCCGTTTAAACATAAAGTTCTGAGGTATGTTGATGGCTCGCTCTCGTTCGCCCCTGGTTCGTTTACATTTAACAGTACATTCAGTCTGAAGTCTCAGGATTATAGACTCATTTACAGAACTGAGAAAAGGCTTAATATGGGATTTTTGGTAACAAACCTGCATTTCTGTGAGCAAATAGAGCTAGTTAGCGAAGAGTATATGCTCAGCGCCGATTAATCCATTCTTTATAACAATATCAGTCATCAGTATCTTTTTGATAGTGAATTTTTTCTCATGTCCGGCAGCTCAGAGGGTTCTGTGGGGATTTGTTATGAAAACTCGGGTTTTGTGAAAACAAATGTTGCAATCTGTGTGAGAGCAAAATCAAATTTGATTGCATCTTTTGTTGTATTAGTTTTAATAAGTTGGGTTATATGAATCAACAATAGTCCAACACATTGATTTGTTTCGTTGGACATTACGTTGTTCATCGTCGAGGCTTAAGTACCTTGCTTTTTCGCAATTCCTGGATATAATTATTATTTTGATGATGTCAAAATTCCATAATGTTGAAAATCAATGTCAAATACATATACAAGACATTTCGATATCTCGGGTCTAGGCACTTTGCTGGTCGACTGTCTGATATCGATTGTATAAAATTTGTGTTTAAATTGTCGAATTCTGGGATTGATTAGTTGTATATAAATTATAAGAATGTGATATGTATTGATAATACAATAAATTATTCTAAAAGCGTAATAAAAATGTGCCGTTTGCGATTTGCTGTGTCTTTTAGGCGTGGCCATTCCTGATATGCATATTTCACTTTATTTTGAAGTGAAACTCTTGTTTGCCAAATGATTATAAATGGAGAAGTTCAACCCCCTGTAATTGATACATGAAAATAATGCAACATTGAGCTGTTGATGTGTGTATACCGCCAAGTCCATCTAATAACTTAAAGGAAAGTTTGCTCATGTATGTATATTATATTTATAAGGTTCCTAAGAATTAATGTCTCTGAAATCTGGAATATATGTGAACAAATTGCCCGGTAGTGGATATTAATAAAAGAATGACCGTTGTAATATTTTACTATCGACAAGGTTTGCAGAGATATCCCTTTCTTAGCTGGGCGTAATGAGTTGATCTTCACTAGGGCCTATGGGGCTTGGACAGTGACAAGCATTTCCTTAATTGTCCTAGTGTCCGTTACCTTGCAAATGGTCCATTTTATCCCCGTTGGCAATCTTATTATTATTAAAATTATGATATATACTTTTAGGATCACTAACTTGCTAACCTTTTACTACCTGCCTTCATGACTTTATGTTCATTTGATGATACATTTACAAGCTGTTTTCCGTTTTATAAAGGTGACACATGCATATTCGGAATTGCCACACCCAGAAAACACAGCCTCTCCAAGCAGCCAAATCAAAACGCAGAGAGGAAAAGAGAACGTTGGTGTTTAAATTGACTAAATTCATGAAAACGCCACAAACAGTTAAAGGAAAGAAAACCAGAGGAGTTACTGTCTTTGAATGATCAGTGGCAAAAGAATTTGCCACTTGGGAGGGTGGGGGGGGGTTAAGCAAGGTTCTAGGGTGCACCAACCTCACATTTGCCCCATCAGGTTGGTTCTCATATAAACAATTATGACAACAAAAATTATGACAGGTGCGATCTAAATGCAGATTTTACATGTTTTATTCTATTTCCTGATGACACGTTCATTCAGCAACTTGAAGATAAAATCTGTTTTACTCCATGTTATTTTTTCTTTGAAATGAATATCGTTTGTCTTTTTTTCTTGTTTATAATAACTGTATTGTCTTAGGCGACTTCATTTTGGCGACTTCAATTTTGGCGACTTCATTTTGTCATTTTGGCGACTTCATTTTGGCGACTTCAATTTTGGCGACTTCATTTTGGCGACTTCATTTTCTGATCGTGTTCATAAGCGTTGGCATTACACTTTTCAGCCCTCCAGGAACGTGATAGCGAAATACTTAATGAAATAAATGCAATTTCTTACTTACTATTGTCTTTCTTTTGTTCGCCGTCCTAGAATGCTTGAAAAAATCGTCTTTGTACATGTATATTCAAAGTGATTAGTTTAAATGTAGTAGAATCATGTTTGAGCAACTGTTTGTTTTATATACTTAAGCTACCAGATTTAATATAAACTTCTGCAGCGCCTAACATTCATTGGTCACTTTGTTATCCCATGCGATATTTTCTACATTTTTCACTACATGTCTTAAAATTTTCTTTAAATTTAAATATGTACTTCGAAAATGCATTTCTAACTTTTATTGAACAGAATATGTACGCATTAAATCACATCAAACATTTTTTTTATTTTCTCATTCCGCATCAATCATTGTCACATTATAAAAAAGTGAAATATACTTATCAGGAATCGCCACACTCGGAAAACACAGCCTTCCCACGCAGCGGAAGGGAAGAGAGGAAAAGAGAGCATGTATTTTTAAGAACATCAATTTCAAACAAGACATCACAAAAAAATAAAGAGAATAAGAACCCTTGCGATTATCGACTTAGAACGTTCAGTGGCAAACAAATTTCCACCGAAGGTTTGACCAGGTTCTAGGTTGCATCAACTTCACAATTTTTTATACTTATTAAATAAATTGAAAATTGTGCATTTGTTTTGCGTATTGTCTCATCTACGTCGGCATAAGCTTTTAGTGCCTAATCCCAGTACGAAATTATTTTTTTTACAACCGAATTTGATTTTTACATGTTCACCGACACAGAACAATCTAAAAAAACACACCAACATTTTTTTACTATAGAACGTTTGACGACTGAAGACCACGAAAGTGCTGTAAAATGTTCTTAACACATTTAAATTTGCTAAAGTAACATCCTGATGCTATTAGTAAATGCAAGACTAAGAAATTAGCGAGGGCGAGGGGCTTTCTGAGAAAGTAGTTCCGTCAATGTCAAAATTTAATACATTTGCATGCTAATATACTATATAGGATAGACCAACTCGAGATCAGAGAGTCGACGTACACATGTAATAAACAGGTAAATGAACAGGTTAGCATTGCATTTGAATGATAATGGCCCTGCCACAAGATAATGGCCCTCGGGCTAAAGCCCTCGGCACCATGACAGGGCCATTATCATTCAAAGGCACTGCTAACCTGTTTATTAACTTCTAAATCTTGACGTGCTGTGTCTATAATGTTATTTGTTTCTGAAATTTGTACTAAACGTATTTCATGTATTTCCTTATAAAGTGCAGATAGTCCGGCGAAATTTCATTAAAACACGGCTTCAGTTGAAGAAGTATATTAATACATAGGTGTTTCAGAAATCTGTTAATATATTTCTAGACTTTGATTTCGCGACGTGTGAAACACCTCATCATGCTCATTATAAGGACAGCCAAGTTGAAAAAAATAAATTAAAACATATTAATATTAATATTATATACATGTATCTCACAAAATAAATATAACACATATATAGTCATATAAATTAGGATTGAAACTTACAAGCAAGTTGGGCTAGTAACTAAGCAATTTTCGCTAGCCATAAAGAAAATTCACTAGCTTAATTAAATTATGTTAAAATTTACATGTTAGTCTAAAAATACTTAGATAAATGCAGAAACGCCATTTAAATGTCATTCAACATTTATTCATTTTCTAGAGTACACGAAAAAATACTCATATTTTCACATCCTGGATACGACGGAAACGATGTTTTTTGCTCTTTTTCTATCATGTCTAAGTACCAGACGCAAAACATGGTATTTGTCTCAATCTTAAATCTCAACTATGGCCTGTTATCTGTCCAGGAAAGAAGGAAACTTTTGTCACGAGTAACATTTTCATATTTACGTTTGGTTGCTGCTCGCCAGGCCACTTCAGGACTTTTTCCCGGGTTTTGCACCAGAAACAAATTTCAGTTTCAGTTTCTTTACCAGTTTGTTCTGTAGCCCCACTGATTTCAATTTGGTATAGAACAGGTTGGGTGTCTTTTACATTTTTCACCCGTCCACCACGTAAACAAAATCAGTTTGGGTGGAAATTCAGCGCAATTATGTCCTTTCCCCGGTGTTTTGCCGTGATTTGCAGCGATAACTCTGCAGCCGTTCTCGCTCTTCTCGCGTTCATCGTCATCAGTTTAGCTTCACGTTTAATTGCGGGGGATCGCGGTGAACAATATTTTGAGAGAGAAATGTTATTTATAAATTAAAATATAAGTAAATGTTCTTTCTTTATCCAATTTCAATGCTACATGGTATCAAAATAATATAAATAATTTAGTTGCTATTCATCTGCGATTTTTAAAAAATATAATAAGTATATCTTTTTTTCTTTGTTTGCGAATCTTCTGTGAAATTAGCGAGTGTCTTTAAAGTTAATACTTATAAAACTTTTCAGTATGGAGCATGATGTTATTACCTACTCGCCGACCTGCAAACTGACATGAATTAATCAATAGCTTAATTGACAGTGCCTGTAATTGTTTCATTCCTTTAACCGGCATACCGTCTGCTACAATAAAAACTGCAAAATTAATGTAAAAAAATATTTTGTTTTCATAAAACAAACCTTTGTAATAAACAGTCCAACCTGTGCGTGGTGTTGCCAATACAGTTCCGTCTGGAGGTTAATACGTCGAAAGCTCAGAATTATCTTCAGTAACGCGAGTTGCTACACAACCCGAAGTTTTTGGCATTTCAGCAAACACATCATCAATGGAACAAATTTCTCTGGACCCACTGGTGTGCCAAAAATCACGTTTGATTAATTTCATAGTGTCAATTTCGTTGACCACGCAATAGGCAGTTTGAAGTAAACAATTATAAAATATAAATAAAACAAGTATCTTTGATTAACAGAAAAAACACACTTTTTAAACAAGGTTATCGGTATCGCAAATTAAGGAAACCGCTTTGCAAGTTTTATCGCCGATACCCTGATTCAATTCAAAAAATACAGGTGCAGTTTACAATCACTATTGAAGCGAGGTTTTTCACAACAATAGCAAGTTTAAATGGAGATTTAGCGACACAAATATATTTACCACAATTATTTGTAAAAACAATTTAATGAAACGTAGATGTTTTCCCCAGATCAGGCACTTAAGAATGGAGACAAGTCTCAAATCACAAGCAGCCAGTTTGTTGAAACTAAAACCAGTCTGTCCCAATGGATCAATTAAAAGTTTGTTGTTGGGAAACACACAGGAACTGAGCGGTTTTTCTAATTGGACTTATTCTTCTTCTGTACCGGAGCTTTAATTTCCATATCCGCAGCTTATTTTGTGTATAGGATTTGAATAAACAAATGTTCTCCACAGGGAGTTAATCAGTTTAATATTATTTGAGATTTTCTAGAAAATACCTATACATAATATTCTACAGCGCTCTGCAGGCCTGTTGATTGACCAATCTGCAGTTGATCATTATGCTAACCTCTTTGGTTGAACGACGGTGGCAGGGGTTTAAGAGTTTATGAAAGTTTAAGGCGAAATCTTTTTAAAAGAACCTATAAGCTCGATTTGTTTTTATCCCTGTCATCACGTTCTTGCTAATTTGACTCCATAAGCTCTAGTCTCGGTAAGATCATTGAGTAATCGCCCATTTTTGCAATGCTATTAGCTTTTTTAAGTTTTATATGTTGGTGTTCTTTTGGTTTTTAATTTTTATATTTATTTCAACCATTAGATGTTAAAATGATTTCTTGTTTTGTTAATCTGTCTTGATTTTTTATTACTAAAACATTTTCTGGTAAAATTTATTTAAAGGGGCTCGTCACCAAAATAGATGCCTTCGGTTTTATTTTTGACAAGTTAATTTTTACTAAATATTTTGAAATACATGTAGTTTACTTCTATCTATTATATCCTCTTACTCAAAAAGCGAAATATTCATATCTATTCAGTAATAGCCACATTCAGAAGATTTAGCCTCCACACAGAGCCATGAAGAAAAAAGAAGAGAAAGAGAGAAAAAGAGCATGGCTAATAAAATGATCAGTTTCAAAACAGAAACCCTAAACAAATAAAAAAGTGAGAACTCTAAGGTTTACCGTAACGGCAAAACTGTGGGTTTGAACTCGCTCCAATAGATTAACTTATCAACAAACAAGTACAAGTTGTCTTGGTGAAATAACCCCAACCCACCCCGCAGCTCATCAATGTTGCACGCAAAAGCACAAAAACATATACAAAATTAAAAAAAACACAAAACATATAAAACATAAGCAGCTAATAGCATTGCAAAGCCAAAGGGGCGGGTACTCAATGGTCTTACCGAGACAAGAGCCCCTGGAGTCATATCAGCTAGAACACGATGACAGGGAAAAAAGAACCAGATGTGCTTAGAAGGCCTCATGTAGCAGTCTAAGAGATAATTATAAAACGGCTATTCATTACATTAAACCTATCAATAATGGAATGTATTGTCTGTCCTGATGGTTTTCGTGATACAAATCAAAGAATGACTGAATAACCTCACAAAAACCTTTTATTATGCTTACAAATGATGTTAGCACATTACCACGCAAATTATAACAACAATGCTTTTTGTCATCATTTTGTACACCGCTCATAAATACGATCTATGATCAGCAAGCCTGTGTTCTAGGCGTTTAAAGCAGAAAGAGTTATTTATCCAATGTGGTGGCTGTAGAAAGTCTCCCGTACATATAGTCATTACTGATATCAGAAAAAAATAATCGTTCTCCGATGTCATGTAGTTATGATTACGTTTATCAGGGTTATCAGTTCAACCTTATTAGGGGTTTGCCCCGGCATGCTCATTCGGTAGCATAATCGGAATTGCTTGGCTAGGCGCTGTCGCCATAGGGAACGGGTTCGCTCTCTACCAGTGGCAATAACATTATAAAATTGCCGCCAATTTTGCATTGAAACAAATCGATTTGTTCACTTTGTTTAAATTGAATTTTGACACAGTATTCAGTAATAAACGCTCACACAAAGGTCTCAATGTTGACGTTCGGTTTACACTTTAGATATACAGTGATAATGGTGTCTGGGCATATTTTTTAATTATTTGTCAAAAATATCTTCATTTGTTGTGTTGAGTTAAAATCAGTGTGATGAGCGTTTTCTAACATATTCCTCAACAAAACTTTTCTTCACGTAATGCTCGACTAGTTACTTTTATTCGAACCCTTGCTGTTTAAACATATACTTCTTTTTTTGTTATTTGCCTTTATACTCCCGATTATTAAATTGTTCAAAGCATTTATGTCTCAGCAAGATGTTACAGATAGGTATGTTCTCACGCTCACTGATGTGAGCAAATAGCGCTTATAAGTGAGCAAATAGAGCTTACAAGTGAGCAAATAGAGATTACAAGTAAGCATATAGAGCTTAGAAGTCAACAAATGGAGCTTACAAGTCAGCAAATAGAGCTAACAAGTAAGCACCTTTAGCTTAAACGTTAGCAAATATAGCTAACAAGTGAGCCAACAGAGCTAACAAGTGAGAAAATAGAGCTTAAAAGTGAGCAAACAGAGCCAACAAGTTAGCAAACAGAGCTAACAAGTGAGCAAATAGAGCTAACATGTGAGCAACGAGAGCTTACACGTGAGCAAACAGAGCTAACAGGTGAGCAAATAGCGCTTACAAGTGAGCAAGTAGAGCTTACAAATGAGCAAATAGAGCTAACAAGTGAGCAAATAGAGCTTACAAGTGAGCAAGTAGAGCTTACAAATCAGCAAATAGAGCTTTCAAATGAGCAAATAGAGCTTAAAAGTGAGGAACTAGAGCTTGCAAGTGAGCAAATAGAGCTTTCCAGATAGGAGGATATGTACTCAAGGCCGATCAAATTTTTCTTTATAACAAGATAATTATCTTTTTGAAGGTTCAATTTGAGCCTTTCCGTGACTTCAAATTATTGCTTACGCCGTCAATCACCAGTTGTAAGAAAGTTACGGGTCTTTAATTTTCACCTGTTTTACTTAATATGAAAATCATCCAATTACTCGTTTTGCTCTAAACGAAAAAAATAATATGTCAACGAAAAGGATTAAAAATTTAATGATATAAAAATAAAGTGTTAACTACATGCACTTTAATTGCTATCAATTTCTTGATACTTTAGATTTTGCTAATGTTTCCATTTTATACGATACTAATTATTTTCCTTTCAACTTACCCTTTAACTTTTAAAACATATTCTTATAGATATTTAACGTGCGATAAATGTTATGTTTCGTGTTCCTGCCTAATACTTTATATGTTTACACATTATTTCGGATAAAACGGTTATTAATCTCTAGCTGCTTATTATTCTAATGAAAAGGAAAAAAAAACAACACCTAGAAAATTTTTAATAATGTATGTATTGTAACGCGCAAACCACTAGTGATTCATACAACCCGATGGACACTATACATTATCACTTCAACTGTTGGAAAAATATTGGAAGTAATTGTAATAACATGGTCAATAAGAATGGTTGCTTGGACTCCAACGTTGTCCAATAAGGGATTTGAAATAAAATCGTTGTATGATGTGAGAGCACGTGACATCACTTGAATCTTATATAAAGTGCGCAGTACATCACAGACACACAGCGACCAGATAATTTGTGTCTTCGCTTCAAAAAATTTGTTTCTAACCACGGAATGTTAATAGTTGCAATAAAGAAGTTCATCGCAGAGAAGTGGAAGGTGAGTATAAACTTAATTATAGTATCGCATTACAACAATTTTTGTCAACACAGAAAATAGAAAAGCACACATATTTCTCATTTGTGTAATTAACTTAATGTATCATCTATTAAAGTCGGTCTATTTAAAATCAAATTAAAAGAGAATTTCCTTGGAACTGAAAACCCCACATTTTCCACTGTTTGACATTGATGGCTTAAAAGATGTAACAAAACGGGTACAACAATAAGATAAAAGTAAAACATATTGTACTATTTTTTATAACTAAAGTAGCTGTTCGTTGTATAAAAATTAATTCGTCTGAGGTTGATATAGTAACAATATTATAAACGTTGGTATCATGATATTTTCAAAGTAAACTTAGTTTTGAGGTCAGTCTCAAATCTCAAGCATCTGATTGGCTGAAATGGCGACAATTGAGACTGATCTCCAGATTTAGGGTCCAAGATCATAAAACTAAGTTTTGAGATCAGTATCAAATCTCAAGCATCTGATTGGCTGAAATGGCGACAATTGAGACTGATCTCCAGATTTAGGGTCCAAGATCATAAAACTAAGTTTTGAGATCAGTCTCAAATCTCAAGCATCTGATTGGCTGAAATGGCGACTTTTCAGCCAATCAGATGCTTGAGATTTAAGACTGATCTCCAGATTTAGTTTTATGATCTTGGGCCCTGGTAGTTCAATTATGAGCGCATTCAGTAAACTTTTGAATGAGAGAAATTACAAATACACCTTGGCAGATTAAAAACACAATTTTCCGGTAACAATAGTAACATTTCCTTTTTCAAATTTAGGTTAAATAAACAAAAATAATTTTGAAAGCCACCGAACGGGAACGATATATATTTTTCGAGTTTCCTCACGAAATTTCGCATACATATAATTATAAATATGCCTGATTCGGATGTGTGCTTACTTTTTTTGGAATTCTTAGCCGTTTCAAAACTACAAGCCTCCAAAGTATGCCACTAACGTCACTTTTGAGACGTCTGTCAAATTTTCCGCGTTCAAGCCAATATTTCAGTCAATTTTGCGTTGATTGCTACGAAATTTCATCACCTAGTCCGTTTTACAAATTACTTCATGTACATATAATTTTCTTATTCGTGGCTCACGCTTTACAAATTTAATGCGTCTTTAACGTCAGTTTTCAGAGACGAAATGGCGTTGCGTTTTGCTTAAAAATCGCGGGTTTCGTTTATTATTAAAAAAATCTACACATTTATATTTTATTTTTTTAACTGTATTAATTAAAAATGTTACGACAAAACGTTTGATATAAAGAAAAGTATACCTTACCAGCTTCGTTTTCGCTCAATATCAATTTATCTTACCCCTCTATCTACTTTCATTTGCCGTTTAAAATACTTGTGTTTTCGGCAAATTTAATTAATATGTAAAATATATTTAACATGTTTAAAGACAATAATAGAATCTGGTATCAAATAGAAATTCGTTACATTCCTGATACAATTCAGATATTGTTTTTGGCAGTTATAATTCCTGTCAAGGCACATGGCTCTCAAACAACAACTCGTATTTGTTGCTACTGAATTAAAATAGTGGCGCACAGAATTATTTTATCAAAACGGACATATCATGTCAACAATCGAGCTGTTTTTTTTTTAAAAATGAAATGCCCCGGATTTCTCAACATTTTTAATTGCATATGATAAACTGAACGCTTTATAATTTCGAGGTTTTTTTTATCGAATTTTCACATATAAAATCTGGTAGGAACAAAAAGTAATTACGCATATTTTGCATGTTTTTGTTATATATTCAGGAACAATGGATTTACATCTTCGTAATATATTTAATTTCATATCTCCATATTTAATTAATTAAAAAATCTTTTCCCTTGATTTATGTTTTAATCACGATTTCACAAAGAACAAATATACACGTCTTTTGTGACGCTGTAATAATTTATCGACGTAAGCGATCTCTGATTACGTGCATGTGATGCCATTATTTCGAAAAAAAGAATCCTTTGAAAATATTCAAATACGAACAAATCAATCAATCAATCAATCAATCAATCAATTTGTCAGTCAGACAGTCAGGGAATGAAGGAATAAATCAATAAACGAAGGAATTAATTAGTGAATGATTTTGGGTTCTGATCTATATAATATGTAACAACATGAATATTTATTCCGCTGTTTTTATTTTATTGTTTTCTGCAAGTGTCCTTAAAATTACAATTGTAAATTGTAATTTAAAAAAAACGAATGTTTACTGAACGGTTGATAAACTAATTTTATTACTAAACGTTTTTGTTTGTTCTCAGTTTAAGGGCTCTTCCGCCTCGAACGAGGACATCATGCTGTAGTCAGTAATCATGTGTTTGCTAGGTAACAAACGTTATATAAAACTCATTGTTTTGTCAATAAAAAAAGTTTATTGAGGTTTTTGTAATATAATAAGCAACTAAAGCGATATCAGTTCGTACTCGGTGAACCTGTCAGAAGGTCAGTGTGTCAGTGCAAGCTTGCACTGGACACACATATCGCTTTGGTTACAGACGTTATATAACTATAGTTATATAAACTTAGAGACGTTATCGTTAACTTTGTTTATAACGGTAGTTATGTAAACAGTATAGGTCTACATATATACTGGACTAGCAAGGCAGTTGCTATCCAGAGAGAGGTATCAGAGAATGCGATATTCTAAGTGCGCGAATCTAGAAGCATGCTAGGGCGACAGTCTTAGTAGCTTGTCCGAGCGACCTACGACGAGGGCTCCTAGGCCGACTTTAACGCTTAACATTTGTTAGTGTTCTTGCGGTAGCATAACGCTACAGTTTTTATCTGTGAGAAGAAAAATGTTCTCTTTAATTTGTTTTAATATAATTAACAATTTCAATTATTTCTTATTGTTAACCAGCAGACTGTGTACTCCATTAAAAATAAATACCAGATAATAAATACAGGGAAGTAATAACATTGCCGACAGGATTGTTAATCTTGCATTGTGAGTAAAAAAACAACATTAAGCAGTATTTAATCTATTGAATTTCTAGAAGAAATGTGTTAACTCACATTACAGTACGTAATTACTTTGTCATGACAGTTAGAGAATCGGCAATTGTGAGTGAGCTGGCATTTAATAATTCCGTTGTGCGAAGTCCGTATGCATGTCCGTGTTTGCGTTCATTTCCGTTCGTGAGCCTGGCGCGTCAGTTAAAAGCTATTTCATTCACTTTCAAAATTTACAATGGGTAAAATTGAAATTGTAAAATCATTGCCTAACCATAAATGCCGGTGTGATAATAGAAAGATGAAAAAAAATGGACGGTATGGAATGAACGTCAGATACATGTAAAAAAGTATCACACATAAAAGAAAGAAGTATTTCAACGCCAAATGAAAGTAGATAGAGGGGTAAGATAAATTGATATTGAGCAAAAACGAAGCTGGTAAGATAAACCTTTTTTATATTAAACGATTTGTCGTAAAATGTTTAATCAATACAGTTAAAACATCAAAAATTAAATTTTCAGATTTTTTGTATAATAAACGAAAACCGCGATTTTTAAGCTATAGAAGAGAGCATGGTTATACAATAATCAGTTTTTAAAAGACGCCACATACAATAAACGAAAGTAAAAACGCGAAGCGTTATCACCTTGGACCGGTCATAAGTGCCACTGGGGTTTTTAAACCAAATTTTATTGTGCATCAACCTCACACCCCAACAAGTTCTCATATGAACAAACAAGCACAAGTTGTATTGGTGAAATAACTCCAACCCACCCATACAAAAATCGCGGTAGGTTACCACATTGAAACGGTCAGCAGCATATCATGATATAAATGGTTCAAGGTTGCATCGACCACACAATTACCCGGTCACTTCAAACAAGGACATGCTGCCTTGTTACATTATCTTCATCGCACCCATCTACACGACATTGTTGCATTCGAACCTATACAATTACACATAGAAAGAAGTAGATGCCAAACGAATTCTGTAGTACTGGTTTATTCGCGTTCGTTTTATTTTCGCTTATATTCGCGAATCGCTTTCCTCACAAATTCGTAATTACCACGAATATAATTATGATGATCTCCATATATCAGACAATACGTTTATCTTATCCGAAAATAAGGAAATTACAATAGAACTGATGTCGTGAATTCATAAATACACGAATAAGGAAATAACTGATTTTCGACAATAATCGCGGAAATTTGACCTCGCGAAATTAAAGCGTTTTACAGTAGATAGGTGAACAATATGATTTCGCTTGGAATTTATTATCATATTATCAAAAACACGATAGCAGCAATAAAAACTGATGTTTTTTTTTTTCATTTTCAAGATTTTGTTTAAAAATTCCAGTTACGCTTAAATTCTTAAACCACTGGCACCATCGTAGAAAAGAGGTAAGCAAAGCAATCATCTGTTGGGAAAAGAGGTAAGCAAAGCAATCATCTGTTGGGAAAAGAGGTAAGCAAAGCAATCATCTGTTGGGAAAAGAGGTAAGCAAAGCAATCATCTGTTGGGATAACAGGTAAGCAAAGCAATCATCTGTTATAAACAAGTAATAGGCATCCCAATTGGTACTAATTGTGCACCCCTTGTTGCTGATCTTTTTTTATACTGTTAAGAAAGAGACTTTATGTTATCTCTTTCTACTTAACATCAAGATAATATTATTACAGCTTTTAACAACACCTCGATGATTTATTAAAGAAAGATAATAACCATTTTCCATTACTTGTTAATAAGATTTACCTTAAAGAACTACAACTTAATAAAGCGAACACTTCAGAAAAGCAAGCAAACTTTTTGATCTAATTCTCTCCATTGAAAATGGTTACGTCACTACTAAAATATATGCTAAAAGAGATGATTTTAATTTTAATATAGTAAATTTTCCGTTTTTAGACGGCGATGTTCCCCGTGCAACATCTTAAAGGGTTTATATCTCACAGTTTGTTCGCTTTTCAAGAGCTTGCAACGATGTTAATGATTTCAATGAACGTAATCTTTGCATTACAGAAAAACTTTTAAAACAAGGTTATCGGTATCACAAATTAAGGAAAACATTTTGCAAATTTTATCGTCAATACCCAGATCTAATTCATAAATACAGGTGCAGTTTAAAATGACTATTGCAACAAGGTATTTCACAGCCAGTTTTTTTATGGAGATTTAATTTACAAACTTAAGAAGATAAAGGGCAATGTTAATTTCTCCCGGTTATTCGTAAAAACCATCTGTAAATTTAAAAAGAAAGGTTGCCAACATGATATTTTACAGCGCTCTGCATGCCTGGCGAATAACCCTTCTACAGTTGAGCATTACTCTTTGGTTGCACGACGGTGGCAGGGGTTTAAGAGTTTATGAAGGTTTATGGGGAAATCTTTTCTTAAAAGAACCTAGAAGCTCGATTTGTTTCTTTTATCCCTGTCATCGTGTTCTTTCTGATTTTACTCCAGGAGCTCTGGTCTCTTTAAGATCATCGAGTACCCGCCCTTTGGCTTTGCAATGCTGTTAGATTCTTATGTTTTATATGTTTGTGTGCTTTTGCATGCAACATTGTTGAGCCGATAAGTTGGTTGAGGTGATTTCACCAAGACAACTTGTATTTGTTTTGTGATATGAGAACCTGTTCGGACATGTGTGGGGTTGGTGCACCCTAGAACCTGGTTTAAACCCCCAGTGGCAATTTGATTTGCCACTGACCGTTCCAAGGCGGTAACCCCTCGGGTTCTCATTTTTGTTAATTGTTAGTGGTGTCTCTTTTGAAACTGATAATTTCATTAACCATGCACTTTCCCTCTCTTCTTCTTGACTGTGTGGGGAGGCTGCTTTTTCTGAATGTGGCGATTCCTGATATGCATATTTCACCTTATTTTCCCTGAAGTGGTCAGCTGGTGATAAGTCATATTAATTTTTTGAAATTCCGTTTCCGTACAAATAAATAGGATATATTGTTCGTTGATTGATAAAAACACACTTTGTCTGTTAAAAAATCGCTATTGATAGAAAAAAAACGTTCTTGTTTAATAAGCATTTATCTTTTGAAATTCCGTTTCCGTACCAATTATGATATTTTGTTTCTTAATTGATAAAACAGACTCTTTCTCTGTAAAAACGCTATTGATAGAAAAGCGTTCTTTAAAAAAAGCATTTATCTTAAATAAAATAAGTTTTCTTAGCAACACTATCTAATAGGTAAAATCAAATCTCTATACATTTTAAATTAATAAGAAATTGATGTGTTTTATATACTTCCTACACGAAAACCTTTTTATATCATACTGTTTCCTTTGTCATAAGTTTAGACCTGTTAAAAAGTATATATTAAGTTATTAAAGTTATTATTACTGTTGTAAGTTTTTCCCCCGAAAAAACAAACATATCTATAATTTTTGTTTTTGTTTCTATAAAAAAAACCTCTGTAGTGAACAGGTCGAATCACCTAGTTACTACGGTTTTGATTAGGCGTCGGTCTGTGATGTTCTTTTAGAAATTTTCACAAGGAGCATTATGGTTTCAACAAACTTTGGCTCTTTTAAAGTTTCCAGCTCAGCTTGAAATAAGATACGAATACTGCGACATTCGAAACTATTCTAATTACAATTTAAGCATTTTGGTTATTAATCATGTGTTGAGAATGTCAGTAACATGTGCATTGAGACAACATACAACACGTCCAATTTGTTACGTAAAGGGTGTTGGAACTGGGAAATAAGACGCATTTCCATTGCAGCCCATGAATCAAACCGAGTCGGCAATTGTTTCATATTTGCCATGTTCAGTGGCTTTCAAAGTTCCGTTTTCCATCTCTTATGTTTAGGTCAGTATGCGTAAGGCTTATGTACATTTCGTAACATGTTTTTCGATATTTTTGGCAGTTTATCCAAAGCAATCTAAGATCATGGGTCGGTCGAATCACAGTAAGTTTTTGAAATTGAATAGTCAAATATAGTTTTTATTGACAATAGGTGTAGTAATTAGTTATGGTAGTCATGTAAGAACTTGAATGTGTCTTGGCCTTTCTTACCTGATTTACATTTAAAACAGCTATTTATAAAAAGTAATCAATAACGTTATGGGTGATCATTGTGCAACCTTTAATGCGGATCTGTTTTATATTGCTACCGTAAAATATATAGATCTGTAAAGGATTTATTTTTTCACTTGTAATTCTGTTTATTTATCTTTAACATGTTGCTCTGTTAAAGGTTTTGATGATCACAATATGATTTGCATTGCAGGTAGATACCGGTACATAAACGTTTTGAAAGGTGTGTCGCCAATAATTTAACTCAAAGAACAATTATTGCTATTTGAAATAAAAAATCGTGACATGTCCAAACCCTAGTTTTATAAAGAAATTCTATTTTCAAATTGTAGAAATTACTAGAATAATATTTATAACAAATCTCCATGACACTCGTCTGCTAAAATTGTCTAAGTTTTCTTAAAGATCCTGCTTGACCATATGTGCAAGTTTAAATGAAATCTGCCCGGTAGTAAATGGGGATTTGATGCCACAATATTTCGGAGACGTACGGACGGACGGACGAACGAACGGACAGACTAGTGCAACTCTATATGCATCCTAATTTGAGGGGGCATTAAAAATAATTGTTTCATGCTACCTTCCAACAAAATTTCTGTCTATACTCGTAGTATATTGTCTATAAAATCCTGCATACTCTTATGAGTTCTAATATTATTTAGAGGTAATACGTAATTGCTAATAATTTCTTTTATTTTCAGAACTTAATTCCCTATACATATCATAGAGCTTTTTCACGATGAAGCTGTTGATAGTTCTTCTGCTTTTTGCTCGTTCAAATGGAGATCATTATAACAATACTCGACTTTCGGAGCAGATGTCCGCTTTCCTCACAAAGCTCTGCCCAAGATCAAACATATGCAGAGCCAATGATTCGTTAATAGATGAAGGATACGGTCCGGAATCCATGTTCAGATCTTGCTGTACAGGTAACAAACATAATTTCACGAATAAGGCTCTAACTCAAAGTTTTGTGCCTAATTTCCCGTAAAATTGGATGTACAAAGTAGATGCTCAACGCAACAGGTTTTTTGCTGCAAATACTGAGAACAGGTAGGTAATTTGCCTAGATTGATTAATGAAAATTAAATGTAATCTTCTCGTTATAATCATATGTAAATATGCTACATATCACTCAGCTTACTGTTGCCAATTTATACCAGGGCCAAAGATCATAAACTAAATCAGAAAACCGGTCTTAATTTTTTGATGATCTTGGGAAAAGGACATCCACGAATAAATATTTGTGTTTGAACTATTATATTTGAGTATAGAGCATGTGTAGAATTATTGAAACTTTTTGGCATTTTTTGGTAATTCTGGAATCAAAATATATGGACAACACATTTTCAAACACAGCGTTCAAAACAATTAAAATTACATGCATTCCATATCCATAAATAGACATAATATAGCAAGTTAACTCAATTTTAGCAAAGAATATAATTTACCCACTATCAATTAAGCAAGTTAATCTAAATTTTATTTTACTGCAAACAAAAGGAATATTAAACAAGAGGGTCCATAGGACCCTGGGTCGCTCACCTGTCAACAACTGCTCAATGGTTGCAAGAGTTGTGTGCAAGTTTGGTAAAATCAAGTCAAAATTTAAAAAAATTAAGCTGCTATTGTGGAGAAAATGTAACTAGATGATGCTCTATACCAAATATCTAAGCTCTAGGCTTTACGGTTTCAGAGAAGAAGATTTTTAAAGATTTACTATATAACACTATGTAATAAAACTAGTGACCCCCGGGGCGGAGCCATTTTCGACCCCAGGAGAATAATTTGAACAACTTTTGTAGAGGACCACTACATGATGACACATACCAAATACCAAGGTTCTAGGCCTTGTGGTTTTAGAGAAGAAGATTTTTTTAAGTTTTCCTATATAAGTCTATGTAAAACAAGTGACCCCTGGGGCAGGGCCATTTTTGACCCCAGGGGGATAGTTTGAACAATTTTGGTAGAGGACCACTAGATGATGCTGTATATCAAATATTAAGGCTCTAGGCCTTGTGGTTTTAAAGAAGAAGATTATCATGTTTTTCCTATAGAACTATATGTAAACCAAGAAGACCCTAGGGCGTGGCTGATTTTGGCCCAAGGGACATTATTTGAACAAATTTAGTAGACATCCATTAGACAATGCTACTTACCAAATATCTAAGCTGTACGCATTGTGGTTTGTGAGAAGAAGATTTTTAAAGATTTCCTATATAAGTCTATGTAAAATGAAGTGACCCCTGGGGCGGGGCCAATTTTGACCCCATGGAAATAATATAGAATAACTTTGTAGAGTTCCACTAGAGGATGCTAAATGCCAAATATCTAAGCTCTAGGCCTTGTGGTTTCAGAGCAGAAGATTTTTAACGTTTTTCCTTTAGGTTGCCATGGCAACCTGAGTTCTGCATGGAATTGATTTCTTTGAACAAATTTGGAAGAGCTTTATGCAAGGAACATCCGTGGCAAGTTTCATCAACTTTGGCCCAGGGGTTTAGGAGGAGATGTCGTTTAAAGTAAAAGTTTACGGACGGACGGACGGACGACGGACGGACGCCGGACAAATTGCGATCACAAAAGCTCACCTTGTCACTACGTGACAGGTGAGTTAAAAACTAACATCAAACAAATTAAGTATTTTTATGTGAACTGTTACAGATGCAATATACATGTAAACTTAGTTGTAATGCGACAATATAGGAAAAGGTTGATATAAAGAAGTGTTGTGATTTACACACTTGGCAATTCATGTTTTCAGATTGCTCATGTAAATCGGGATGTGATGATACAAACGACTGTTGCTTTGCACCAACCGTAGAGTTACATGTATCTAATTGCACAAGTTCTGGCTTTCCTCCGTTAAAAGACATAGCAAAAATTAAACGCCAGTGCATTTATCCAAAATCTGGTGAATCAAAACCTACCGATGCGTTAACATTTCGTTCGTACTACATGGTTACCTCGGAATATGCCTTCGGTGCATTCCATCCCAACGACGATTGTGGAAACCAAAAGGTAGCACCTTGGGGGAATTTGCATCCAGTGTTCTCGAAACGAACCGGGAAGATTTACAAGAATAAAGTCTGTGCAAATGCCCACAACATTACCGATGGTGTAGTTTGGGATGCCATACTCGCATGCAAAATATTTGATTCAAATACCACCTGTGATTACGACATTATTGATTTCTTTGATGAGCTAGAACGCGGTGAAGTTTCAAGTCAATGTCATGTCCAGTTTTCATATCCTGGAGACCTGAACGAAATCAGTTCACAAATATGCTACAGAGATATGATTGACGAATGCACATCAACAGAATTTCAAGTTCCATCTTATCTAAATGCTACCACAGAGGAAATAACTGAATCCTGTCAAAGCGGACTGTTGTCGCCTTACTTTGACATCGAACGCTTGTATGCGAATGTTTTCTGCTATATATGTTCGGGTTTAGATTTTATTGAAGACGACAAATGTGCCAAGTTTCATGATGGAAAGGGAGGGAATGGCCCAGATAAGTTTTTTTCTCTGCTAAAAAGTGAAATACCAGAAAAAATGGATGCTCACAACAAGGAAAAAATGCTTATGGCTTGTCCAGTCGATAGGCTGCAGGTAAATATGATTGTAGAATGAATTCGTGTCGTTTCCTAAAGAACTACAGCTTAATAAAGCGAAAACTTCAGAAAAGCAAGCAAACTTTTTGATCTAATTCTCTCCATTGAAAATGGTTACGTCACTACTAAAATATATGCTAAAAGAGATGATTTTAATTGTAATACAGTAAATTTTCCGTTTTTAGACGGCAATGTTCCCCGTGCAACATCTTAAAGGGTTTATATCTCACAGCTTGTTCGCTTTTCAAGAGCTTGCAACGATGTTAATGATTTCAATGAACGTAATCTTTGCATTACAGAAAAACTTTTAAAACAAGGTTATCGGTATCACAAATTAAGGAAAACCTTTTGCAAGTTTTATAGCCGATACCCAGATCTAATTCATAAATACAGGTGCAGTTTAAAATCACTATTGCAACAAGGTATTTCACAGCCGGTTTTATGGAGATTTTATTTACAAACTTAAAAAGATAAAAAGCAATGATAATTCCTCCCAGTTATTCGTAAAAACCATCTGTAAATTTAAAAAGAAAGGTTACCAAGTTGCACATAATATTTTACAGCGCTCTGCAGGCCTGGTGATTAAACCATCTACAGTTGATCATTATGCTTACCTCTTTGGTTGCACGACGGTGGCAGGGATCCCCAAGGGTTCTCTTTTTCGTTAGTTGTTTGTGTCGTCCTATTTGAATTGACATACTTATAACAAACATGCTCTCTCTCTCTCTCTCTCTCTCTCTCTCTCTCTCTCTCTCTCTCTCTCTCTCTCTCTCTCTCTCTCTCTCTCTCTCTCTCTCTCTAAGACTTCTTACGATAATTTGTAATTAAAACGAATGCAAAGTTCCTCTTATGATAAGACTTCTTACGATAGTTTGTAATTAAAAAAGAATGCAATGTTCATCTTATTATTATATTTCTTACGATAATTTGTAATTAAAACGAATGCAAAGTTGCTCTTATGATAAGTCTTCTTACGATAATTTGTAATTAATACGAATGCAAATTTCCTCTTAATATCCTTTCCGACGCTGTTTTCCGGATGGACGTCCATAACGAATTTAAACGTGACAAAATTTTGACTTCTCAAAGCCCGACCCTGTTTTACTGTAGGACGCCCGAAACGTATTTAAACGTAGGTTTTTTTACGATTTTAATACCCATAACGTAAATCTGCGTAAATGTTTTTAATGCCCGTTGATAAGCGTATGTTTGAATAAAGCATATACGCTTTTGTCCTTTACAGGTATTCTACCTTTAAATGAAATTCGGAATTTTCAACATGGTAAGAAACCCGATTAAATAACTGTAAAACACGTAATTTAACGTTACGATCATTCTTCTGTAACAAAAAGGTGGAATATGCATATCAAAAACGTGCGTTAAAATCCCGAATATCAACGTTCTTTTACGTAATGGGCGAAACCAAACCGAAAAACTCGGTTTATCGCTGGAAGACTGTAACGGAAAATTCCGTAAGTTAATTAACCTAACTAACAGCCATGATTAATTTTATGACATTGCAAAAAATGTCATTTTTAAGTAATTACTAGGTAAATATAGGTATTTTCTAACATAATGGATAACTGTTTTGGAGCCACTTTGACAATAAAAGATGAAGAAACAGCAAGTTGAACACTGTAATTAGATTTTTTTCTTTCACTTTTTGAAATCACCAATTTTCTTATCGGATTATCTAAGTCACATGTAAACAATTTCTTCCTAAAAGATATTTGAGAGAAATTATGCGATGGGTTCAAAGGACTAATAGTGTAAACATACTGATCGATGATTATGTGTTTTTCTAGTTAGCCACCAAGTTTTTAATGAAAAGAAATAAAAATCGACGGAAAAAACAGGGTCGGGTTTTAAAAATCGATTTTTTAAATCGTTTAAATACGTTTCGGTCGGGTTTTGAGAAGTCAAAATTTTGTCACTGAAATATGTATTCGTAGTATACCGTTATTTCGTAAAATCGCGATTCGAAAAAAACGCGACTGGACATATTTGAGCTGGATAAGATGAAACTTAGTTCTAGTCTCAGTTTGTCGTGTACATATATTTATCTAAAGATTCACGAAATTATTCTAGGCTAGTATCAACCGCGGATAAAATTTCAAACAAATGAACCTACTGCAGTTCACAGTCAAAGCGTAAGTTAACGCAATGCATTTTCGTTTATACCGCAATTTTCAATCCATTTAAAGCAAAATTTAGCATATATCATCAGTTTAGCCATAGACGCTCGAAAACATATCACTTTCGTTAATAAAAAAAACCGCTGAAGCGTTGGATTAAATTTGTGTATTAAATTTTTTGAGAACTGTTGTGAGAACTTGTTTTTAAGAACTGTATTCAATATTATTATTAAATTATATTGGGTTGACGTTTTTATTGGATTAATCGTGATCACATGATTTGTGATAAATTTCGATATTAACTCGTAGGCGGAGTATAAATAAAATATTGACCCGGGCAAAATATTTCACGCTCGAATTGGCTTAGGTAGGAAATACCTCACAGCGATGTTACGTCATAACGAATACAACAGTTGTAAACAAAAATGGCGCCGACTGTGGGAGACCGAAAAGTAAAACTGCTGCTAAAACACTGGTGGAAAACATAACTGGCTCTATTTATGATATTGGGGTGTTGCACTGTGCAATTATCAGGCAATGCTTCATGGTAATGTAATGTTGCCAGTTGCAGCAACGAAACGGAAAAAAAGCATACTGTATTACCATGCACAAAGGCATGTGGCAATTTTGGAAAGTAGAATTATTTTAAAATTGAGATGTAATAATAATGCAATTGTTGAATTTCATTTTCGGTCAATATGGTGATTTATCGACCTCAATGAAATGCAATAATTGTATAATATTGTTAATCTTTTTCAGCATGAGTGTAGACCTGTATTGTGTTCATCCGGTAAGATCAGGAATGCGATGGGAGATTGTATATTTCCGGCAAAAGTTTGGTATCGACAATATTATACAGTAGCTCTTGAACTCAACAGTGTTCAAGAAATCGACATGGAAGAGGCTTTTCCATTGGAAAATGAACAGAAATATGTTCTTGGTATTGACGCTTTGTATTTGTCGAGTGATTTATATTTAAAACGCTGGTCTGTTTTCCAATTGTTTTATGAAACCAAGACAAGACTCGACAATGGTACAACAACACACACATTAGTAGTCTTCATGACACAGTATTTTGCAGCAGCCAATCCAGTATCTATAATGAAAAACGTCGCCATGCTTATGAAAACAAAATGGTTTCTGAAATACAAAAACGAAACACTCCTACTCGATCCATCGCCGTTTAAACATAAAGTTCTGAGGGATGTTGATGGCGCGCTCTCGCTCACCCCTGGTTCGTTTACGTTTAACAGTACATTCAGTCTGAAGTCTCCGGATTATAGACTCATTTACAGAACTGAGAAATGGCTCAATTTGGGATTTTTGGTCACGAAACTGCATTTCTGTGAGCACATAAAGCTAGTCAGAGAAGAATATATGCTGAGTGCCGATCAATCCATTCTGTATAACAAGATCAGTCATCAGTATCTTTTTGATGGTGAATTTTCCCTCATGCAAAGCAGCTCAGAGGGTTCTGTGAGGATTTGTTATGAAAACTCGGGTTTTGTGAAAACAAATGTTGCGATCTGTGCGAGCGCAAATGCAGCTCTTGTTGTGTTAGTTTTGATAAGTTGGGCAACATGATGTGGATCAACTAAGCTCCAACACATGTTTTGGTTTGTTTGGCAACACGCAGTCCATCGTCGAGGCTTTAGCACCTTGCTTTTTTGCAACTCCTGGATAAAATTATTATTTTGATGATGTCAAAATTCCAAGGTGTTGAAAATCAATGTCAAATACATATACTAGAAAATTTCGTGAACTCGAGTCCAGGCATTAGTTTGCTTGATATCGATTGTATAAAATTCAATTTTAAATTGTCGAATTCTGGGATTGATAAGTTGTATATAAATTATAAGAATGTGATATGTATTGATAATACAATAAATTATTCTAAAAGCGTACTTAAAATATGTGTCATTTGCATTTTTCTGTGTCTGCTATGTGTGGCTATTCCTGATATGCATATTTTTACTTTATTTTTCTTGCATACCGCATAAGTATTTCAGCGTGTTTTACCGGGGAAAGAAAATTTTATCTTTTCCCTAGGGAAAAGATAACGTTCGCGTGCTACACGAGTGACGTCACGAATTCAAATATCTGACGTAATTTATTCAAGTTAGTGACGTCATTTAGAAAATAAGGTTTACTTCAACGTCAATATTCCATTGTAAGGAAACAAAATTTAGTTTGTATACATGTACAAAAATGTTTTGAACAGTAAAAGGTATGCAAGAAAAAGTATCTTGCATGGGGCATTCGGTAAAGATAGAAAAATCTGTGACCTCGGGTGAACTGTTTTGGCGGGAACTCGGCAGAGCCTCGTTCCCGCAAAACAGTTCACCCTTGGTGACAGATTTTTCCATCTTCACCTCACACTCATGCTGATGATACTTATATTGAAACTAGGGAAGAAAAACAGTCGTTTGCCAAATGATTATTAATGGAGCAGTTCGCCCCCACCCTGTAATTGACCTTACGCTGGAGCTTCCGTAACCACGTCCACCGATTTTCAAGGGGAACCACTCTTCCGATGTCCGTCAAACAAAATAACTAATCGACTCGGTTAGCCCGCAAACATACCCGATGATTTTGGAATACATTACTTTAAATGTAATTTATCGTCACGAAAGAAACAAAAAGCACAAGCTTTTATAAAGGCTGTTACTTGGAAGATTTAAAAATAACACACGAAAACGGAAACACTATAGATTAAGGGGTGTCGGACATTTCAATACCTCGACATAATTTTTAACCCATCGTTCAAAACGAAAACTTTTCAACTATACTTTTCAACCCTTACATGAAGACTGTTCAACCCCTATCCCATTAGACATTTCAACCCATAAAATAAAGACATACATGTATCAATACCTCCATTTATGTTTAAACCCTTTATTTTGAAGACATTTCAACCCCTATTATTAAAGACATTTCAATCTCTCCCGTGAAAATCAAATTTATAGTATACCCAACCAATTAATTCACGTAAAATGGTTATTATTTTATAATAATTTGCTGTTTTTAACACATTTAATAAGCATTTATACCAAATATGCCCTAAATGAATAGTACTTTAATAAAATACTATAGTTAAAAGAGTATTATTTGATATTTTTCATAAAAAAGTGAATGTATCAGAGACCTGTGTTTTACAAATTATGATATACCAAAACTAGATTTGATGACGGCAATTGTGGCTAATCTATTAATAATTTCAATTACATAAATTTATCATACAATTCTATAATATAATTAAGTGATGGCAACGAATATTCGAACATTTGAATTTTCGAATACCGACGGGACATTCGAATACTTTATTAGTGTTTGAATATTAAATTTTGTAAAATTTAATATTAAGAAAAGCAAATATTATCTTAATTCGAAACACCTGGTGTTATTTAAAGACGTTTCATAATTTATATACTGGCCCCAATTAACAGCGGTTGACAAAATGCAGATTAGTTTATTGTCTTTACAGTATTATAACAATCATTTGATGCGGCTTATTAGCGTCAACCAATAATACAATTTTCAATTTAAATGAAAACATACACCACCATGGTCATTCTAAAATCAGTCAGGTATTTTTTTTAATTGTGTCTTTTTTGTTTTATTACCAAACGTGATTAAGTTATGTACATATTCAACATTCACAATCATTCCAAAAGCAAAATTCGTTAAAAAAACTAATGAAGTATGACAGAAAATTGAAATTTATAATAAATTAACCCGTAAATATTTTTATCTAATTAATCATTATTTAAAAGTATTAAGTTTTATCATTTAAATCTGGGTTAAAATATTAGAATATTTTAACCCAGTTTAAACAAATTAATTAGCTTTTTTCTCCAGTTTTGTTGTTGGAATGGAATGAATCTAATTCCATTCGCTTGACTCTCCGGATATCTAGTGTCAGAATTGCAAGTGCCGTAGCAGCTCTCACCATTCTTATGATTTTTTTAATAAACTTGAAATTTGATGTCAGACACGCTGGTCAGTTTTACGGATAAAATGGCGGATAGTAACAAGGCTTATCAGCGCGATACTCTGATTGGTTAATTGCACTGTCAGTTAAACGTCCAGCGTAAGGTCAATTGATACATGTAAATTATGCCACATTAAGCCACAATGAGCTATTAATGTGTGTATATACCGTCTAGTCCATCTTATAAACTGTTATAAAAAGTTTGCTGATGTATGTAAATTATATTTGAAACGTTTTTTTTTTTTTAATGAATGCCTCTCAAATCTGGAATACATGTAAACAAATGCCCCGGCCGTGATAATAATAGATGGTACGTGGTAATATTAAACTATTGACATGGCTTTGCAGAGATATCAAGTTCTTCATTTTAAACTATTGGTTGCTTTCCATTGAAAGTTTTCAAATCGTTTTTGAATATTTAGTTTCAAACTTATATTATTGTTTGCCCTCTACATGTCTACGTGATGAGGTCTGTAATTGTGTAGGTGGCTTTCCGTATGTATTCATTTGAAATTGCAAAGTTTCAACCCATTGAATTTTTTAATAGTTTTTGATACCATTTTCCAAATCATCAAAGAAGAAAATATGTCAGCATTTACAATTAAGTATTCACGTTACAATTATCTAACTACATTTGTACTTTCCTTTTGCTAAAAATTTAGCTTTTAGTGACTTTCCTCTGGGGTAAACTTTCTGTACCAAGTTCTTTGGAAAAAAAGTCAAACAAAGCATATGTACATTCAATCAGACTGTTTTCAGTTACGTCATTTCAAGGTCTTCAAGCACGTTCGAGCTCAAATAATGTTGTCAGTATCATTTCACTCATGTTGGCAATTGAATTTTTGTTTTGAGTTGCTTCGTTTTTGTGATAAAATGCAAAATTTATAAAATTTTAGAGATATTTTAGGTCTAACTTTTTTCTTTACTGTTCTAACTTTCCTTTACATAATATGTTAAATAATCTTACACTAACATCATTGATTTGTGCAAATTTTGATGAAACTGCAGTTTGCCTTTCGAGAGATTCTGATATATTTTTCTTTTTTGTCTATGAAAAAGACGAACGGGGAAATGCCTTAATTCACGTTTTACTAAATCTTATATTATTCGAGTGTTTAGCGTGTTTTCCATCGTTTTTCGAACACGCATGGTATATTTTATCTGGAGGGAGGTCAGTAAATAAAATGCTGATGATTACATGAAATACACGTTATTACGGAGCCCCTAAGGTGACATTTGGCATACTTTTTTTATTGTTCATACTTTTTTAACGCTTCGTTATTTCGTTAAAACGAATTAATATTTCGTTTAAACGAAATATTATTTCGTTTAAACGAAATAAAAGGATTCGTTATTTCGTTTTAACGAAAAAATATTTCGTTTTAACGAAATATTAATTCGTTTTCACGAAATAATATTTCGTTTTAACGAAATAATATTTCGTTTTAACGAAATAATATTTCGTTTTAACGAAATAATAATTCGTATAAACGAATTAACGAATCCTATTATTTCGTTGAAACGAAATATTATTTCGTTATAATAAAATGAATCGTTATTTCGTTTAAACGAAATAATATTTCGTTTCAACGAAATAATATTTCGTTATAACGAAATAATATTTCGTTTCAACGAAATAATATTTCGTTATAACGAAATAATATTTCGTTTCAACGAAATAATATTTCGTTTAAACGAAATAACGATTCATTTTATTTCGTTTAAACGAAATAATATACATACTAAGGACTGAGCATACAGCTTTAATGTAATTGAATCAACTGGCATATAACAGAAACTTAAGTAACCAAAACAGAAGAAACAAAGATTTTTTTTTCTATACCGGACCACCTTGTTCGACTTACAAATCAGACCTAAACCACTGCAAATAATTATTGAAGCACACAAAAATAAAACTCACTATTACAAGAGATGTAAAATGTCTTCAAAACTGACAAGCAAAAACATATCTGCTTTAACCCTTTCCTCCATATGTATGCCTTTTAATGTGTGTGCTACCAGTGTAGATCCATATCAGCCGGCACTTCTGTGTCGTCTGATCAGGATCTGCACTGTTCCCTTTATGATTCATTAAGTTATTACTGACCAAAAATGAACAGTGCAGATCCTGTTCAGACGGAACGGATGTGCCAGCTGATCTGGATCTACAATGACTGCCCACGCAATAAAGGTGTGTCTATGGAGGAAAGGGTTAAATTTCTATTGAAAACAGGACAAGTTGACAATAAAAAGGTTGTTTTTTATATTAACCAAAAGAAACAACCCTCTTAAGAAAGAAGTTTAGATTTTTCTCCCCTCACAGTTTTATTCTCTCCTTATTCAGTCCTTAGTATGTATATTATTTCGTTTAAACGAAATAATATGAATCGTTATTTCGTTTAAACGAAATATTATTATTTCGTTATAACGAATTATTAAATTCGTTATAACGAAATAATATTTCGTTTAAACGAAATAATAGGATTCGTTAATTCGTTTAAACGAAATATTATTTCGTTAAAACGAAATATTATTTCGTTAAAACGAAATATTATTTCGTTAAAACGAAATATTATTTCGTTAAAACGAAATATTATTTCGTTAAAACGAATAACGAATCCTATTATTTCGTTTAAACGAAATATTTATTCGTTTAAACGAAATAACGAAGCGTTTAAAAAGTATGAACAATAAAAAAAGTATGCCAAATGTCACCTTAGGGGCTCCGTACGTTATCAACATAAACGCAAGTGGGAAGTATGCAGATTATCAATACATAATTCGACATTGTTCAAACACATTTTATCCTTACCGTGGCAAGCAGACTGTGCCGGATACTTTTTCCACTTAATCAAAAGAGTAACCAGCAGATATTATACTTATTACCAATACCTTTAATACGGAAATAACAAAGTTTGATAGTAAAATACATTAAAAATATGCAATCAAAAAAGAAAAACAAAATTTCTATATAATATGTTAAACTGCGACATGACTTCAAGCAATTGAAAAAAAACAACCATTGAACGGTAACCACAACACCAATATCAACATCACCAATAACATGTGTTAAAATGTATGTTAAACAGGTACTCATAGGCTAAGATAAAATACAGAAACTCTTCGCTCGTTAAAATTGGTGTGAGAGACATCTTCCTCACAATATCATTAAATAAAAATAGTTGTTTGGTACACAATATCATTAAATAAAAATCGTTGTTTGGTACATATAGATTGATAGGGCGAATATTTACAGTTCCTTTATACTAGTTATGTTCGTTATACTTGGAAATTTTTGATTATTAATGAAATTCAATAGAAAATCCAATCATTTAATAAAAATAACAACACACTTTTTACTTTGAAATATTCGTTTTATACTGTTTACTGAATTCAATATAAAGCCTTTTATTTTAAAATATTATTGACCACAATCAGTATAACTTAAAAAAGAAAATAAGTTGAAGATTTTACAACATCAACAACACCTACAAAAACATTTTTAATATTCTATTTACGATAAACGAACTCTATTTCACGGCAAATGAAATTATGCAGTTTTCTCCGTGTCATGGTAATGGTTCTGTATTTTAAATATAGACGGCAATGGGACGTGCTTATTTTATATTTTGCTCTGACTTTTGATTTTAACTGTATATACATAGTGCGACATTATGCGAGACATAACTGGTTTATTGTACATCCGGTATCTTTAAAGAAAGATTTTTCGAACTGTTCAGTTTAATTCTATCTGCTGTACAGGTAATGACCCTGAACGTGTTTAGTAAGTGAACTATGAAAGTTAACTTATTATAATAGTAAAAGTATATCTAAAACTGTGATTATGGCATTCAAACACCACATTCGAATTATTAAAAGTTATATTAAGTTTTGACGAGGGATTCTCGTGACTTATTCATTCCTTGTAATAGTATGAGTTGATTAGAAAATAATACCTATCTTATTGTAAACCTTTATTATTATAATAATTTGAATTACCTTCAAGTTGCGTATTGATTATGGCATTCCAACTGTACAACATCTTCATCCTATTTACTCGTCGAGATAAAGAAAAGCAGTGTAAACTTTGAAGCTGATTCCATTTTTCCCCTTTTACGTTTTAACCGGGATATATTGTTATGCAATCCCAGTTTGCGGCATTCAATACAGTAATGCGTGCGCTGTAACCGACAGATTTTCTTTTGGTTTGATCAACGCGTTCGAAACATATTGCCAATAATGTCAACATGCGTGTCTTTATCCATTGAGTACATGTATATATACTCAACAAAAAAAGAAACCTGACACTGTAACTTTGAATAAGTAAGAGGTGCATATTCAAAATCTATATATTTTTGCACCATCCAAAAGAAAATAACCATTGAATCACTTGTTTCATGCACCAAAAATATCAAAATGCATAATTAAGTTCAAAACATGCACAATTTTTATTACATACTACAATTCAATTAGCTTTAAATCTGATTCCAGGAAAAAACACCAAATATAAAGTGTCAGGTTTCTATTTTTGTTGAGTATATTATACTTTTTGCCATTTATACAGTCTGTTTAATTAATGTTTAAAAGGGTGATTCTCATAAATAAGTTATCCCTAAACAATAAAAGTAATTTATAGTTAAAATACATAGCTTGTTGTAAACTTTAAATTTAACTTAACGTTGTGACATTCGACCTGTTTTTCGGCGTAAGCTGTCTAAGCTCACTTTTGACCTAGTTTTTCGACCAATGAAATGTTGTAAATAATACTCGTATTCTCTTATTATGCAGAGGGAAAATGAAATAAACTATTTCGATTGGTAGCTATTTACAATAGAGAGGCATCTAGCAGGTTGGAGAGGTATCTAGTGGGATTTTTATTATTATGCAGAGGAAAAATCAAATAGATTAATTAGATTGGTTGTTAGTGGGTGTTGTATTGGAGGAAAATCATATTTACGATTTAAGTAACCAGTTAAGTCAATATTGTTGGCTTAAATACAATATTATATGGAATATTCTTGGGTGTCAAGTAAACACATGCATACAATACACAGTGTAAAACGAAAGAGAATTGTAGATAATTCTAGTTCTTACTGGTTCCTTTCTAGTTCCTTTGATACTGATTGTTAATTTCAAGTACGAAATACAAGCTCATTGTAGTGTAGTGGCTAACACTCTCGCCTCTCAAGCGGAGTCCCCGGGTTCAATACCCAGGTCGGATACCTTTTTTAAAGTTAATATACGTAAAAGTTGGTAGATTTCGCTCTTGTAACAGGCTGTTATTATTAATATTTATTAAATTTCAAGGACATTTATTCATCTTGAATTCTCACTCTACATGAGGTATTTTATTGAAACTGAATAAATTGCTTCTTTAATAGACTTGTTATCACCGCATGAAATTGTTGCAACAGTTTCAACATTTTTTTTGAAAGACACTTTCAATAAACTTATGAGTTGTCATGATTCGATCGCTTAATCTCTAAGTCATACTTAGAAGACAGGGAGGGTTCGTCAACAGCAATAGCAAATAAAATAAAATAACTAAACTGTGTCTGCTTTGCCTCTCTGTATTTCTTTCTTTCTTATATACATGTATATATGAATCTTTTCTATCAACGCCGTTTATCTTTTTTAAAGATATTTCTTGTTTCTTTTAATCTTGAGGCACGCCACGTGAAACGGTACCTTCGGGCATTTTTTTGTGTCATTTTTGTTGTTACTATATTTAGAAAGAACTTTCAAATTTCTGTTATTTTCTCATAACAAAACAGTGATTTTGTTACACATTTTGACAATAAACTGCTCAACTTTATGACGTCGTTTCAAGGATTGACGTCAACTGCCCGAAGGTACCTTTTCCCCCGTGGCGCGCCTCATGTGATTTTGTCATCTATACGTTTAAAGCTTTAAGGGGGGATTTAATTAACTAGTCATCCCTTGCAACAGTATTATAATAGGATATGAAGATAATATTCATATTGTTTTAAACCTTTAATTAAACACGTCGTAGTAAATAATTACACTGTTCATCCTATATCTGCTTAAATTGTGTAATATATATCGCTAAATTAATTTAAAGAGTGTTTATCATTACTTAGCCATCCCTTGAGGTGACCGGTGACAGTTGTGTAGATAGCGCGAGCTTTCCGCTCGACTGACGCGGGTCATCAACGAAGTAAAATTCGCTCTTTCTTGGGTTGTCCTCTTGTTAGATAAACTAATTATACATACCGTGATCGGAATAAGAATATTGTTTTATGTATATATGTTCTCATGTTTATGTTTGTACATACTAAGAAAAAATGTAATAAACTTGGTCATAGGATTATCAAATTTTATAAAATAAAACCTAATGTCCTGTTTTACATAGTTTATTATAATTGCAGTAGTCAGTAATTATAGCATAACATTCAATTTTAAAACTCTATCGCATACCTGTTTATTTTCATCGACAGTTGTAAAGAATGATTTTTGTTAATAATTCATCTCTTACACTCCGATTTATTATTTTGCTTAAGTAAATACTGAAATTAAGTCCGAAAACTTTAACTTGTTTGTTCATATGAAAAACTGTTACAGTACTGAAAATCATGAAATTGACAATCGGATCGGAACCGGATCGGAAGCGGACCGCAAACGGATCGGAAGCGGACCGCAAACGGATCGGAAGCGGACCGCAAACCGACCCCTTAAGGGGCGCAATGGAAGCGAAATCGAATTGGACACGGAAATGAATCGAAGCGAATCGCTTTGAGCGCTTGGATCGCTTAGAGTGAAAAGACCGGAGCATTTCGACCGGATCGGATTCGCTTTGAACGTTTGGATCGCTTGGAGTGAAAAGACCGGAGCGTTTTGACCGGATCGGAATCGCTTTGAGCGTTTGGATCGCTTGGAGTGAAAAGACCGGTCGGGAGCGTTTTGACCGGATCGGATCGCTTCTATTTATAGTTTTTCAGTTATATAATAATAGTAGCGATCCGAATCGGTTCTTCCGATTCTTTTAACGACTTTAAAAAAAGCAATTTTTAACAATAATTTAATTGAGATTTCTGCTATCAAACACTAGTAATAAAAATTAATTTAACGATAATTTTGTAAATAAAACTGAAAACATATAATAGTAAATGTTGTGTTTGCATTTCACACGAATGATATTATTGAAATATGGTTCGGAACCTTTTTGTATAAAGTGCCCTTTAAGCGAAAATACGTAATATTTTTTCTTACACAAGGGGAGAAATAACAAACATGTACATTCACCCGTGCTTCATTATGGCGTTAATGTATTATTTTATTTAGTAAGGAGATTCACAACTGAAATGTATTTAATGCTAATAAACACTTTTGAACATAAACATTGATAAAGTCCAGTATGAAATATAAACCATAAACGATGTCCGAAACTAAAAGAGAAACTACTTTTCCCGTTTGATTTCAGCGGTGAAAAACAAAGAAATAAACACAATATTCACATTTAAATAAGTTTATTATCGATGTTACACAAGTTTTACTTCTATGTTACAGCATAAATTACGAAAAACGGAACGAATATTCTTATAAAGTCTTTCAAAACTTCAATCAGCGTACATTTATGCTAAAAGGTTGTTTAACTCTTCAACGGTATATTCTGCAAGTTTTTCTACTTCCTAGAGCGTAAATTTAAGCTAAAAAGTTTTATTAACTGCTTATTGATGCATACGGACCAAAGGCTTTTACTGTTTTGATTTACGCCAAACCAGCTGGGCTCCTAATCATCTCAAATGAACATGAATCTCACTATATCGGGTGTTATTTACGCTTATATTTTAAAACTTAAATGTATTAAACGCTTACATTAAACTGATGTAAAATTTAAAGTAAGACGTCATTTTAGATCTAAAATAATCCCTTTACTTTGTTAGTAACCAATGTGTTTAAACATTAAAATCAAACAAAACTGCAAATAAGAAAAATGTCACAGAAATGTAAATTCAGCGCGAGATGCGTTATAAGTAATGACCAATGAAAAGCAGGAGCGAAAAGATCGGAATCGGAAGAATCGGTTTGAGTGTCAAGATCGTTTGGAGCGCATTGTCTGGCGTTATAGTTAATGACCAATGAAAATCGGGCGCGAAAAGATTGGAATCGGAAGAATCGGTTTGAGCGTAAAGATCGTTTGGAGCGCATTGTCTGGAGTGAAAAAAATTGGAGTGCAATCGAATTGGAATTGGACCGCAATGGGAATGGAATCGGATCGATTATAGATGACATTAGGATCGGAAGCGGATCGGTTCGGAATCGGAAAAATTGTCAATTTAATAATTTTCAGTACTATAGGGCAAGTGTGAGGTTGGTGCGCCTTAAAATATGGTTTAAATGCCAAGTAGTTTTGTCACTGCCTTTTGCAAGGCCGTAAACTCTCGGGTTCTTATTTTCGTTAATTCTTTGTCGTGTGTTATTTTTACAAAGTCAAGCTTATTCTCCTCTCTGCTTTTTGACTGTGTGCGGACGTTGTGCTTTCTGAACGTAGATACATGCATTCCATTCCTAATATGCATATTTCTTGTTAGTTTTCATAATTTTCTTTTCGTGTATAATTACTCATTCTTGTTTGAGAGCATTGAGTGATAGGTATATAGTATTGATATAATATTTTAAAATGAAAACAAACACTAATTAAAAGCAGCTTACACATATTCGCAAAATGACAGCCAAATCATTGCATACATGTATTATGCATTTCGCGGTAAAAATACCATTTTATTGTCAAAATGTGTAACAAAATCACATTTTAGTTATAAGAAATTGATTTATAGTTGTAAGTTCTTTCTAAATTTAGTACAAACTAAAATATCACTAAAATGACCGAAGGTACCTTTTCCCGTGTCGTGCCCCATATAATATGTATTTTCTTGAGGATTTTTTTAAGTATGTCGGTGTAGCCAATACAATCAATAAAGCGCCGACGCTGATAGTCACTTCGTAGAAGCACATACGTATCAGGCTATACCGTTAACAATATGTTTTCAATTTTCATTTCATTTAATGCTTTTCACTATAACTATCACATGAATATCGGTTAAAAGTTAGCGGCCTGGCTGCCTTTATCACAATTTAGCCTGATTTTAAAAACGGATTGAAATCTATATTTACAGCATATAATGTACATTGCAGGGGTGTATAAGCAAGTTATCCACATGATTTATCTTTTATTTTTGAAAATAAATTATTTAACAAAGTTCTAGCTTATCTGCAAAGACGACTCGGAATCTCTTTGTAGATTTACTCTCATGTACTCTTTGTAAATGTACATTTCAGGGATGATTGGGTAAAATATCAACAAGAACTAGATTTGATTTTTTAAGTTTTCGAAGCCTGGCGGCCCGCCAGGCCCGTAGGCCGCTAACTTCACACATCTGGTTAAAACATACGTTACAGCATTTCTCTCTACATATATTTATTGTCTAAGAGTTGAACATCAACAATTTGTCCAAAACTTGCCTTCAGGACATCACTTGCTGTCACTGAAATCTGTAATATAATAAAAATAAGAGATATTTTCTTTCGAAAGTGACTTATTAAAATTCGGAATACTTGCTTTATTCAAGCTCTGAATGAGTTTTATTCCAAAGAGAAAGTAGCAATCCGAGCATAATTTTCGGTAATTGTTACAAATATCTCTAAATGTATCAAAATCCAGTAGTTAAAAACTTTGAAATGAAATTACTTTTGAAAACTTAACTGATATTTTCGTGAACTTGTATTTTAGTAAATCTTTAACTGCATTGAAATAAAACAATAAACGCTAATGATCCAAGTGCTGAACCCGTATTGTCCAACAATATTGACCTGGCACTCTTGCATTTGAACCTTTCGTCTGTAAATTTCGTAAACGAACGATCTACTTGTTAATCGCCATGAATGTATATATCCAGTTTTAAACGCTCTACAAGTTAAGAAGTCCGTTAAGAAGGTGTATCAATTCAAAGAATGTAGACGTTATATAAACTCTTAGGTTCAACCCACTGTCGTTTGTTTTATTTTAATTTTAAAATTGCCATTATCTTGAAACTCGTACAGACCTTTTTTGTGTTTATTATAAAGTAGTGTTTTAATAACTGCATATTATAGCGTGTAAGAGCCAAAGCAAATTTATTTAAAGCCAGTAAGACAACATAATGTCACAAATATAATTGCAGATAAACACTGAATCTATTAAGAAGCATACTTAACCAGATGTAGATCGACTGCAAATAAGTTTTACATGTACATTCCATAAAGTGTATTTAAAAATGTTTATCATGGTGTTTTTACCGATTCCAACAGAAGACCTTCAGATCTGTATTCCAGCATGCATACCAATACACCATACCTCATTGACGTGTGAAGTGAGCAACAATATCGATAAAGTTGCTGGTCCAAAACCAGTGTAAAGGTTATCAAATGACCTTTACGAATGTTAATGAAGTGCCAGGTCAATATTGTTGAACAGTACCTCACTGATTTGAAAAAGGACGCGTTCCCATTTCGCCAATTCTTTTCGTAACTAAATATTTACATGATATCAGTTTTCGTTACAATGCTAGATCTACTACTTAGATTCGATTCATTCTATTAAGTGCAAACACTTTATTACGGAGTGAAAATCAAAGTTTGCGCAATGTTATTAATTATTATTCAACTCGTTTACATTTACTACGATGCAATTTGATAGACGTTATCGAAACACCGCTCTAAAATTTTGTCTTCCGCATTCTTTTTATATTTAATGCAGACTTAAATTTAAACGACGCAGTATTTAAAATAATATAATTGATATAGAGATAACGTATACAGATGTTGCAGCAAAATAACACTATTTCTCTAATAATTAACTTCATGCCGTTCTAATATCGTTATATAATTCACAGTCGTAACTTAAGTTATACAAACCAAGCTGGTAAATCAGGCCCCAAAGGTATAAACCTGAGAATGGAAACCAGTCTCAACAAATCTCAAGCTATTTCAGCAGTCAGATCCTAGAGATTTGAGACTGGTTTACATTCTCAGTTTTATAATCTCTGGGCTATTAAATGCTTGATAATCTCTGGGCTAGGATATGTTTGATAATCTCTGGGCTATGACATGTTTGATAATCTCTGGGCTAGGATGCGTTAAATATCTTGGTTTTAATGTTTGTAAAGAAACTGAGCCATTGTTACAAGCTTTAAATTTTCAGGTATGAGTTTAATAGTGCTAACTTTTTTTGTTTTACTGATGTACTGACAGACTGTCCCTTGAGTCTGGCTATGACGGGAATAAGAAAAGGTAAGTATTATTTTGAAGCTGATCCCTTCACATGCAAAGGGTGATACCAGTGAGAAAACAAGTTAAGTCTTTCCTATTGGTTTTAAATATTGAGACATAAATAACGCACTGAGTGGTCACTGTTATAATACGCTGTTAGCTCACTTTAATGAAACAAACCCTGAAAAAATGACGATTGTGTTACCTCCTTTTTTAATTTAGTCTTACTGAAACGGGCGATTCACGTAAATATTATTTACGTTTGCAAAAAAACACTTCAAAAACCAAGTTACACAGCTTCCAACTTGAAAGAAAAAGAACTTGAGTCCTATTTTGGACTATTGTTATTATGTTTTAAATAAATGCTAGTAAGGACTAACCCCTTGTTTCGTGTTATCGTCTTCAGAAGACGAGGAAGAGTGTGTTGATAGGTTATTCAGCTGCCATGTACTTGGTCTCCCCTTTGCGTTTTCGTCTTCTGGTATAGTCATGTCTATGACGGAATCGTTGGAGGAAATGCTTCTTCCACTGATGCTACGAGATAAACTCGACTTAGACGCATTATTACTCATGCACTTTGCTACTTTTGTATCTGATGACTGTTGTGTATGCACAGGGACAAGTTTAAAATAAACTGTTTCATTTGTATCTGTAGTTAATCTGATATGGCATGTTTGGGAGATATTCAAAGCGATACGGGCTGTAGGGGCGAGTTCCAGTGACAGGTTAGGTAAACAGTGTTCACTTCTAGATGGCATGTCATCACCACTATTAATCGAAGGGTCGAAGAGCTCAGGTTGTGTCGTCAAAAGGTCATATGAAGACCCAGATGGGCCAAGTGAAAATGTTGCCTGATCTCCGTCTTCTATCACTAGGTTAGAAAGTCTCTGTTGACAAATATATTCAGAGCAAAGCAATGATAATTATAAACATAAACATAAACACAAATAAATAGTTTTCACAAAAAGTTCACAAATCTTGTTATCTTAATAATATATAACTATGAATTAACAAATTTCTGGAGAAAAAAATATTGTACTGTTTCTCATAGAAGCAAAATGTGTATCAAAATCGCTTATAAATATTAAGAAAAATAATAGACGTTTGCAAGTTTTGTCCTAATATAGAAAACAACTTAAATGTCAAAACAATTGAAACGTGAAACATACATTTATAGAAGCCTTCTGCGATACGCTCCATACAGATGAACCTGAAAGACAAATAGGCTTGCAAAAATTGCAGCGCCATTCAGTACACTTTAAACATCATGCTCATTACTAATCCCTAATTATACTCCCTAATTATATTAAATAATATTTATTAAGTTTAGAGCCGATATATTTTTTTAAAATCTAAACTCAGTCTGCAACATTTATAAATAAATTTAACAAACAGGAAATTCGCCCAACATAAAAACAAACGTAAATCATACCTGAAGCCGAAGAAATACCGCTATCACCTGGAAATATAAAAAAGTGTAGCTTATTAGATAACCCCAGTCATACTAACTGGGCCGCACCGCCTAGCCAACTATGCCACAGACACACTACATACCATCCCTATACCCAAATCGGATAGTTCAAGTATATCTTTATATTGCATGCTTTGAAATTACATGTAGCATAATACGATCAAGGGAGGTATCTAAAAATTATAATTACACTTTGTGAAATTTGAGGAGACTTTTTACAGCCGTCACGTGGCACTTAACACTTGCTGGAGTGATATCATATTTATAGATACATGTATTCCCAATGCCATAAGCCAAATACGGCTGCAGAACCTAGCCGACAATGCAACAGACAGACAGACAAACACAGTGCTAAAAGTGGATAAAATAATAAATCTAGCAAAACATACCATTATTTATAAAATCTAACTTAAATTAATAGAAAATGGAAAAATCTACAACAAAACAACAGTGGCAACTTCCTTTTCCTTATCATCTTCTGCAGATAATTTAATAAGGAAGACTATAGTATGAATTCATTTTAATACCGTTCTGATTAGAACTGCGAATCTTTAAATCACCTCGGTAATTCTAATATTTGTTTATGATATCACATACCACACAATCACAATGAACACTTAAATACACTTGCACTTCACATATTTGGTTTGTTTCGTTGTGGGTTTTTTTGCATTACATTTTTTGGTGATTTCAGTAACTATCCTTTTAACACTGTGTTATGGATAAAATAAAAATGATTAGAACTTCACTTACGATTTCGGTCGAAAGCACCTGGATGAACCGCTAATCTGGTCTGGTTAGGGTTTTCCCTCAAGAAATACTCCTGAAATTGAAAGCGACAAAAAACACTGGCATGAGTTTCAAAAGACCGGTTTAATTAAGGAAACAAAACGTGTCAATGATCTTGATAAAGAACTGCAAAAGTACAAAGTTGATGTTTTGCCAATATAGCCTAGTTCTCAACAAAGATGTATACTTGTAAGAGAACCTGCATCTTAAAAACAACTTATCATGAAACATAATCAAGAGGATAGTACACGGCTGAGCGGGGACGGTGTGTGATAATCGGCCCGAGAGAAGTATACCACTGCTGCAGCTTCGATTACACAAAAAGGTTTTATTTTACCGGAAGAACACGATTAGAAAATAATAATGGAAGTAACGTACTTTTAAATCGGGTTAACCGAGTTGTATGTCTAAAAAATTCCAAATGTTTTGTTTTTAAAATGGGATTTCATGTTCGGTTACACATCGTAAATATCATCATAGATCTAAAGAATGGACTGCACAATGGTTCACTCTCTACAACCATTTAATATCACCGTATTAGCGGGCCGATACTGTTTAAATACTGATAAAAACAAAAAGCAAATATTGTTACATCGCGCGCTCCAAATGCCTTGGGCCGATTATAAAGTAATGCCCCAGCCAAGACTATAATCGTTCGAAACTCTTTTCAAGTTTGTTAAATAATATATAAGATATTATGTATAATTAATATATAAATAACACTTAACCTGCAGTTCGCCGGTTGATGTCAATGTAAGAGTTATCACTTCATTTAGTTCACTACATATATCACGAATCTTTCCACATTGTTCTTTCTTTGTTGTTCCCATTTCTAACGATGATTTAAATTTCTCTATCGCATGTATAGTGTTTTCCAAATAATCATCTGGCGCTTCTGATTCATTTACATGTATGACTTGAATATGTGTTTCTTCCATTTTGTCCAGATCACATACTATCTAAACTTTTTACTAGATGTATTTAACTCTGACAGAACAGTATGCGTACCAACGTAAAACACTTTTAATTTATTTGATTTTATACCTGATACACTGAACGAGCATTTGAAAAATAAACAGTCGTGATATATTATCTGCAGCATGAGATAAAACTCTTTAATTTCAATAGGTATATTACAGTCACTGTGGTTTAGAAACGAACTTCCGCATTCAATCTAGGTAAAGAAATGTTTATCATCAAATAAAGCAGAAAACAACGTTGTTGTAAAAGTTGTTTTAATACAGTATGGTTTTAATTGTAGTTTAGGGCAAGATAAGGCATTTTCAAATTTCTCTGATTTATACAAATGCCATGTTTCATACCGTTTGATTAAACCAGTAAGTGCCTCTTGTGAACCAGTGATTTTCTCTTAATGAGCAAGTGGCTGTGGTTTGTCTGAGCCATTGATTTCCGATTTTGTTATCAAGTGACAGCCATTTTTCTGAACCTTTGTTTGGCGATGACTGAACCGGCGATTGATCTTGTGTTAACTAGTCATTGCCAATCGTCTAAAACAGTAATTGATTCCTCTTTGAGTCAGACCAGACAATGCTGTTTGTGTGAACTAGTGACTGCCGCCTGTTTAAGCAAGTGATTATCAATTATTGTAAACAAGTAAATGCTGCCATTTCAGCAAATCAGATGCTTGAGATTTGAGACTGGTTTCGATGCTCAGTTTTATAACCTTGGGCACTGTGGGTTCTGCTGTCCTTCCAAGGTGGCAACCTCTCAGGTTATCTGTTTTGTTTTAATTTGTGTGTATAGTGTTTTGTTTAAAATTAATCCTTTTTTTTATAAATAAATGCTATCTTTTTCTCTATGCCCTTTGGTTGTGTTTACGTCTTTGTTCATCGCGTGACGTAACAGACCATGCCCCATGTCAATATTAACTTGATTACACAAGGTACTACAATATATAGATCCCAAAGCACCACGTTGCAAATCAATGAGCAATGGAACAGGCAAGGGACGCCACTCTCAAAAACGTCGTAATGCGAGGTATATCGGACAGGCATATAGTAATAAACAACACATTGTTACAGTTATAATTTTGTTTTAATTTATTTGTGTATACATACATGTACATATTAAACAATCTTTTAGTAAGTGACGAAAAATAACTTTGATATACTATAAATTATGCATGATATGTTAATAAACATTCTCTTTTCCATATAAACATCCATGAATATGTTATGATTATTGCTCACTTAGAACTAATCATTCACACAACGTGCTTACAATGTACCTTCTTTACATATCATTCTCATGTAGATTAAAAATTTGACTTTTAAGTATAGAGAAATATGGCTGAGTTTGCTATCATTTTGAAAATCTTAACAAACAACCAGAACTCCTATGTACAAATATACATTTAAGATAATGTTCACTTGAGTAAGGTCGACATTTTGCTGTAATAATTATAATATATTTCAAACATAGCTTAACACATACACATATGAAATGCGTAATTGTAGCACACAATTACGTCACTTCTTTAACTGACGTCATTTATAAAAAAAAGTACTTTCACACATGAAAGGCTCTCATTTTACTTATTTTCGTCAAACTGGCTATTAGTCTATACTTGGTCATGGATAAGTAGACAGTCACGTGATACTCTGTTTATAACAAAGACTGATTTTATGGCTGGTATTGGCCGATTACATATTGTTTTCCTGTGATCAATACACATCAATATCAACTGACGATATTAAATTTTAAAGCTTTATGCTAATAAACCACATTTTAAGTAATTTAATACGTCACGTGACTGTCCAGTTATCGATTATGAGCTATAAATTATGTGCTTTAAATGCGCCATAAATAATACACAAGCATGTACAATTTAAACTGCGAGAACATTTGTCCAACTAACAATAGTATAACTTTGTAAAACTATTATAGATATCTGTTTGCGATATTCATGCATTTTGAAATACTGATCTAAACACAATAAAACGATTGGTATGTTCAGAAATATATTACATAGAATTGTGTGCCTCCTACCACATAAAGAAACAAATCGAGAACGTGTTACGCCTTTGTTTTTGTTTTTTCCTTGTTTGAAAAAAAACTGTGAACAAATTTATTTTCATGGCTGGCGGAGAATAAACAACATTTTCTGAGTGAGTTCTTCAATTCGTGGTCTTCAACTTAAATACGTTTACTTAAGGAATGATTCTTATTTTGGTGCGGTTCATGCAGATTGGACGTGCACGCAAGAGCTGGCAAATCCATAAAGCGCTAGCGCTTTATGGTAAATTTGCCAGCTCTCGCGTGCACGTCCAATCTGCATGAACCGCACCAAAATAAGAATCATTACTTATATTTACATTTTATTCATTTTTTTCTTTAAATAAACTTAAGTCTAACGCTTTCAAAAATTAGTATTAAGTGAAAAGGTGGAGTAATACGTGGGAGTTTTCAATAGTAACAGCCATTACGTTACTGACGTCATTACGGGTCATGCGGTTCATGCAAAATGAACCGAATTTTTTTAAACGAAGAAATCAATAGGAATGTAAATATAAGCAATTGTTTATATCGCATATATTTTTAATTCGAAGATGGATCTGCCCAAAAAATTCCTAAAAAAATGAAGAACAGGCATACCATACGAACGAATTCTATATACATCTTCAACTGAGAGAATCCTAAAGAAATACTACATACGATATAGGGGTATTTCATCAAACGTCATCATACAGAAAGTGCCTGATTCTACTTAAAAAGAAAACAGTATTTCAAAATACAAAGACATCACCATGAACTCCTCCAAAAATAAACTGAGACATTTCATTTATCACATGACATGTAACAAATACCAACATGTATACAAACAACATGAACCAACTAAATACCAGCAACTTCATAAATCTTTGAAAACCAACATATTTAACTATTCGTTGAGGTTAAACTTAGTCGAATAACGGATAAGTAAATGCTTTTTTAATAATTAATATTCACGAAAATCAACATTTTGCATTCTGACCAGCAAGCTATTTTAAACATGTGTACATTTTCAACATTTGTCAAAATACAGAAATGTTGAACAAATGGTGTGCAAGTACATAGAGTCTGTTAAAATAATAACATGTTTTTACGAATCTAATTTTGTTTTAAGTGTATTTAACTTTAGTATAGATATCAGTTTCAATGTCCACTCTTGATAGATATGGATGTGCTAATTTCAATCCATGTAGAATGTCAATTATTGTAGGGGTCAGTATAGGCATATTTGAGCTAACTATTTTGATGGTTACGGAAGGAATGAACTGTCTTTTGCATGGTTGGCTTGGCGCTGTCGCCATATTTGTATTGCTTTTAGGCTATCTATACATCTTATATATCACTACAGCAGATGTTGTAAAAAGTCTCCCCATACTACATTTTAAACACACAAACAATGTAATGAGTATTTACATTTACAAAACAGAGGCAAAGTCATCCGAAGAGATGGTAATATCATAAAATATCAGATCATATCAACATCAACATCTTGAATAATATTTATATAACTACGTTTTCCATGATTTTAATATATCAAAGAAAATGAATAAATATAACACTTTGGTCTCCCTATTGGGAGACTTTCGAACGTCGACCTCTTATATCAAAATGTCATGGGATACAAGCAAATAAACGTCATAACGAATAACGGCAAATACATTTATGAACAAACAATATCGAAGTGTTATTTTTTTATTCCAAGGTAAAGAAGTGGTAAGTTACCATCCAACAATGGTTTGTAATTGAGTAAGTCTCTGACAAAATGACCCAAACGCATTTTTAAACTGGTGTGTGCTGAGTCCCCATTATCCTTACTATCCAACAAACGCTTGTTAATTTTATTTTGAAAGATAGCTGTCCTGATTATTAAAATACATGTTTAATAGTTTTCTTAATGAGAGGTTATCAAGTTAAATTTTTATAATTACTGAGCAAGTTCTATTCTTATTTATTTAATGTAAATATGGTAAAACGGGATGTATAACAATGCTTTGTAATCTAGCCTAAGGGTCATTTTGTCATAGACCGGATTATTTATATTTCACTATCTCAGTGAAATACTGTTAAATGATTACCCTACACAATAAATGCTTTGACATTTAGATACTGGCTTTAGTTCAATTCTATAGATTCCTATGAGCCCTAATGGCATTTACACTAAAAACTTACAAAATTTTAAGCATTCATTAAATCCTCAGTGTAAATTTTATTCTACTGTACAAAATATTGAATATTACAATAAGAAAAAGCCAAACATTAATTCCAAATATCAAATTGTTCTGCTTTTGTTTCCATGGGAAATTGAAAGACACAACCAGTAAGGTATCTGACTGAAAATGCAGCGTAATTTGTTAAAGTGTTGTTATTTTTAATATTAAATGCACTTTAAAGTTTATATCATATTACGAAATGCCAAACTTTCAAATAGTGTATGTATCATGTGATCACGACCTCTTAAGTTTTGTTCATAGATGTGTCTATTTCTATTAGTAAAATATATTCGCGTTTTAAGGCACTGAAAATTTCTTTTGAGAAAACGTCGATGTATCGTGATTAATATGCAACATACAAAATAGCAAATACCGAAATCCAAACAAAATCAGATTTCCTACTATTTCAGTAAAATTACAATGTACGGTCATATCATGAACAAATAAAACAAATTTTCCCTTTTAAATGACAGTGCAGTGGAAGCAAACAATGTAATACAATGTAACATTATATGCGTTAATTCATTTATTTTGTTTTAAATAACGCTCTTAAAACTGTAAAAAGCATTATATAAAATGTCGTCAACCATTACAAAAAAGGATGAGCAGGGCACCAAGGAAAACCATACATAACGTCGCCATTGTTAATTTTAAAAAATTACAATTTTCGTCTAAAATGTTGTTAATTACATGTTTGTTTGGGCAATTTTCGGAATTTGAAAACAACTGTTTAAGGTTAGGTTTTAGTTTAGATGGAAATAATACTAAAATAAACGGAATCAATCAAATAAAAAATGACGTCATTGTAAATGCGATTTAAAATTAAAGTGAAGATACAGATTATTCTCAGATCATAAACATTAGATTAATTGTCATTGGAACCGGTCTCCAAAACGAGCAATCTGGTCATAAAATAAAGTCTTTGACATCGGGCCCCGATTTCCGTTGAGTCGCTCATTAATATTGACTTGCGCCAAGTTTTGGGCTTTTACATGAAACGTGTCAAAATACCGGGTTATGTCTGATGTAAAAATATTGAACCTTTGTTCCCAAGTTAAACACAATTAATAATACATATTTCAAGAAACAACATTAATATTGTATTATATTTTAATATAATACAAACTACATTCCGGAACAGTTATTTACAAGTAGCTTTGCATCTTAATATGTCCTTTAGTTATAAACATTTTGGTCTTTTTCCATATTGCTTTCTTTTATTTCGAAAAGTCCTATTATATTGCTGTGTTATATATAAGGGAATGTATATCATGAGATGGGTCATATAAGGGAGGAATGTAAAAATGGAATGCATACGACATATAAATTCTTTGCATTTGTGCATTATACCTTAAATCATTCAGAGATATGAGAAACAGGGCCCAAGATCACAAAACTAATGCTTGGGATTTGAGACTGTTCTACAATCTTAGCTTTATTATCTTGGGCCCAGGCTTTTAGCACCTTATGGCTCCTGGTAAGTATAAATTTGTTAAACAACCTATAATGATACAAATTTTGTGATTTCATCACCTCATGTCTTCGTTATTGTACAACACACGTTTTTACCTACATCATGAGCAAATAAGCTGGCATTTATGTCCGGCAAAAATATCTTATTTTAGAGAATATTATATCAATTTGTTGACACTTTAAAGTTATCTTAAATGGTTATTGACACGGACGTAAACAACCTAAATAACGCAATTCTGCAATAGCCAATACTACATAACGCACGCAACGGGGAAAGGTATTTTCGATAATATTTTTGGACAATTTAGTTGTTACTATAATTGGAAAAAATAGTATTATCTATTATATTTTCATAACTAATAAGAGATTTTGTTACATATATTGACAACGTGATGTCATGACAAGAACTGTCCGAAGGTACATTTTCCCGTCACGAGCCCCAAATGACAGTAAACACTATAAACCAAGACGTTATGAATAAGGCACGTCTCTCATAACAAACTTCTAATCCATCCCACAATCTATCACATCACAGTTTTTATCGTTTTGATGGGAGCTGTTAGGCTGAACTGCACAAACTATATATTGCATTGCCCCTATTCTATTCAACACACTATTTATTGATTTTGTTCTCATAAATTTTAAGAAATTCCAAATTTATTAGCAACTGTTCAACAAAAAATACTGATGTCTCTTTTTTCAAGCATGTTTTTAAATTTAAATGACACCAACAACATCACAATGTTGCAGCACCCTTTTGTCGTTTTTCTTATGTACACTATGTACTACATCCGGGTCTCCCACGTGTCTGATTCTTTGTCATAAAACGTTCTTGTATTGTCGTAATAATAAAGCACCGCTCTGTTTGCTGAACCGTTTGAAGGTGGCCAGTCATGAATGTTTATTAATCCCTAAAAAGATAAATATAAATTTCATACAATTAACTTACGCAAAAATGAAACTGAACTTTACACTAGAAACAAATATTAACTATTACTTTAAACAAATTGCACCTTTAACTCTAAAAGCACGTCCAAATTATTAAACTGTTAAACGGCATTCTATACGTCGAGAGTTCTACAAAATAATTTATTTTAATAAGGTATCAAAAATGTTTGTTTTTTAAAGTTTTTTTCCATTTAAATTGTTATTGTTGCTGTTGTTTGCGGAAAGCTAAATTTGCTCCTATACTATTGTTATAAAAGCCATTTGGATATATATCCTTCAATGTTAAGAAAAAAAAAGAAAACGAAAATGATGGGTTTAACAAGGGTCTATTTAATCAATGGGTTATGAATGTATAGCGTAAACGCGCATATTTTATCGATAATGCTGTCGTCGCGTATCGTTATCAGCTTCCAGTGTGTAAAACACAGATCATGGTCCAAGACGGACCAGGTAGAATGGAATGTTGAACGCAAATTAATACTATTCGCTGTATTTTAGTTCATACGGACTAATTAGTCGTCCGATTTTAAGTGTTTATATGTCGCTGAAAAGAAATTGAATAGACCCTGGTTTAACAATAACCAATGTATTCGAAATCAAAAGGTAATAAATTAAAAACGGAAAAAGAAAAAATAATTAACACAGATTAAAAAGTATTTGATATAATTTAAAAGAGAAGAAAAAATCACTCAGTTACAACATAACTGATAAAATTATTTTGTTATTAATTGCTTAAAACTACGTTGTTACCTCTACTAGTGCTATGGTAACTTTACTATATTCCAAAAGAAAGTGTGCAAGTTATTTGTTTTCGGTGAATTTTCATTAACTGCTTTTCTTAATGTCTAGCTATTTGGTATTAAAATAGAGATAAGATTATTTAAATTATGTAGACAACTATTTATGATGAAATCTCAATTTGTGTAACCAGTATTTAAAATCAGTTAATGAGAAATCACCGAATAAAATACTCTTTCTTTTGAAATAGAGTGTATTTACCGTTGTAATAAATGCGTATTGTTTCAAAAGTTATGGTATGCATCAAATTCTAAATGAGGTGTAACTTATTCAAAAGAAAACATGTCATTGACCGTCGTTCTAATGCACGATAAGGATACACTGATTGCCCGGAGCCTGAGCAGAACTTAATAGTTTCATTAATATTATATATATTTAATATTATATAAGAATTGAGTTGACAGCATATTTTTATCAATGTAACAAATTGTTAAGAAAAAATAAAACGAAGACATGGCTATTTCGTAGAAGCGTATAGATGTATATTTTTATAGGTGCATGTACACATGCATAGATGTTTTAATAACTTACTTATGCTATATACACGAAATACTTTTCTATATTTGGTAATAGTCATTGCAAGTACTAATTATATCTCATTATGTTAATAGAAAATGAAAATAAATCGAACATAAATTCTAGAGTTGTTCAAAAGGCACTTGGTGTAAAAATCTACAGTGGAATCAATCAGTCAATTATATTTTATGTTTTTCTTACGGCAAAAATAGTATGTTTGATGTTTCGAAAGTGGAATACCAAATATTTGAAAAACTACGTTTAAGCTAATTATCTCCATTTCCAAAAGATATCAGAATTGTTTGATAACGAAAGCATAACATAAAAATGAAAATGTGTTGTTTCAGACAAAAACGATTTTATTTCACTCGTGAGCACCAAAAATTTATATTTTTGACGAGGTGGGCCACCAATAATAATATCCGTTTTTGGTCTTCACGAGCGAAATAAAATCGATATTTTACTAAAACAAACAAAATTCCTCTATATGTTTAAGGAAGAGCATTTTGCGTCTCGCACAGCAAAAAAACATATTTTTAATAAAATGTCTCCCTATGCAAAAGCTGATAAAATAAGCTAAACTTTAGATAAATTTTTGCGTTTTCGCTCATAACTTGTTTCCCTAAAGATATATTAAAATTCCTTCCTACTTGGTAAAATTATAAATAAGTTTTAGATAATGATAAAACAGTGGTGCAGTTGTTAATATAACAAACAGTTAGTTTCTAGAAAACAAGGAAGTCAGTAGCACACAAAATGTTTCAGAAATGTTAGTCACTGGTGATTGGAAAAAAGTTTTGAAATGAAACCATCGGCAACCATTTTGAAAGCGCACGAAGCCGAATGAAACAGCCAATATATGCACCAAGGCATGCACATGCTGCGTTTAGAGTGAGCTAGTTTTTAAAACAGATATCCTGTTGCGAAGAAGAATCTTTAAATGCCGCGTTATGAATTGACTACTTTTTAACAGACATCCTGTTGTCAAGACGATTCTTTTAATCCCGCGTTATGAAGAATAATCTTTATTAGCCGTGTTATGAATGCACAAATTTTTTTAAGAGACATCCTGTTGTAAAGAAGATTCTTTAAATGCTGCGTTATGAATGGACTACTTTTTTAACAGACATCCTGTTGTAAAGAAGATTCTTTAAATGCCGCGTTATAAACGGACAACTTTTTAAAACATACATCGTATTGTTAAGAATATTCGGTAAATGCCGCGTTATGAACGGACAACTTTTTGAAACATACATCTTATTGTTAAGAAGATTCTTTAAATGGTGCGTTATGAACTAACTTCCTTTTGAAACAGAAATGCTGTTGTATACAAGATTCTTTAAATGCCGTGTTGTGAACGGATCACTTTTTGAAACAGACATTCTATTGTTAAGAAGACTCTTTAAATTTCGCGTTTCGAAGGTACTATTTTTAATCAGATTGTTACTTTAAGGTTATTACTATTGTCTTGTTGTTAAACAATATGAGTTATTAGTTTTTCAGCTCATCTCTGAGGTAATGTTGTGGTTTTAACGATGGTTTCATTCAACAATAACTAGATGTACAATAAGTGCAATACATACCTACTTATTCATATTTACATGATAACGTAACATTGCTTTTTATCAAAGCACAGTTACTTTATTCTGGGGAAGATAAAATACATTTACCATTATGGAACAGACGTCATCAAAAACAAAAGCATCCCATTTATTCTAACATGAAAATACATGAAAACATGTTTCCCTAATACCTAAGTAGGATTGGGAAATCAGGGAAGTAATTCTAAGCAATTAAAAGGCTCAGCGGTGTAACATCCTACAAAAAGTTACCGGGGCCAGTCTTTTACAACCGAAGCGAACATTAATCTTGTGATGAAGACTTTTTTGCATGCCATACAACCTTTGATCCCCTTTTGTGTTTATTTCCAAAGACATTATTTACTGTGGGGTAATTTTAAATATTCTGTTCATTTATATTAGGCAGATCTCATCGAGTGATTTGTCTCAGATATTGGTTAAAGAGAACTTTTTACGGAAATGCTAAAAAAACGCCTGAAATACCAATCTGCCTCTTGTTTGCAAGCAACGAGCGTGGATAGTTTCCGTGTAAAAAATTCATGTACGCGTTGACAAGTGTTAATTTAAAACGAATGTAGATGTGAAGTGCAATTAAGTTGTTTTTGTATTATTTCCAAATGGGGATTAAAATAGAACTGCATATCTGTGGTTGAAAACCATAGACAATTTGTGATCCATGACCCATTTAAAGATAAAATATCACAGTATACGAATTTCTTCACTATTACCTAGGTCTAAGACGTTCTTTATAGCTGTATTGATTGCAGTAATACTAACCGGATCAGTTTCTGTCTTTCCGGCAACACGACCGTTGCCCTCTTTGAGATCGCGGTCCGAGAGGTTATAAAACGCTGCCGGATTCTTCACTTCGCCTTCTGCTCGATCCGCCGTGTCGGTACCATTGTACGCCAACTTGTTGTCGTAAACGTACTCCGGGTTGTGCTGGGTGTTATTGGATGCCTATAAATGAATTAGATATTTAAAGTGGTCTTCAAGATGTTAGCGAAGACAACAGATAACTACTACCAAATTCTTGTTTATAAAAATAACAAATGGTGCTAAATGAAGCGTTAGATAAATAAAGTTTAATACTTCACTCTCGAGCTAAAATTTATATCATTACCCTGTTGTAAACTTTGGTACTGTGGCAGTGAAAATATTGTAAAGGAAAGGGAGATAATTCTAAGATTTAAGAGAATCTAAAGTACATGTATAAACATACCCAGGTTCTTCTGTATCCAATATCATCTGGGTCATCTGTGAGGGCGTACTTGTGTGTCACGTGTCTTCGCCGGCACTAAACAAAATATCAAATGGCATTCAATTCGATACTTGGTAATTGTTTGAGTTTTAATGTGTTGAGTTTTGAGACTAAAGGCTTATAATTTACATTGAATATATTTTAATTTCCAATTAAAAACATAAAAAGCTACTTTTGAGAGGGGATACTGTTACGATTTTGAACTAAAATATTTGTTTATATCCAAACATCGAGCCTGTTGAGTAGAATGAATACATTACTTTAAAGCAGCCCCTGACTTAAACCATAAATTGTTTTAAAACGGTTTGCGTTGAAACATAATTCAAAAATCTGTCAACTTTTCCTTTCAACTGAGGTAAGAGAAAAACATACACAAATGAAAAGAAATCGACAGAAGCGGACGGAAAGACAGACATAACAAATTACACAAAACGACCAACACATAGACACACACACGCAGACAGACTGACTGAGATTAAACAAGGCAACAATTGAAGACAAACAGGCAAACAGTCAGACGCCTTACCAGCACGCATATTAAAGCTAATAAGAAGACTAGGACAGCCCCTCCACAAGCTATGACAGCAATGCCCCAGTTCGGAAGTCCTTTATCCTCCTGTGGCTGAGTCACGGGTTCGGGCTCCACGGTGGTTCTTGGCGTTGTTGTAACTATGATTACCGTATCTGGATTAAAGGAAAAACAAATTTTTATAATGCCATGAGACATTTCATTTTAGGACGTGTCGAAGAGGTCTAGCGTACATATTTTGTTTTTAAACTGATGTAAAGTTTGATTACAAATAATAAGGGCGACTTTATGTTTAGTGGGCATAACATTTCCGATCGTCGTTTTCCGTTAAACACAAATTTCGTGTGTTCTTAGGTCCGCGGATCTTATTTTTTAATCTGCGTATGTGTTCAATTATTATATCGTGGTATTTTCAAATTCGTGGATCGATCATCTCCCAAAATGCAGGAAAAGAAGTACCCCGTGAATGTTTTGGGGTTTTCCTGAGTGGTCTTCAGACATGTTTTACATGTAATTTACGTGACCAGATAGCTTTAAGATGCAATATATTTTTTATCAGCTGACATTTTACTCACCCATATGAACTACACTAGCTGGATCCACAGTTAAACCTCCAAAGTTGTTTTTGGCGGCGGCATCTTGTAACAGTCCGTCAATTACAGTATTATTGATAGGTTTCGTAGCGTCTGAAAACTTCAGGGTATATGAAGCAATAACGCTGCCAGGTCTGAAATAAAAGGGATTTCTTGATGGTAATAACATTGCAAGAAATCCAAATCTAGCTGTGTGTAGTGAGTTTAATACTTCAAGGAAAATTATGGTTTACGTAAAGTGTCAAAAAGTAAAAAAAGGTGTACCTAAAAATAGAATTATCGGTGCACCAATAAAATTATACGTCAATCATACTCGTGTTGAGGACGTATAAATATGAATTTGCGCCTATAAAAACCTTAACATCACCATTTAAATTAACGTTGTACTTTCATTTTATACTCCCAAAATATAAATTGTATACGTGTCCGTCGCACAGAATAGTGATGCACCGCAAAACATGTATTGTTCATGTGCACCGATAATTTATCCGATGGACTTAATATAAAATGTGCAAATTTGAAAGCTGACGCATAAGGGTATTTGTACATCGGTATCGGTTATATTTTGAACATGTCCGTGCATCATAGCAAGCAATATATACGGTTAATAAGGATTTATCTAGCTTGGAACTACTTCATAGCAGACAATCATCGAAAGTAATCTGCAAGCGAAGTATGGATTTAGAATGCATTTGAATGAAAATCTGGAGACATACCTGAACGTCATCTGTTTAACCTCTAGCAAACGTCCTTTCACCGGTTCGACGTCTAGGGCACGTGTTATCTGAAATCAGATAATCTTTTTTTGTAATGAGCCAAACACGGGTTTAACATAATCAGACATGTTGTAATAGCTGGGCCCAAAATCATAAAACCAACGAATACCAATCTAAACTCTCAATCATCTCAAAGGCTGAAATGAAAATTGATTTCAATAATTTTCTTTAGCTAATATATCGCCGATAAAAGCTTAAGTAACTCGATTCATTTCTTATTGAAAATAAATCCTAAGGGAAAGTTGTATATAAAATAACAAATGGTTTAATTGGGGCACGTCACGGGAAAAGGTACCTTCGGTCATTTTTAGTGATATTTTAGTTTTAACTAAATTTAGAAAGAACTAAGTACAATAAATCAATTTATTATAACTAAAATGTGATTGTGTTACATATGTTAATAATAAAATGGTATTTTTACCGCGAAATGCATAATAAGTAATGTCGTCAGCTCAAATTAAGGACGTCATTTCAACGATTGACGTCAACTGTCCGAAGGTACCTTTTCCCGTGACGCGCCCCAATTCAAAATTAGTGTATCGTAAATAGGAAACAGAATACTTATAACAGTTATGACAAAAGATAATGTTGTATACTTTCCAAATATAGTAAAATCAGTTACAAAAATGTCAAAGTTGTGTGTTCTTTCCAAATATAGTGACAACAGTTACTAAAATGTCAAAATTGTGTGTTCCTTCCAAATATAGTAACAACAATTACCAAAATGTTATTGTGTTCTTTCCAAGTATAGTAACAACAATTACCGAAATGTCAAAATTTTTGCAGTTAATAAAATGTCACGATAATGCGTCCTTAACAAATATACTAAAATGTCGAAATTGCGGGTTCTTTCCAAATATAGTAACAACAGTTATTAAAATGCCACAACATTATTTCTTTACAAATAAGTTACAACAGTAACTAATATATGACCGAGGACACATCTTCCCTAGACACACCCTATTTCGAAGTATCTAAGCCAGGGCTGAAGGTTATAAAACTGAGATTAGAAACCAGTCTCAAATCTCAAGCATCTGATTGGCTGAAATGGCGACCAGTCGCCATCTCAACCAATCAGATGCTTGAGATTTGAGACTGGTTTCCATGCTCAGTTTTATAACCTTGGGCACAGCTGTTCACAAGATGTGTAGGAGTTTCAGGCAATGGCCTTTTCACGAATATAATTCAATTTTAAGCATTTTTGTTTCACAGGGAAAGGAATAAGTTGCATTTGTACGATAAGTTAGGTGACCAGTAAGAAATGTTGCTCTGAGTAAATTCAGTAAACGAAACAATACCTGTTGTGTAACGGAGTCTTTCAAATCTCTGTACTCTTGTGATGAATTATCCGCCAACTGAACTGACCAAATTGCTCCAGCGGTGATTTTTAATTCCCCGTACTTTTGGAACGTCGACGGAGCTGGAGTGGGTGGAGGCGACGTCGGTGTGACAGAGCTCGACGGAGTAACACTTGTCGTTGTAGAAGGCTGTATGCTGCTGGTCATTATACTAGTTGACGTGCTAATAGATTCTAATACCGAGGAAGTTGAAAAAACTGGAATAGACGTTGTTGGCTCAACAGACGACGTGGTTTGTACATCAGTTGATGTCATAAATGTTGTGGTTGGAACGAGTGATGACGTCATAACTGACGTGGAAGGTAGCAATGATGACGACATCATTGAACTGGATGACGACACCATTGTACTTGTTTGGACTGTTGGTGTTACCATAAACGTAGTACGTGAAGTTAAGGATGTCATCACAGAGCTGGTTGGCACAAATGATGTCATCAACACTGATGATGACGCCAACACGGATGAAGTTGGTGCCGCCGATGATGTCACATTTGATGACGTATGCATAACTGATGAAGTACTTAGAGATGAGGTAGGTACAACAGGGCTTGTCACTACTAATGAGGTTGGTACCACCGAAGTAGTCACTGAAGAAGTTGATGGTACAACAGATGACATAACTGTTGTTGTTTGCATATACGTTGTTGTCATGGTTGATAATGGTGGTACCAATATAGATGTGTTTGTTGATACGGAAGGTACAACAGATGAGGTCACCATCAAAGTTGTTGAACTTGGCGAAACAGACGTGGCAACAGAGCGAGATGTTACCGACGGGGATATCATTGGGGATGAACTTGGTAGCGCAGAAGACGTCATAACTGAGGAAATCAATGACGTCATCATTGTTGAGCTTCTAATAGCTGATGAGGTCATAACTGACGACAATGTTGAAATTGATGACGCCACAATAGACGAAGTTGAAACCCCTGAGGTCATTATTACCGACGAAGACGGTATGCCTGATGAGCTGGACATGGCAGATGACGTCGAGATCGACGAAACTTGAGCAAATGAAGACGTCATTATTGAGGAGCTCGGCAAAACTGAGGTCATGATGACCGACGAAGACGGTATGCCTGATGACGTGATAACTGATGAACTTGACATAGCAGATGACGTCGTGATCGGTGAAACTGTAGCAAATGATGACGTAATTACTGAAGAGCTCGATGAAACAGAGACGACAGACGTAGTCGGTACAATCGAGGTTGTTGAGGTATACGTCGTTTCAACTGCACGAAAATTAAAAATAGAAATGATTTAAAGTTTGTTGACAGATTTACCCACATCTGTTTTTGGATCACTTTTACAAAATCAATAAAATTATGAAGTAGTTATACTTTTGTGGTCTAAGTTGCTTATATAAATTTTTCAGCTTTTTAATAGTCAAACTGTATCCATAATTGCCGAAAAATGGTCCAACAAAATAAGTAAATGGATATTTTTCATTATGTTTCTAAAACCAGTTATTCAAAGACATAGTAATGTTGTCAGTGTATGATTTTTTTTCAAAGTGACGCATAAGATTACCAGTGTTTGTTATGTTGTTGGTATCAACAGTAAAGTTGCCAAAACTTCCTGCAGCACGTTTAATGACGTCAGAAACAGCTGATGCAGTCACAGGATTTGTATCATTTTCTGCAAAACTGGCCCGATAGGTCACCACAACACTGCCTGAACTGAAAATGTAAAACAATTTGACATTTCGTGTAAAAATTACAACATCATCAGTTTTGTGACATAAACACATGACCCCGATTATCTTTAGTCATGCTTGATTTTTTATTAATAACAACATAGATGTGTGCCAAAGATGTATTTTATGGCTAATTACCAGTTTTTAGAGTCATTATACTGTATCCACATTATGAATTTCAAATTAACTGCGTGCCAAAATTGAATTAATTGTATTTTATGGTTAGTAACCAGTTGTTATGGTAATTGAATAAAAAAATGTATTTCAACTTAATTGTGCGCCAAAATTTTATCTTACATGTATGACTAGTTTGGCGTTTTTAAAAAAACTTATTACATGAAAACACGAAAATTAATATAGATCAGTGCTAAAATTGTTTACATATGTATGGCTTTCAAAGGAAAAATTAATTAAAAGGTATACATCTCAAAGGTTTCATGTTCTATACATGTAGATGTAGCAATATTCACCAGATATCTGTACATTTACAGCAATACGGTTCTGCTGTGAAAAATATATTTCAAGCAGATTCTCAACCTATATTTAATGTTATATGGAGCTGAAATTAATATTTTAACTTTCTGGACAACAAGGTTTTAAATACCTGAAATTAATATCAGTAACATTCTTGAAAGTAAGGTTGCTGTTCACAAAAGCTGATCTCATCTGAAACAAAAGTTTACAATTATTAAGGGTACATGATCAGTCACCAGTGCCATAAATCAGGCTAGTAAGTACTCATTCACAGATATGTTTAATCTATGTCACTGTCTTATAGAAATAGGGAGATGGAGAAACATTCATTCCAATTAATGTAAATGCCCAATCTGTTCCGATATAGGCTATGAGTAACACTATATGCTTATCTGTCCTATTTTTTAAGATGATTGAAAAAATTATCAATACAAACGTTTTCAGAAGACCAAGGATGTTAAAATTTATCTAACTTTTTACTTCGGATAATTATAAAGACCTTCAAGAAATTAAGCACATTTTGTAGTAACATTTATGAAATCAATAATTATTTCAAGATTACGTTTATTTTAACATGATTAAGTCTGAAACCAAACCATTTCCTGTTATTCGGCAAATTATATATTATTCAGTTAACTCGACTTTAAACTCGTATTTTTGTGAACATATTTATGTGTTCTAGAGTTATAGTTTAAACCTTATTACAATTTATTGTGCAAAAAATTGAGTAAGAATATATTAGCAAGTTATGGTATAAAGCATATTATCAGAGGACTGGTGGGCAATTACTTTATGCGCTATCCTTTAAGTTGCATGTTTATGTGTAATACCAAAATCCTCTTCCGGAACGAAGATATTATGGTGTGGCCGACGTATCAAAAGCATGAAGCTTCAAGAATATTGCATATCCACCTAAGGTATTCCGATGTGTTTTTTTATTTTTCAGTATAATTACTTTTTTGATGTACCAATTCAAACATGTGTTCTCATAACTTCTTACATTTAACATACTGTAACAGTTATAATTGCATGTATTATTTAGTAAACATCGTACAAATTGTTTAGATGGTATGCACCATACTGCTAGTGTTAAAACATTATTTATAAAACAAAAATATGGAATTAATGATAGAATCAATAAATTATTAATACTTACTGCAGCAATAAACTGATTCGTCAACAGTAGATAGGCTGGGGAAGTCGAGTTCTGCAAGTCTGATGTCCAGTTGGCGCCGTTTGTAATACGCATGCTCCCCAAGACGAACACAGTTCTTGGAGTAGGTGGCGTAAGAGTTGTCGAGTATACAGATGTTGTTGGAGTAGTAAACGTTGAAGAAGGTGTTGGAGTTAAAATCGGCGTTGCTGAAATTAAAGATAACACAAATGCAATTCATCCAGAAATCAGTATAAACGTTTGTTATGACTTTTCACACTTTTTGTTTTGATGAATTTTAAATATGCTCGTTACAAACAAATATAACAGTATAACATATAGCAGAAAAGAATATCTACCTGAAGAAACTGCAATGGAAGAAAATACTGACGTCATTGCTGACGTTATAACTGAAGACGTAGGTATAACTGATGATGACATCACAGTGAAGGTTTGAGACAGAGACGATGTCAAAGCTGACGATGTTGTTAAAACTGGTGACGTCACAACTGATGATATCATTACAGAAGAAGTCGGTAAAGTCGATGACGTCAATATTGACATGGTTTGTATTGCCGAGGAGTTCATTACTGTAGTTGTTGGTACCATAGAAAAGTTCATAAATGATGATGTTGGCTGGATCGATGACGTCATAAACGACAAAGTTGGTACTGCTGACGAGTTCACAGCTGATGAAGTAAAAGTTACTGAAGACGTCATTACTGTCGAACTTGGAAGAACATGTGTTGTAGATGTTAGCATTGTTGACATTGTTGGAAGTGCTGTGGAGTTGATCACTGAAAGTGTTGATACAATTGATGACGTAATTACCGAAGAAGATGGTAAAACTGATTGCGTTGCTATCGTCGAAATCGAAACACTTGATGTCGGTACTACACCTGACGAAGATAAAACAACTCCAGTTGAGGAAACTGACGTCATTGTTGACGTCATTATTGAAGACGTCATGGAGGTATTGTGTGATGCTGATGGCGTACTTTGCACAACTGTCGAATTGAATCGTGACGTCATTGCAAAGGACGAAGAGTTTATTGATGACATAGAAAACATCACGGTTGAAGACGATATTCCGAAAGAGGGCGTTGGCGATTCTGACATTGAAGAATACAATGTTGATGTCTTAAGTGATGAAGTAACATTCACTGAATCCTTTATTATGCTGGAAGCTGAGGACATCAACAAAGACGTTGTCGGCGATGAAACCGTTTCGTTCATTGATGTAGAATACATCAAAATCGTTGACGATGGAGTAGGTGTTACCACTAGTACGCCTGTATGGTCAAAGAAATTCATTAAACATATGTGTATCACAAAGCATCAAACAAAGTAAGAACATTGTGTAAATTATAAATATAAAAGTAATTTTATTGGATTAAAAAATGTGAGCAAGTATTCTAATGATAATTTAAACAGGATACCTGTAGTAGAAATCCCTGATGTAAGCATCGATATCATCGAAGATGATGGAGTCATAACCGAAGACGTCATATTTGATGTCATTATTACCGTCGATGTAAAATTTAGAGAAGATATTGTTGACGTCACAACAGGCGACGATATGCCACTTGTTCCCATTGACGTCATAAAAGAAATAGATGATGTCATGGTACTTGGTGAAGAAATCAAAGGGCTCGACTGAACGGTATATGATGACGTCATCATACTTGTTAAATTTGCTGAACTCACAGCTGACGTAGGAATTACGGACACGGTAGCAGACGAATTTGTGGTCATAGAAGCAGAGATATGCATGGAAGAAGTTATCGTGAATACTGAGGCCGCGGAAGACATAATGGTTGTCGGAGAACTTGACGTCGTCTCAGATAAAGATTTTGAAGTTGACGATGATGACGTCAAGGAAATACTGGCGCTAGTCGTCGCAAAAACTGTTGTCACGGATGACGTCACAGGTAATGTTGACGTCGTCGTTATCGTATCTCGTACAACTAAAATGACAAATGGTAGGGAATTTTAAAATATATTGATCTACTAAAATGAATGTACAGTTTTAAAATATGAATGTTATTTTTTTTAAAGCGATATGTCTGACAACAAGTTGACCTCTTTTTTTCGGACATTGCGGTGAGGACAGTAAATAAGTGTCTCCATTACAGTCCATGAACTACATTAATTAAACCCCACCGTCAATGTAATGGTATTATACTATTTGTCCCGTTTGTTATACCAGTATTTTAGAGTTTCTTTGTCATATATTACTACATCGAATTTAAAATTCTAAAACATATAATATATATAAACATTATTCTAAAAAAAGATATAATCTCAAGAGTGTCTAACAAAGCCCAAGAAAGAGTATTTTGGTTACTTACCGTTATTAGAAACAGTATTATTGTCAACTGTCAGGTTACCAAATCCGTTGTTTGCGGCGGCCCGTTTGACGACATTCGTGACGTCATCTGATATCAGCGGATTTGAAACGCTTTCCTCAAAACTTGCGGTGTAGTCTGCTATAACACTGCCTTCACTGAAAAATATGAAATAATGCTTGGTTCTTATGTTGTTGATCGATTTTCCAAACTACTATTGGAAAGGTTTGCATCCGGCATGTGTTCTCTGTGAGGGATATAACTGAAGATGAATATAATTATATAGTATCTTTTTAAGTTAGTTAATGAACCGAAAGAATATACAAGAGTTGTCAGAAGAGATAGTATTCTTGACGTTTCGAATAATGCCGTTTGAAAAAAAAATATTTTGATTATTTTTTTTCAAGAGGTATACTCATCAATTTGTGGTTTAAAATACAACAACCTCTGTCAAACATTAAAGTTTCACATGGGTAAAAAAATTTAAGTAAAAGACGAAGAGATAATAATAGTTGAAATAATTCTTGTTACTTTGTCGCTTACAGATGGGGAAGACAATAGCTTCTTGTGGTTACAAATAAATAAGAACTTAATGTTGTTAAAATCGAATTAACACAATCTCACGCCCTTTTCGAAAATAAATAACAATTTGAAAAGTCTTACGAGAAATTGACGTCCACCAAACCTCGGAAACTTGCTTTGAAGTTTGCAAATACTTGAGCCAACTGAAATGAATATTGAATATGTTTGTTATAAATGTATCGGTAACAGCCAAGTCATACAAATACGTCGGCAGGGCCTTGCCAACCACACAAGTGACATACACAGTGCACACCATCAAGGTTTCAAGGTTAGTGCATATAAACTGCCAACTACAATAATTGACATTCTGCATGGTTTGAAAAAAGCGTATAACTACTCTGAAAGTGAAATATGTTCATCGAGGATGGCCCATTCGAAGACAAAACAGAGCTTTTTATCCTTACATAACAGAGACCTATATTCGACCACTTCCCAATCCAGATAATAAAGTATTTCTCCCAATTGTTGAAGAGAATCTTTCCCAAAATACAAGGAAAGATGGATAAAAATCATCGGAAGGGGAGTTAGCAAATTGAATTCTGATATATGAAATGTTTTAAAAATTTTACTTTTATTTTAAATACGTTTTACTTTTCAAAGTTTTAGTTATAAACTAGTACCCAATGAATTGTGTTTGCCAAAATAAATAAATATCGCGCGTAAATTTCCCAATTTGAAATGCAAGGGCCTCTTCCCAATTTTATGATGAAAAACCCAGTGCAGCTCTCTATTAGATGAAAATAAAGCAAGGGTTTGTACATGTATAATGATCGATGGGGGTTAAAACCAAGTTCTAATTTGCACCTTAAAATATATCGACTTCTGAACAAACTGGTAAAATTTGTCTTGGTTGTCTTGATATTATATACACTGTAGTTCATTTGTATAACCTACACGTTTAAGCAATTAAGTTGAAATAAGCAGAAAGCAGGAATGAAAACCCATCAGTTTTATTAATAAACCAGAATCTGCCTATTTACCAAAACTAAACGTGAAACTGAAAGTTAGCATTATTTAAATTAAATCATGTGTAATATGTTTGCGTCTGTCGTCACAAAGAGCACAAGAAATACGCTTCAAATTTGATTTCATAGAATACATAGGCACAATCGTTTAAGATAAACTAAACTGGCAAATTACGACTTAAAGAAGATTTAACTGACAAAATGCATTTACGTTAACATAAAGGAAGGTTACACTTACTGCTATGCTGATTCTATTTTTAAGTTCGTTATATTCTGCAGACGCTTTGTTTACTAGATCTGAGGTCCAATTTGCGCCAGCGATAATTCGCATGCTTCCTTTAACATTCACTGTCCTCAGCGGCGCTGATGTCGTCAACGATGAAGTCATAATTATTGAAGATGGCGTTGGCACAGCTGTTGAAGATGGGGTTACTGCAATAGAAAACGCATTGAAATAGCTAATTCAGCCAGTGTATTAACAGGTTATTTTTAAACATAAACACGAAATTACGTTTTCTGAATAACTTTAAACAAATCGTTCTAGTATATTAATGACAACTATAGGTAGATAACGATCCGCTCCCAACCGTAAATTAAATGTGGACATTAGTTGTAACTTACATTTTTAGTTTATAACTGTGCGTTTCTATGAGTTTTGTCTTCCTTAGGTAGTTACATTTACAGGTAAAGAAATGTGTTTTAATAAATGTGTGTTAAGAAAATACACGTTTTGGGAACAAAATCAAAATTTACCTGATGATGTTATTGTAGTTACTGCTGACGTCATTGATGACGATACTGTAGGTGACTCAGATGGTGAAACTGATGAAGATAGTATAGATGAAGTCAATGAAGGTGTAATCGAGACTCCAGAAGAAGATGACGATAATGATATTATTCCAGACGTCGTCATAAGTGATGATAACATGATTCCCGTTTGGGAGACATTCGAAGACGCCATTACTGATGAATTCATTACAGGTGTTACCATCATCTGTGACGTTGACATTGATGTCATTACGGATGGTGAAGTAGACGTTGATACTGACATAGAAACAGAGGGTGAAGATATAGTTGTCACGGAAACTGATGACGAAGACAGCAACTGACTTGAAGAGAACGCGGACATTGATGACGTTATAGACACGGACGCAGACTGTGACACAGCCGACGAAAGTATAAGTGATGACGTCATATTGGCTGAAGAGATCAACGAAGATGAAAATAAAGATGATGTTAGGATCGACGAAATCATCGGTGTTGACTGTGTGCCCATAGAAGTCGTAGAATTTGCTGACATGTATGATGTCATTAATGACGTCATAATCGTTTCTTGTACCCCAGATGTCGGATGAAGGCTACTGGTTGATGAGATTGATACCGGCGTTGTAAAGACTGTCGAAGATATGGTGAAAACTGTAAAATAACAATAAATAGAAGGTTGATATCTTGTGTCTTACGGTTTATAACCTTATTAATAACTTTCTTCAACCTCACAATATGCATGTAACGCCATATGGCGAGTGATCCAGGGACTATAACAAACAGTTTAACGAATCGTTTATTATAAAATACTTATGTAAACAGAGATTATTCTGCACATCAATTGATACAAATTGCGATCATATGAAAATAAGCAGGTGTTCTTCAGCCATTCAAAACGCGGAGAGTATTCGTCAAAGTTTTCTTTGCAAAAGGGTCACGTGAACATTGCCAGTATAACATGTTTTTATGTTTTGAGTAGGAGACAACAATTGATAGAAATAATGCGTAACAATTAACACACCATTATTTGTTACACTATCCTGGTCAACACCCAAATCACCGAAGCTATTATTCTTTGCAGAATCTTTGACGACATTCGTGACGGTGTCTGAGGTCAGAGGTTGGGTTGGATCTTCATCAAAACTTGCCGTGTACTCGGCGACCACACTTCCGCTTCTGTAAAAATCGAAAAATCACTTTTAGAAAAAATATGAAAATTTGCCATAACATTCTATCAAACCATATTATTCATTACTAAGAAGCCTTCTAAATACCATGTAAATCAATGTCTCTTTAGTAACTTTTATGCTATCAAAATTGATTCCTGTGGTTGTATTAAAAGGATTAAACTCGAGTTTTATCGGAGTATTTTATATGCCACCACAGTTTTTGGACGCACGCATTTGACAAATTATGTTTATATATACTAATCTTTACCAATGCATGCACAAAGAAATAAACCTCGAATGAAAATTTAATTCGAGTCTACTGCAAACTTTTTCGGAATGGTGTGGTGTGCTGTTCGGAGTGGTGTGCAAACTGGCATCTAACTTTAAGTCCAATAAAAAAATCTAGCACAATGATTAACTTACGTGAATGTTACATCGATAATGTCTCTGAACTTCGACTTCATACTGCTATTGTCAAACGCTTTCTTCAGCTGCGAAAAACGCAAACAAGCTATATAGAACATTGATAACACCGCCGGTTAAAGTAAATAATTGTGGAGCCATGTTAGTTCTAAACCCTAAAGGACAAAATATTGTTTTCAGCTAAGCACACCAAACTGAGACGTGAATTGTTTTCAGACGGTAGAATTACACATCCATAAAGGAATATTTCATATTTTGAAGATTATTTCCTATTAGAATACGTTATAATTGTGCGGTTTTCTCTGTGGTTGATGCAGAAATTCACTATTCTTTAATTAATGATAATTATTTCGTTTTGATTGGGTAAGTAGGAATATGACATCACATTCACGCTTGTGATCAACAAAGTACATGAAAATTTTAAAAAGGTAAAAAGTCATACCGCATTGAACAGACGATTTTTGAGAGCTTTATAAGCCCCAGTGGTCTTATCAGCCAAGTCACTACTCCAAACTGCACCATTTGTAATCCGCACGTGTCCTGTGACGTAAGCAATTTTTGTTGGTGCAAAGGTAGTCGTAACACTTGAAGAGATAATTGAAGACGAAAGCGTTGGTGAGACGTATACTGACGTCGAAATTCCAACAGGCGATGACGTCATGGAAGATGAAGACAAAGTTGATGTAAGGATCGACGAAATCATAGGTGTTGATTGTATGCCCATAGAAGTCGAAGAATTTGTTGACATGTATGATGTCATTAATGAAGTCATAATCGTTTCTTGTATCGTGGATGTCGGATGAAGGCTACTGGTTGACGAGATTGATACCGGCGTTGTAGAGACTGTCGAAGATATGGCAACAACTGTTAAACATCAATAAATAGAAGGTTAGTAGCTCGTATCTTACGGATAATAACCTTATTTAATAAATGTGAAATTTCTTCAACCTCACAATATGCATTAAACACCATATGAATATAAACATTTATAACTTATATCACTCGTATTTGACTATCTAACTATTTCATGAATTAATTTAGTTTTTTACATCAGATTTTAATATGAAAATAATAAATACATTATCAAGGGCCTATGGCAAACGGTTAATCGTATCGTATATAATAAAATTCTTATGTAAAAAGAGACTATTTTGCACATCAACTGATAGATGTACAAATTGCGATCAGATAACATTTAGCAGGTGTTCTTCAGCCAATCAAAACTCGGAAAGTATTCGTCAAAGTTTTGTTTGCAGAAAGGTCTAGGAAATTATAATTACAGTGTAGGTAGCATAATTGTACATGGCTCAGCTCTGAACGATTCCTCAACATTGCAAGTATAACATGTTTTTATGTTTTGAGTCGGAGACAACAATTAATAGAAATAATTAGCAACAATTAACACACCATTATTTGTTACACTATCCTGGTCAACACCCAAATCACCGAAGCTATTATTCTTTGCAGAATCTTTGACGACATTCGTGACGGTGTCTGAGGTCAGAGGTTGGGTTGGATCTTCATCAAAACTTGCCGTGTATTCGGCGACCACACTTCCGCTTCTGTAAAAATCGAAAAATCACTTTTAGAAAAAATATGAAAATTTGCCATAAAATTCTATCAAATCATATTATTCATTACTAAGAAGCCTTTTAACATGTAAATCAATGTCTCTTTAGAAACTTTTATGCCACCAAAATTGATTCCTTTTGTTGTAGAAAAGGATTAAACTCGTGTTTTATCGGAGGATTTTATGTGCCACCACAGTTTTTGAACGCACGCATTTGACAATTATGTTTAAATATCCTTATCTTTACCAATTTATGCACAAAGAAATAAACCTCAATTAAAATTGAATTCGAGTCTACTGCAAACTTTTTCGGAATGGTGTGGTGTGCTGTTCGGAGTGGTGTGCAAACTGGCATCTAACTTTAAGTCAAATAAAAAATCTAGCACAATGATAAACTTACGTGAATGTTACATCGATAATGTCTCTGAACTTCGACTTCATACTGCTATTGTCAAACGCTTTCTTCAGCTGCGAAATACGCAAACAAGCTATATAGAACATTGATAACACCGCCGGTTAAAGTAAATAATTGTGGAGCCATGTTAGTTCTAAACCCTAAAGGACAAAATATTGTTTTCAGCTAAGCACACCAAACTGAGACGTGAATTGTTTTCAGACGGTAGAATTACACATCCATAAAGGAATATTTCATATTTTGAAGATTATTTCCTATTAAAATATGTTATAATTTTGCGGTTTTCTCTGTGGTTGATGCAGAAATTCACTATTCTTTAATTAATGATAATTATTTTATTTTGATTGGGTAAGTAGGAATATGACATCATATTCACGCTTGTAATCTACAAAGTACATGAAATTTTAAAAAGGTAAAAAGTCATACCGCATTGAAAAGACGATTTTTGAGAGCTTTATATGCCCCAGTGGTCTTATCAGCCAAGTCACTACTCCAAACTGCACCATTTGTAATCCGCACGTGTCCTGTGACGTAAGCAATTTTTGTTGGTGCAAAGGTCGTCGTAACACTTGAAGAGATAATTGAAGACGAAAGCGTTGGTGAGACGTATACTGACGTCGAAATTCCAACAGGCGATGACGTCATGGAAGATGAAGACAAAGTTGATGTAAGGATCGACGAAATCATAGGTGTTGATTGTATGCCCATAGAAGTCGAAGAATTTGTTGACATGTATGATGTCATTAATGAAGTCATAATCGTTTCTTGTATCGTGGATGTCGGATGAAGGCTACTGGTTGACGAGATTGATACCGGCGTTGTAGAGACTGTCGAAGATATGGCAACAACTGTAAAATATCAATAAATAGAAGGTTAGTAGCTCGTATCTTACGGATAATAACCTTATTTAATAAATGTGAAATTTCTTCAACCACGCAATATGCATTAAACACCATATGAATATAAACATTTATAACTTATATCACTCGTATTTGACTATCTAACTATTTCATGAATTAATTTAGTTTTTTACATCAGATTTTAATATGAAAATAATAAATACATTATCAAGGGCCTATGGCAAACGGTTAATCGTATCGTATATAATAAAATTCTTATGTAAAAAGAGACTATTTTGCACATCAACTGATAGATGTACAAATTGCGATCAGATAACATTTAGCAGGTGTTCTTCAGCCAATCAAAACTCGGAAAGTATTCGTCAAAGTTTTGTTTGCAGAAAGGTCTAGGAAATTATAATTACAGTGTAGGTAGCATAATTGTACATGGCTCAGCTCTGAACGATTCCTCAACATTGCAAGTATAACATGTTTTTATGTTTTGAGTCGGAGACAACAATTAATAGAAATAATTAGCAACAATTAACACACCATTATTTGTTACACTATCCTGGTCAACACCCAAATCACCGAAGCTATTATTCTTTGCAGAATCTTTGACGACATTCGTGACGGTGTCTGAGGTCAGAGGTTGGGTTGGATCTTCATCAAAACTTGCCGTGTATTCGGCGACCACACTTCCGCTTCTGTAAAAATCGAAAAATCACTTTTAGAAAAAATATGAAAATTTGCCATAAAATTCTATCAAATCATATTATTCATTACTAAGAAGCCTTTTAACATGTAAATCAATGTCTCTTTAGAAACTTTTATGCCACCAAAATTGATTCCTTTTGTTGTAGAAAAGGATTAAACTCGTGTTTTATCGGAGGATTTTATGTGCCACCACAGTTTTTGAACGCACGCATTTGACAATTATGTTTAAATATCCTTATCTTTACCAATTTATGCACAAAGAAATAAACCTCAATTAAAATTGAATTCGAGTCTACTGCAAACTTTTTCGGAATGGTGTGGTGTGCTGTTCGGAGTGGTGTGCAAACTGGCATCTAACTTTAAGTCAAATAAAAAATCTAGCACAATGATAAACTTACGTGAATGTTACATCGATAATGTCTCTGAACTTCGACTTCATACTGCTATTGTCAAACGCTTTCTTCAGCTGCGAAATACGCAAACAAGCTATATAGATTATTGATAACACCGCCGGTTAAAGTAAATAATTGTGGAGCCATGTTAGTTCTAAACCCTAAAGGACAAAATATTGTTTTCAGCTAAGCACACCAAACTGAGACGTGAATTGTTTTCAGACGGTAGAATTACACATCCATAAAGGAATATTTCATATTTTGAAGATTATTTCCTATTAAAATATGTTATAATTTTGCGGTTTTCTCTGTGGTTGATGCAGAAATTCACTATTCTTTAATTAATGATAATTATTTCGTTTTGATTGGGTAAGTAGGAATATGACATCATATTCACGCTTGTAATCTACAAAGTACATGAAATTTTAAAAAGGTAAAAAGTCATACCGCATTGAAAAGACGATTTTTGAGAGCTTTATATGCCCCAGTGGTCTTATCAGCCAAGTCACTACTCCAAACTGCACCATTTGTAATCCGCACGTGTCCTGTGACGTAAGCAATTTTTGTTGGTGCAAAGGTCGTCGTAACACTTGAAGAGATAATTGAAGACGAAAGCGTTGGTGAGACGTATACTGACGTCGAAATTCCAACAGGCGATGACGTCATGGAAGATGAAGACAAAGTTGATGTAAGGATCGACGAAATCATAGGTGTTGATTGTATGCCCATAGAAGTCGAAGAATTTGTTGACATGTATGATGTCATTAATGAAGTCATATTCGCTTCTTGTATCGTGGATGTCGGATGAAGGCTACTGGTTGACGAGATTGATACCGGCGTTGTAGAGACTGTCGAAGATATGGCAACAACTGTAAAATATCAATAAATAGAAGGTTAGTAGCTCGTATCTTACGGATAATAACCTTATTTAATAAATGTGAAATTTCTTCAACCACGCAATATGCATTAAACACCATATGAATATAAACATTTATAACTTATATCACTCGTATTTGACTATCTAACTATTTCATGAATTAATTTAGTTTTTACATCAGATTTTAATATGAAAATAATAAATACATTATCAAGGGCCTATGGCAAACGGTTAATCGTATCGTATATAATAAAATACTTATGTAAAACGAGACTATTTTGCACATCAACTGATAGATGTACAAATTGCGATCAGATAACATTTAGCAGGTGTTCTTCAGCCAATCAAAACTCGGAAAGTATTCGTCAAAGTTTTGTTTGCAGAAAGGTCTAGGAAATTATAATTACAGTGTAGGTAGCATAATTGTACATGGCTCAGCTCTGAACGATTCCTCAACATTGCAAGTATAACATGTTTTTATGTTTTGAGTCGGAGACAACAATTAATAGAAATAATTAGCAACAATTAACACACCATTATTTGTTACACTATCCTGGTCAACACCCAAATCACCGAAGCTATTATTCTTTGCAGAATCTTTGACGACATTCGTGACGGTGTCTGAGGTCAGAGGTTGGGTTGGATCTTCATCAAAACTTGCCGTGTATTCGGCGACCACACTTCCGCTTCTGTAAAAATCGAAAAATCACTTTTAGAAAAAATATGAAAATTTGCCATAAAATTCTATCAAATCATATTATTCATTACTAAGAAGCCTTTTAACATGTAAATCAATGTCTCTTTAGTAACTTTTATGCCACCAAAATTGATTCCTTTGGTTGTAGAAAAGGATTAAACTCGTGTTTTATCGGAGGATTTTATGTGCCACCACAGTTTTTGAACGCACGCATTTGACAATTATGTTTAAATATCCTTATCTTTACCAATTTATGCACAAAGAAATAAACCTCGAATGAAAATTGAATTCGAGTCTACTGCAAACTTTTTCGGAATGGTGTGGTGTGCTGTTCGGAGTGGTGTGCAATCTGGCATCTAACTTTAAGTCAAATAAAAAATCTAGCACAATGATAAACTTACGTGAATGTTACATCGATAATGTCTCTGAACTTCGACTTCATACTGCTATTGTCAAACGCTTTCTTCAGCTGCGAAATACGCAAACAAGCTATATAGAACATTGATAACACCGCCGGTTAAAGTAAATAATTGTGGAGCCATGTTAGTTCTAAACCCTAAAGGACAAAATATTGTTTTCAGCTAAGCACACCAAACTGAGACGTGAATTGTTTTCAGACGGTAGAATTACACATCCATAAAGGAATATTTCATATTTTGAAGATTATTTCCTATTAGAATACGTTATAATTGTGCGGTTTTCTCTGTGGTTGATGCAGAAATTCACTATTCTTTAATTAATGATAATTATTTCGTTTTGATTTGGTAAGTAGGAATATGACATCACATTCACGCTTGTGATCAACAAAGTACATGAAAATTTTAAAAAGGTAAAAAGTCATACCGCATTGAACAGACGATTTTTGAGAGCTTTATAAGCCCCAGTGGTCTTGTCAGCCAAGTCACTACTCCAAACTGCACCATTTGTAATCCGCACGTGTCCTGTGACGTAAGCAATTTTTGTTGGTGCAAAGGTCGTCGTAACACTTGAAGAGATAATTGAAGACGAAAGCGTTGGTGAGACGTATACTGACGTCGAAATTCCAACAGGCGATGACGCCATGGAAGATGAAGACAAAGTTGATGTAAGGATCGACGAAATCATAGGTGTTGATTGTATGCCCATAGAAGTCGAAGAATTTGTTGACATGTATGATGTCATTAATGAAGTCATATTCGCTTCTTGTATCGTGGATGTCGGATGAAGGCTACTGGTTGACGAGATTGATACCGGCGTTGTAGAGACTGTCGAAGATATGGCAACAACTGTAAAATATCAATAAATAGAAGGTTAGTAGCTCGTATCTTACGGATAATAACCTTATTTAATAAATGTGAAATTTCTTCAACCACGCAATATGCATTAAACACCATATGAATATAAACATTTATAACTTATATCACTCGTATTTGACTATCTAACTATTTCATGAATTAATTTAGTTTTTTACATCAGATTTTAATATGAAAATAATAAATACATTATCAAGGGCCTATGGCAAACGGTTAATCGTATCGTATATAATAAAATTCTTATGTAAAAAGAGACTATTTTGCACATCAACTGATAGATGTACAAATTGCGATCAGATAACATTTAGCAGGTGTTCTTCAGCCAATCAAAACTCGGAAAGTATTCGTCAAAGTTTTGTTTGCAGAAAGGTCTAGGAAATTATAATTACAGTGTAGGTAGCATAATTGTACATGGCTCAGCTCTGAACGATTCCTCAACATTGCAAGTATAACATGTTTTTATGTTTTGAGTCGGAGACAACAATTAATAGAAATAATTAGCAACAATTAACACACCATTATTTGTTACACTATCCTGGTCAACACCCAAATCACCGAAGCTATTATTCTTTGCAGAATCTTTGACGACATTCGTGACGGTGTCTGAGGTCAGAGGTTGGGTTGGATCTTCATCAAAACTTGCCGTGTATTCGGCGACCACACTTCCGCTTCTGTAAAAATCGAAAAATCACTTTTAGAAAAAATATGAAAATTTGCCATAAAATTCTATCAAATCATATTATTCATTACTAAGAAGCCTTTTAACATGTAAATCAATGTCTCTTTAGTAACTTTTATGCCACCAAAATTGATTCCTTTGGTTGTAGAAAAGGATTAAACTCGTGTTTTATCGGAGGATTTTATGTGCCACCACAGTTTTTGAACGCACGCATTTGACAATTATGTTTAAATATCCTTATCTTTACCAATTTATGCACAAAGAAATAAACCTCGAATGAAAATTGAATTCGAGTCTACTGCAAACTTTTTCGGAATGGTGTGGTGTGCTGTTCGGAGTGGTGTGCAATCTGGCATCTAACTTTAAGTCAAATAAAAAATCTAGCACAATGATAAACTTACGTGAATGTTACATCGATAATGTCTCTGAACTTCGACTTCATACTGCTATTGTCAAACGCTTTCTTCAGCTGCGAAATACGCAAACAAGCTATATAGAACATTGATAACACCGCCGGTTAAAGTAAATAATTGTGGAGCCATGTTAGTTCTAAACCCTAAAGGACAAAATATTGTTTTCAGCTAAGCACACCAAACTGAGACGTGAATTGTTTTCAGACGGTAGAATTACACATCCATAAAGGAATATTTCATATTTTGAAGATTATTTCCTATTAGAATACGTTATAATTGTGCGGTTTTCTCTGTGGTTGATGCAGAAATTCACTATTCTTTAATTAATGATATTTAATTATTTCGTTTTGATTGGGTAAGTAGGAATATGACATCACATTCACGCTTGTGATCAACAAAGTACATGAAAATTTTAAAAAGGTAAAAAGTCATACCGCATTGAACAGACGATTTTTGAGAGCTTTATAAGCCCCAGTGGTCTTATCAGCCAAGTCACTACTCCAAACTGCACCATTTGTAATCCGCACGTGTCCTGTGACGTAAGCAATTTTTGTTGGTGCAAAGGTCGTCGTAACACTTGAAGAGATAATTGAAGACGAAAGCGTTGGTGAGACGTATACTGACGTCGAAATTCCAACAGGCGATGACGTCATGGAAGATGAAGACAAAGTTGATGTAAGGATCGACGAAATCATAGGTGTTGATTGTATGCCCATAGAAGTCGAAGAATTTGTTGACATGTATGATGTCATTAATGAAGTCATAATCGTTTCTTGTATCGTGGATGTCGGATGAAGGCTACTGGTTGACGAGATTGATACCGGCGTTGTAGAGACTGTCGAAGATATGGCAACAACTGTTAAACATCAATAAATAGAAGGTTAGTAGCTCGTATCTTACGGATAATAACCTTATTTAATAAATGTGAAATTTCTTCAACCACGCAATATGCATTAAACACCATATGAATATAAACATTTATAACTTATAACACTCGTATTTGACTTTCTAACTATTTCATGAATTAATTTAGTTTTTTACATCAGATTTTAATATGAAAATAATAAATACATTATCAAGGGCCTATGGCAAACGGTTAATCGTATCTTATATAATAAAATACTTATGTAAAAAGAGACTATTTTGCACATCAACTGATAGATGTACAAATTGCGATCAGATAACATTTAGCAGGTGTTCTTCAGCCAATCAAAACTCGGAAAGTATTCGTCAAAGTTTTGTTTGCAGAAAGGTCTAGGAAATTATAATTACAGTGTAGGTAGCATAATTGTACATGGCTCAGCTCTGAACGATTCCTCAACATTGCATGTATAACATGTTTTTATGTTTTGAGTCGGAGACAACAATTAATAGAAATAATTAGCAACAATTAACACACCATTATTTGTTACACTATCCTGGTCAACACCCAAATCACCGAAGCTATTATTCTTTGCAGAATCTTTGACGACATTCGTGACGGTGTCTGAGGTCAGAGGTTGGGTTGGATCTTCATCAAAACTTGCCGTGTATTCGGCGACCACACTTCCGCTTCTGTAAAAATCGAAAAATCACTTTTAGAAAAAATATGAAAATTTGCCATAAAATTCTATCAAATCATATTATTCATTACTAAGAAGCCTTTTAACATGTAAATCAATGTCTCTTTAGAAACTTTTATGCCACCAAAATTGATTCCTTTTGTTGTAGAAAAGGATTAAACTCGTGTTTTATCGGAGGATTTTATGTGCCACCACAGTTTTTGAACGCACGCATTTGACAATTATGTTTAAATATCCTTATCTTTACCAATTTATGCACAAAGAAATAAACCTCAATTAAAATTGAATTCGAGTCTACTGCAAACTTTTTCGGAATGGTGTGGTGTGCTGTTCGGAGTGGTGTGCGAACTGGCATCTAACTTTAAGCCCCCCAAAATTAGCACAATGATTAACTTACGTGAATGTTACATCGATAATGTCTCTGAACTTCGACTTCATACTGCTATTGTCAAACGCTTTCTTCAGCTGCGAAATACACAAACAAGCTTTATAGAACATTGATATCACCGCCGGTTAAATAATCTTGAAGCCATGTAAGTTCTAAACCCTAAAGGACAAAATATTGTTTTCAGCTAAGCACACCAAACTGAGACGTGAATTGTTTTCAGACGGTAGAATTACACATCGATAAAGGAATATTTCATATTTTGAAGATTATTTCCAATTAGAATATGTTATAATTGTGTGGTTTTCTCTGTGGTTGATGCAGGAATTCACTATTCTTTAATAAATGCTAATTATTTCTTGTTTTGTTTCAATTAGCGCGTTATTAGGTGAATATTTAAACGACAGAAAACGGTTCAAGCATCCGAAACTCACAATCTATTTGGACTTTATCCTATTTGAATGAATGAACCATAGACAGTGGTACTCTCGGTCCCTACATGTATCTTACTGCACATTCTCAAACACAATGTCGAGATACTCGTTCAATAAAGAGAGATTTTTGATTGGATACGAGTACGAATATGACATCACGTTCACGACTGTGATAAACAAAGTACATGTAAATTTTAAAAAGGTAAATAAAGTCATACCGCATTGAACAGACGATTTTTGAGAGCTTTATATGCCCCAGTGGTCTTGTCAGCCAAGTCACTACTCCAAACTGCACCATTTGTAATCCGCACGTGTCCTGTGACGTAAGCAATTTTTGGTGGTGCAGAGGTCGTGGTAACACTTGAAGAGATAATTGAAGACGAAACCGTTGGTGAGATTGATACTGACGTCGAATTTACGACTGAAGTCGAAATTCCAACAGACGATGGCGTCACGTAAGATGTTGGCATCACAGTAACGACTGGCGACGTCACAGGTACATGTGACGTCGACATTGAAGCATTAATAATTGAAGACGAGGCGGTCATCGTGATGTTGGTTGTTTGCGGGAGTAAAGTTGTCATTACAGGCGCCGTTGACATCGGTATAGAAACTGATACGTTTGCTGTTGTCGTTACACTGCTCACAACAGGTGAACTTCGAATTACTGATGACGTTATAATAGTAACTACAGAGGAACTCATTCCTGATGAGCTGCTTGAAGTTAACGCTGATGACGTCAAGTATGACGACATTTCTGAAGACATCATGATTTCTAAAGATCTGCTAGATGTTAAAGCTGATGTATACACAAATGATGACATAACCGACAATGATCTTTGTGATGACGTTAACTCTGATGATGACGTGTATGATGACATCGTCGAAAAAGAACCGTGTGATGTCATTCTTGAAGTCATCTCCACTGGCAATGAAGCAGCTGTGGTGTTAGAAACAGGCGCCGTGGTCATAGAAGATTTTGGAAATGCCGTTGACGTTCCGGTTGTCTGACTTGGCAATACTGATGAAGTCAGGTTTGCACCAGTATGCACCGATGACGTTATCACTGACGATGACGTCATCATAAAAGTTTCAGAAGGCTGTAATGATGTCACGACGGAATTTCCAAGTGTTGACATCAACTTCGATGACGACGACGTCGACGAGTTGACTGACATATTTGTAAGCTTGGAGCTGACGACTATCGTTTGAGCTGACGTAATATGCGGTTCTGATGACGTCGAAGTGAAGTGCGGTGACGTAGCTGACGCTAATAAAAACGATGAACTGACTTGTGGAGACTGAGTTTTCAATACTGACGACTCTGTACTTGACGAAGACGTTGACGTTATTGTTGACGTCCCTAACGCAGTAGATATTGTCGCTGAAGGTGACTGAGTAGGTGTGGTGCTGTTTCCCGCACGCAACATTTGGAAAGACGTTATATTCATGTATGCTTCTTTTGTCAATGTCAATAAGTTATTAAATAATTGGTTTATATGAAGCAATGTAACTCCTCTGCTTGTTTCTATATCGAAATCTGCTATAACGCTTCCGGGTCTGAAATATGTAAGAAAGAAAATCTCGTCAGCAAGGTAATCGGGCATTTGTAGTTATTTCCCTTAGCACGACAGATGTTTCTCGCTTAGCTGTTATTCGCTTTAAAAATTAGCTAAACGTATACCTGTAACTAAGTAATGATTACCTATAAAGGAGACTCGTGGTTTTAAAAAAATATAATTTCATAACTCTTAATGAAGAAATGAAAATGACTGTAACTTAGTTTTAGTGTAATTCAATTATTATAATTGAAAAAGGCACATACATGTTTCTCTGAATAAGTGAAAAAAAGATTACAAAACTTCATATAGTTATTTCAATTTTCTCTTTTGAGAAAATTTACGCATTGTGCGGCTTAATAGATGTATTGAACAGAATAAGTATTAAAATTAATATAGAAAACTCAATTTAAAATTTCCACCGACTTATAACGTCTACATTGTTACCGTGTAGTAAAATTTATTAGCAAAATTATATACTTAAAGAAATTAGAAACGCAACTTCTTTAAACATAAATTATGTTTCGTGATTAAAGAAGTTGCGTTTTTAATTTCTTTTACTATATTATATGTACTTGAAGAAATTAGAAACGCAACTTCTTTAAATATGAAATATATTTCTTGTTTAAAGAAGTTGCGTTTCTAACTTCTTTTAGTATATTAGCGAATATATAAAGCGAAATACATCAAAAAGAAACGAACTGTGTTTATAAGCCATGAAAAGATGTTTCATATGACTGCACAAATTTCAAGCTCCGCTTAGCAGATTAACCCTTAAAATGTTTATAGATCTGCACTTAATGTAATTTGCAGAGCAATCACATAAGAAAATCAACCATGTAAATGTTTAGTTTTTGCTCAATTCAAAAACAAAGTTCATTATTTTATGTGAGAAAATATTAGACTTGACAGATTTCGTGAACTCCTTCGACGGACATAGACTTATATCGCTGATACATGTAGAGCTATCTTCAATATTTTAGTTGACTTAAAATTATTAATGATATCTTAAATACTGTAAACAATAATAAATATTCGTGGTGTATTCATTTATGTGGATTTCGTGGGCATATCGATACCTAAGTGAATTTTAAACAAACACGAAAAAAAGAAAAGAATTTAAACACAGATTAGATAAATGAGGTCCTCGAATTTAAGTGCCAACGAAAATGGTATGTAACCACGAAATGTTATGCTCACGAATATCAGTCTATCCAGAGTACGACATTTATTAGACTTTAATGTCTTTGATGCGACATTTACTGCAACAGAGCAAGCCTTTAAATTGTTTATTTATATAGCCCTACTGTAGGCCTATAGGTTATTTTGACTGTTACGTCATCAAACATTCTAAAATGACGTCGCATCAAACTTACCGGAAGTCGACTATTTTTATCTCTGCTGTAAAATCTGTATCGTTGAAGGCACACTCCAACTAAAATAAAGAAAATATACACATGTATTTAAGTTTTCATGAAAGAAATTATTTAACTTAAACCAGTTTTTACAATATAACTAGAATACGAGTATAACTTTCCAATTCGAAGAATTAAATTTCCGTAATGAAACACAAGTAACCTCAACTGAAGCTGACTTTAGAATCGCAGTATTTTTGCGAGCACATTTCGAAACCTGGAGAATTTTAAGTTTGTAGCGGAAGCAAGTCATCAGAGAAAACCGGAATAGATTTATACTTTAAATCTCACGCCACATTGGAATTTTACTTAACACATAAATTTTACATTAATCAAAAATTAACACTCATTATTGTTACAAACATTTTTACATTATAGCTAATTAAAAGCTTTAGGCCTACACCCTATAATATTTTAAATCCAGAATGTGGAAGAATATCACTGGAAACACACATTTTAATGGTATTTCATAATGGTACATGTAGGCAATGTTCAAAGTAATATTTTCACTAATTAAATCCAACATGTAGTGTCGCTTAAATCCATAATGAATCACTTTTAAAAATCCACAAATGAATACTTTGTTCACTTTTACTCGTAACAAAATTCTGTTCCGAAAGTCAGAAAGTCTTAACTATTTGTATATGAAACAAGTTACAACATAATGACTTAATTGAAGCTTTAAAAATAATGAACATTACCAAACAAACACTCATGTATAATAAATGTGAATCTTTAGGAATTTTCAAAATGAACATATTTTTTGCTAAAAGACCAATAATTACTTGATATCATACCATAAAATTTGAAATAAATGAAACATACTTAAAGATACAAAAAGAATTTCAAATTTATTTTAGGCTTTTCAGTAATCAAAATATTACAATCGCGAGGTTCGCGACAAAATTCATGACTTCCTACATTTTATATGAAAGAGCTATGAGATCTTAAGAATTCCAATGGGCTGTAGTATTCTTCAATAAATAATTCATTTCGCGCGATTCTCTACAAGTATTACGAAGGAATTGTGAGATACAAGGAATTCCCATGGACACTAATTTTCCTCAATAAAAATTAATTCCATAACTTTTATGCTATGCACTGTATATTTCTTTGGGGGCCTTTAAATACACGATGAATATGTCCGCGGGATGCACATAACATATTTTCCCTGCATACTAATGAGTTTCCAGTATAAGTTTTTCTAAGTGTAGTAATGAGTTTCCAGTATAAGTTTTTCTAAGTGTAGTAATGAGTTTCAAGTATAAGTTTTTATCACTTACCCACTTAGTGAGATTCGTTGCTAGAGATCTGCTCTGCGGAGACAATATGTCTGAGTATTCTTCTAACCAGGTTATATTTAAATACACTGAACCGAGAAACGATGTATGCAGTGCTGAAAAAAAAGAAATTACACTCATTATTATAAAATCTGACCCATTGTATCGAATTTATATATAAAAAACACTGAACCGCAAAACGATGTATGCAGTGCTGAAAAATAGAAAAAAAGTTATTTCAAGCATTATTTAATCTAGGACAAGGGCAGGTCAAGGAGAAATGTGTGTCTGAACAGCTGACGTCAATCCATGAAATGACGTCATAAAATTGAGCAGACGAAATGGCTTAGTATGCATTTTTAGGTAAAATCTACATTGTTTAGTTCACATGTGCAACACAATCATCTACTTTTAATGAGAAGGAAAATAGTTCTTTTTAAATAAAGTAACAAATAAAAAGCTGAAAAAAAAACGAAACGGAGACCCCACGAGAACGACATAACACGATCGTCACACAATAATTTTGCGAATTAATTAATTTCAAGTCTAAAGCTGTGATTATTGTTTACTTTGTTGATGAAGCATGTATTATTTTTTTATCAATACGTCATAATTACACGCGGTTTTATGCTGATGAGTCTTAGGAAAAATAAATCAGGAATGACTTTAAATGCCACTTTCATGGTAAAAACAACATGAATTGCATTAAATGCATGCAAGATTACATGTACAACAAGATTTCACGCCTCTGTTTTGAAATCTTTATAAAAAGGGGAGCTTGGCAGCCCCTGTAAAATAAGGTGCTGGAGATGCTACATTACAGCAAGCCGGCTATATTATGAAGGATAATGACCTAATAATTGCTTATTTTGGAGGTTTTAATATCAGACAGTTGTCATCTAGACAATGATCATTTTATGGTCAGTTTGACAACCGTGTCTTTTCAAATCTATCGCCCTCTGTCAAACTTCTGTCATAGCGGTTAATAATGATATATGCCGCTTTCAATCTTTATTTTATTTCAATTGAAGCTCTGGGGTTGTTAACCCTTTTCTTATTTCAATTGGCATAATTATAACAAACATGCTCTCTCTCTTCATCTCTTCTTTTTCTTTGCGTGGGGAGGCTGTGTTTTGCGAGTGTGGCGATTCCTATTATGCATATTTCACTTTTTTTTCATGGGGATATGGGTGTTATCCATTGGTAGACATTGTAAAGCTAGATCAGTGGCATCCGATTAGGATCTACACTGTTCACTGTTATGTGGGTTTTTTTCTGACCAAGAAATGAACATTGTAAATTAAGATCGGATGGCTCTGTCACCAGTAGATGGGCCTTCAGTTTGTCACTTTAAGCGTCGTTATTGTTACATTTGACGTCAATTGTTACTCTTCCGTTCGTTTTATCTTCATTGGTATTTTTTTCTATGTCAAAATAACCCATTCCATCTTCAAATATTGAATCATCACCATCTCTATAAAGTCTATAAAGCATTTTACCCAAGCAGGTTCTCGACGTTAATTTTATTTACAAACTTCACGTCTTTTGAGTGTTGTATCTAGGCTGAAGATAACTATGTCTGCCAAGCAAATAAATCAAAAACAACTAAAAGGGCTTTTTCCGCTAAGCCAAACACAAACTTGATGCAAAACTTCCGACTTTGTTAAACACACTCTGTTGATGAAAGACGTTTATTTTATTTAAAGAAAAAAAGATAGTTTATGTATGAGTAAAGTGTGAATTTGATATCTATGACTAATGAATCCAGACAAATGCACTAGGTAAAACGGAACTTTTATGGGCTAAACAACCGATGATGCGAGAATCACTAGGTTGAAGTCAAATTCTTGCAGCTCCTAAACACAGTCGCCACTTCTCGACCTATATTTGATATTGTCCCATTAAGATCTCAAATTCATTGCGACTGATTCCATTTTGTAAAAGTTGACGAACACGTTTCGGAACAATCGTAATGGCGGAAAAGTTTCCGGAACATTCATAAAGACGGAAACGTATCCGGGAGATTCAAGATGTCGGAAAAATCTCCGGAAGATTCTTAATGTCGGAAAAGTCTTCGGAACAATAATAATGTCGGAAAAGTTTTCGAAACATTCTTTATGGCGGTAAAGATTCCGGAACATAAGTAATGACGTAAAGGCTACGGAACATTTGCCAAATCGTACAAAGTTGGTATTTATTTGAGAATGAGCTTGATTCGTGTTTTCACAATAGTTACATTGTAATATATAAATGCCGCCAAAATTATTTTCCTATCATGTACACTTGTCTATATGTCTGTTCTCGAGTCTCCAAGACTGACTAGAAAATAAGTATTTGAAAGAAAAACCAGACAAGAACATAAAAAACAGTGTCACCATTCGTTGGCGAAAACCAATTCTAACTATGGCGTTGCATCTTGTTTACTTGCGGTATATTTTGAACCCGGTGTTTTCTGTTTAATGCGATACATGTATATAATATTTGTTGTTAATTTACCTGACAACAGTAATATAGATGTAATACATTTAGATGATGCATCAAACGTTAATCGTGGTGTATTTTAGTCATGGTTTAATAACTGTTTGGCGTGATATTAGTCATACAATAAACACAATCATTACATCTTTCTTTTTATAGGTTTTATTTTTTAAACGTAATACATTCACGGTAAAGGGGATTTTGAAACGGTTTAATTGCACAAACTATCTCACATTTAGTCTCAATCATCGTTGAAGTTTCAAATATTTTAATGGAGTTGCATTAAAATCAGGAAGATCTCACTTAAAGTTAAATTGGCTAAAGTATATATACCTCATAGAGTAATTTCGCTGGGCTTCAAAATTAATTCATTTACATGTACCCTTTCATAAAATACAGACAATTTAAACCCGCGCAAAAGATCATAATACCACCGTTGTGTTTTTTTTTTCGCAGTTTTATTTTTTGTATGATATTAACCCAGCTCCCCCAACAAAAATAAACAATGCACGGTTTATCTTTAGAAATAATGTAATAATGCGCGAATTGTATCGCGCAAAACTGGAGGTCTCACATAACTGAATAGCAGGATGTCCTTATTTGCGCTCATTTTCGAAATATCGATTTTAAAAAGGAGGTCTCACACAACTAGACCTTCATCCTCTGTGCCAAAATTTGTACTGAGAAGGTATTTGATACACTATATACAGAGATTTCAATGGCTTTTAAAAAACAGGGGTCATCTGACGCCTAAAAATTTTTAAGGGTTCATAATCAGATGAACACAAGTCATATCATGTTTTCATTGAACTTTACTTCTTATAAAATCGCTGTAACTTCATTTTAACTTTGTTTTCATGGTTCATCATATTTTAAATCCAAAGGACAAAATTTCTATCTTTATTCTAGAAAAATTTGACCACTTCCCCTAAATCATCCTGCATCAAAATAACACCAAACTCAAAATTAGATGCATCAAACTGCAAGAATCTGCATCAATTGAAATCACTGTATATACTGTAAAACGGATAAAAACACACGCGTGAACAAATGCGCTACTGTGTGTGAATTCTTAATTGTTCACCCTAGTGTTTCATTCTACATATGTAATTAAACATTTCATTTACATCGTAATTATTTAATTAATGTAAATTAAACTGGCGAAGATGTAGGAGTTGTCATTAATTAGAAGATGCAAAGTATAGTATGGTCGACATCTATGTGTACCGTAGTTAATGTACATGTAAGACTTGCGGATTTGTTTCTTGCTTCCAGTTGTCCTCCATGGGTTAGAGTCTTCCCAGGTAGCATTACTGAATATGGCGATGCTCTGTTAAAGTATCATGCGATACAGGAAAACCATTCATGCGACAACCACAAAAAACGTACATTTTACATCCCGTCTGTCAACCTTGCCCCAATTCAAAATTATGTATCACACGTGGTTAGTAAATGCACCTACCGGTAAATCCATTAATAGGAAATTCACTTTTAAAACTCTTAAATAAGCAAACTATTAAAATGAAAATGACCATTGCATGAAGGTTAAGATTAAGCATATTTCGCGCACTGGAACTTGAAGTGGGATAGTTCAAACAATTAGCGAAATATAACCATACTGATATATACTCGTATATTAACCGTTTGCTCCATAGATACATATTTTATCAAGGCTAAAAGATTCTGATCAGTCTGATCAAGTTCTGTACTGTTTGCTACTAGATCAAATGATGCGAGATGATTCCTGTGCTAACTAAGCGCCATTTGCGGATCCTTTAAAAAATTCGTCGCGAAATTAAATAGCTCCGCAGTACCGCAAACATACAGTACACAGACAGTAAGTGCACCGAGTGCATGCTTGCTAATGCGTGCGCATTGTGTTTTATGATCATCATGAAAGAATGCATGTTTTAACAATGACAATGACTTTCTTGTTGTATTCATTTTAACGACGAATTTAATATCATGATTTTTCTTAGGGGCATCCAAGAAGCAAGGACATGCGTTTTGTAAAAGCAATCATAAACGAGCTATTTAGGAAAGGGTCTATATTTTGTAAACGCAAAAACTTTTATCTAAAATTTCAACTGTTGATGCATGAGATTATGTACATGTATTGTTTGTTCATCTTATTTTCGCGCCAATTTAATTTTGTCCAGTCTAATGACTTGAGTAAGAAAAAAAGGAAATAGTTAATGTATTACTGTGCGAGGTTTTGAGATCATACATTAATCGCCTTTTGAAATACACGGATGATAATGTCTATAAAACATATAGCTTTAAAAAATAACCGTGAGAAAAGCCCATTATTAAGCCCAAAATTTAAAGTAAGCAATATGAACTCACAAAAAGATGTTTTTCGTTATGATAAAGACGAAACTGTCAACAACTGCAGCGTAATAATAAATCATTATAACATAAATTAATGCAATGTGACCTTTAGAGTCTGTTAAAATGAATGTTTGGTTTAAGGAGCCAATGTAATAAGCCGGTGTTAACTCATGCGCTACAGCACCGTCTTTCTGTCTGAGTGGGTGTCGGAATTACATGGCTATGCTCTGTCGCCGCGAAGGTGCGGGTTCGATCCCCAGTAGAGGCAATTTCATTCGAAAGAAATGGAAACGTATCAAGTTAAACATGCGAACGACAGACGTTTACATAAGAACAGTATTAGTGAGCTTTAGGGGTGGTAAACATTACGCGTTAGCCACGACGCCTCCGATTAGAACATTCATCGCAAAATTCTAAAAATATGCTGTTTGCTTGTTTGATTGTAATTTAGATATTTGTTCGTGTCGCTACCAGAAGCCTATATGAGCGACGCCTCAAGAAGAGTGTTAGTTATATTTTTAGTTTTTTGGAGGATATGGAATGATACAGAGGGCTATCCAATTCCAGAATCGCCCTGGTTCTTTTAACTGCCATTACACTGGACCACGGGAATACGCTGCTGTAAATGGAGTTGCATAATATGGCGGCATATGGGTCAGGGGCGGTATAATGATACCCGAAGGTCCTGACACATCATGTGTCATGTGGTTTTATGTTACTAAGGTTACGCTTTGAAAAGGTTTAACAAGTGATGAGGGAGTATTACAGAGTTTTAGGTTACTACATTGCTTCATTGCAAATATGACCCAGCTGTCTTAACAACTTAACGTACCTTGGTTGACTGAATTAATGAAACAGGATAAAATAAAATTAGCAAAAATGAAATACCCCTTTTAAACCCCATCCAAATATTTGTCAATATCATTTGAAGTAAACTTAACATTTAAACCAATTGTTTTTGATATTCGTACAAACGAGGTACTTAGTCATTTCCCTCCACTTACAAAAATTAAAATTTTTCTTTTAATTTTGGGGATTGTACGCAAAGATGTTATCTCTCTATGCATTTTATCCCTAATTAAGGGTCATGTCTCGGTCATCTAAACGTTTTAAAATATGTGTATAGCTACTTTGCATTGAGGCGATTTTAAAGGGGATCGACAAAGTATGAGCCAATTAAGAAGTAATGTGCTTATTTGAGAAGAGTTTATCCCAGTCGAAAAATCTGACATAAAAAGCTCCTAATGGGTGAATGCTCCCAAACTGACCATAACTAACAAACTCTGCATGAGGCTATTCAGTCTGGAAGGTCTTGCTGGGTGAAATACGAAACCGGTGTAGAATTTATTTAATAACGCCGTGAGAACAACAAATATTGGTACAGTGAAACAGTAAGTTGGTATCCTAAGACCAACCATCGGCAATTTACATTCAAATACATGTAAAAGGGGCGAGAGTCTTAATATCGCACATGGCGTAACTGTGTTATTTGTGGGTTTGTGTGCGAGAGGAAGAGGTGTGAAAGAGTTACGAATTGTTACAGACAAAACGAAAAACTCACTCCATGCTCAACCACTTTTGAGATTTCTGATATGTTCGCGTTGGCATTACCATTATACATTTGAAACCCGGCTTTTTAAGACCACCTTTTTGACATGGAAAGGTGGCCGTTTTAGCGGGATGGTCTTATTCAGGGTGGTGGATATTAAGTAAACATGTGTAACATGTGATGGTGAAATAGTGGTCTGAATACTTGACTGGTCCTTCATTCAGGGTTATCTAATAGCTGGTTTGACTGTACTTTTACTATTATACAGTATTTGATCAGATTTTTTTTGCAGAGATTTGGTTGAGTAATAAAATGCATTTAACTCAGGAAAACCCTTTTTCATAATCAGAGGTCAACCAGGCTGCCATACTGCTAGGTTGCCAACTTCACCAACATTCAGAATACATAGAGTAAAACAAAACAACTGCCGTTACTGTTAGCGACTACTGTTAAGTTTCTTAAAAAGAGGCTTAACAATGTAAAGGTAAATAAACAAACAAACGTACGAACAAGGCAAACTGACCTTATATCATTAAGGTTTCTTAAGAAGGATACTGTAATCATACTATATAAATAAAGATATCTCGAATTTATCTTTACAATAGGGTGTCATGTCAGGTTAATCAAGCTGCAGAATCTCTTGTGAAGTGTACTTCAAATGTTCAAATGCTTTAAAGGCAATTAAGACGTCCGATAGCAGAAAAATATGATAGTAAGGTCTCTGAAAATTATTAAGTACAGCGCAGTTTTCGCCAGCAGGTGAAGAAACTAATGTCGGCAATCTTCGGCTATCTCCGCTACACTAGGAAAGTCTGATTCCAAAAAAGGTCTCCGATATCTTCCGGTTGTAACAAGTAAAAGACCATTTATACGAGTTAAATTTAAGGTATAAAATGCTTTGTGTGCACACCCCTACTTTTCATTTGTGTGAGACCTCCCTGTTTCAAATCGATATTTCGAAAATGAGAATAAATAAGGACACCTAGCTATTCACTTGTGTGAGACCTCATGTTTGAATTTATTTCTTATTCAGTAAATAATCTCGTTATTTCTAAAGGCCAAATGTACGGTATAAAATGCTAAGTGTGCACATTTTGTTTAGTCACTCAGCACACTAAACTGACGAATATTCCACCTTTACCTGCATAAATTACCATAATACGTGTATAAATAATTTTGTAAAATAAAAATCTGGAATATTTCTTTTTTGCGGACTATTACTTTTGTGTGCTTTGCGATTGAAAATAAAGCACGAAATAAACGCTGAAGCAAAACTTTATAAGATTATAATAACACATTTTATCATGAGCATTATGAGTAAATAAAATACTAAATTACAGTTCCGCAGAATTTTGAACCCGCTAAATAAATAATACAACCGACAAACTTTTGTGGTCATTATATTTCGTTAGGATTTATTTTTTTCGCGTAGGGATTGCGCGAAATCAAACCCTAGCGAAATCTAACGATTACGTATCTCATCCTAAGAGTTAAATGCAACTGTGCGAATTTAAGTCTGCGCGAAAATGTTATTTGAGTCTTCTACGCGAAATTTCTTCCTCGCGAAATTTAATGATACTACAGTATTTCCGACATGTTATGGTTCATCTCAGCACGTTTGAACAAATCTAATATTATTCTAATGTATATTTACCCTGCATTCAGATTTTCTTTTCAATTTGTACCTGTTAATGATATACGACCACTTTTAAAAACTTTAATAAAGACTCTCTTAAAATTCAGTGACGGTCACGACACATTCACATTCAGAGATTTATGAATGTGGAAGATTCATTGATAAAAATCTACCGGGTCGTTGTAATTCTATGTACACATGATCAGCAAATATTAGGACGATTTCAAAAGCTATCAAAGAAATGGTATCTTGTAAAATCTAACCACAAGTATGTCATAGAACGTTCTTATTTGGTACTTTACTACTGTATACATGTACTTTCTACAGTACCGACCAGTAGTTTTTAACCTGTCCCAAAATGTAACCTCGTACCTAAAGGTTTCGGTCCAAACAGTGTAATACATTTTGACCCACGTAAATTTCTGACCGGAAAAGGATAACCTTTGTTGATAAAATAATCTTTAAAAAGTACTGCATGACTTGTTACACGAAGTAGTTGTTAAAAGGATGAATACATGTCTGTATTCAACACATACAAAGCTATCTAAATCGTAATCAATGAAATTATAATATTTTGCGATGTAAATAAGACACTTGATCTACGGTGTATTTCATGTTGATTTATTACCGCAGTAAAAAACTTAATGATTAAATTTAAGTTAATACAGGCTTCGCGTAAGGATGAGTCATTAACTTGTTTTAAATTCGATATTGTAACAGGCATATCCTACATCAGGACTCGAACCTCGGATCTCCGGCTTACCATGCCGACGCTCTACCAAATGAGCTACCAAGGCTACCTGATGTCAGTCTTACTACATTCCTCCCCACTTGTACGAGAAATTTCAAATTTACATGGCAAATGTCCACAAGGGACTGTCCTGGCTCGGGTCGAATAGCCCAGCATATGCTTTGCTCCAAGGGTAACTCATTTCCGTTGTGGCAATTTTAGGTAAAATAAGTAGACTCGATTAGGACTCGAACCTCTGTTCTCCGTTCGTTCGTTGAACTACGTACTCGATGCCCCTTTACCCCATAAACGACGGACCCTAAAATCGCCTGGTGATATCATAAGTGTTAACATTATTTGAGAAAATGCTAGTAAAGATTCACCAGATTTGCCTCCTTTACCTGTGTTATTCAGTATACATCTGGGCTGAAGGTTATAAAGCTGAGTTTGGAAACCAGTCTCAAATCTCAAGCTTCTGATTGGCTGATTGGTCGCCATTTCAGCCAATCAGATGCTTGAGATTTGAGACTGGTTTTCATGCTCAGTTTTATAACCTTGGGTACAGTTAAAAATGAATGTCTGCTCGGTATGAGTTAAGTGCGCTTTTTTTTTGTTTTATTAGTTTTGAGTGATCAGACGGTCACTGGTCAGCAGATCATATAACTGAGATTTGAGAAAACTATCAAAAGTGTCAGTTTTGGAATTTAACTCAATTTTAACCCATCAGCCAATTGCGATTTGAGACCGGTACGCAGAAAAAAATGTTTTTGGCCCAAGGGCTACCAGGTGTGTAAGTTTCATCAAAACGACTCTTACCAGTCTACTATTCAAAACACTGTTAGACGCGGTACACGCTTAAGCGACCGAAATGTTCTTGGATTAGAGCAAGTTCGATATTTTTCCTACACCCTGTAGAGATTTTAAGGCGTAGGAATCGATGATATTTTAACAGGCCACTGCACACAGAGATCTGGTATGTCGCTGGATAATGATACTGCAATATGAATTACTTTATCAATAATAATCAAAAGTAGATGATGTCAATAGCATTCAAGATGTGTGTTTAAGGACCGCCTTGCTGTGTACATTCAACATTGATTAAAGCAACTCGGTTAAGTTACATGTAGCAGAACGGCAGATCAGCATAATGAAACATTTTCAATCTGCCAGCAGACGGGGCACCAAGCAGAATGAAAATAATTATAATGAGTATATTTTCATTCTGCCAGCAGAGTGGGAAAACCATTAGTCCAAGAACGAAAGTATGAATGAACATAAATACATTCTGCCGGCAGACTTGGCTGACCAGCAGAATTAAAATATTTTCATTTGGCTGGTTTGTCCAGGCTGCTGGCAGAAAGAAAATATTATCATTCTGCTGTTCTTCCATTCTTTTAACGTTATGGATAATTGGACAGCCGCGTGGTAGACAAGCAAATTTGTATAAGTATTTGTAAGTATGGATAGGTAGACAATTACGTGATACACAGTTTAAATACATGTACCTAGGAATGTTCGTATGCCAGGTATTGCGAACTAAATATTTATCAGTGATCCGTACTTGTTGTCGAAATTTATAACTATACAAACCCGACATGCAATGATGACCGCATCCATTACTGCAACATTTCTCTTCGGTTCGACACTCGGTGTCATTTGAGCATAGTTCATCACAAGTTCCCGCCACAAATGGCTCCGGACACATCCCCGGGTGAACTGAAAATAAAACAGTAAAACTATACATATAAGATTCATAAGATAATTAAGATTGTATAAAATTCTTTGTAAAATTTATACAGGTACTCTTTAATTCAAATATCAGGGGCCTGTACTTTATCAAGAAAAATAGAGAATTTTATAACTTAAGGTACACCCATGTTAATATCTTTGCAATTAATGTTGAAAGTAATACAATGGCCCTTCTTTTTCATCATATTTATACAGAAGAGAGGTAAAAAACGTGGTAGAAAACAGCATGGCATCAAAGATATTAATGTGGATGTATTTGAAGTTATAAAAAATATTATTTTTTCGATAAATTCTGCTGCTGTTACTGCTGCTGCTTCTAAATTGTTCATACTAACAAATGCATGTGGTTGAGATATTTAATAAACCCTTTCCTTGATATATACGCATTTTTACGCATGTGCGACCAGTGTAGATCCAGATCAGCCGGCACATCCGTGCCGTCTGATCAGGATCTGCACTGGTCGCATTTTGGTCAGAAATAACCTAATGAATCAAAAAGCGAACAGTTTAGATCCTGATCAGACCGCACGGATGTGCCGGCTGATCTGGATCTAAACTGTTCGCTCTAGCAATAAAGGTGTATCTATACAGGAAAGGGATAAGTTCATCTAGCAGTCTTAGGTTCATATTTCAGTATTACTCGGCCTTTTTAATTTGCAATATTACGAAGTAACACATTATATTTCTGCAACTAAAATTTCAAATAACAGCTGGTCTATATTGGTCTGACTGATACAGGGAGCTTCATCTTAACGCGATATTTGTAATATTTCGATAGAATAATAAATTTCGACATGATCCGCCTATTAAAACGTCAGATTTTGACAGGGGGATTTTAATTTTAAATCAGATGAGAGTTGCGATAAGTTTTGGATACCAATTTTTAAAATCTCTTTTGGACCTAGACAGGCACCAATATCACTAACATTATTGTACTCAAACTTTTTTTTTAACCAAACACATTTATTTAAGTACCGGGTCGTTTTGGTCATCGGCTTTAGAGGTTTTAATACAAATGAAATACAATCTTCATATATATAATCATGGAAATATTTTAGTTAAAACCAAATCCTGCTGATGTATTCCAGAATATAAGTTAAGTTTAAACTCATATTGTTTGAGTATAAACCAAAATATTTGATGGACAAGAATAATCAGACAACAAATTTTCCTATCTGCATTTAAAACACAAAATATCATAGAAATTTATTCTAAAAACCAAGTAAACTATGTGTTGTATCAATGAAAATAAAGATGCACACTGTGATATAAATCAAAATCAGTATGTGATCTTCTATTTCCTACCTTTTGTATTGCTTGCACTGCTAATGCAAGCAATAAAAATACCATTAACTTGACAATATAGTAACTCGACAATCATGGGACAATCATTTTAAATATGGTATATATGTATATTTGTTTACATTTTGATCGCTATTATAACTTAATGTATTCTTTATGAAAATTGCTGACTTAAGGGCTTACCACACTCCTCTCCATCACGTTCATGGATAAAAAGAAAATTATCAAAATCTCAATAACAGCAAAATGCCGTTCAATGAAACTTTGCACGTATTGGGGAGGAGTGTAGTAAACCCTTAATAAAACATTAAACTCATTCAAATCTGCTTTCCTAGGTCAGTACAGAGTATCACGTGACTGTCTGCTCATCCTTAAACCATTATAACCTTACATGTTAACGTTATTGTTAAAATGTGTGATTGTTTTCATTGACAATTGATGATTGTTTCGTTATCAGTTGTGAATACGGTTCAAACAGTTATCTTTTGTGACATACCTGCTTTTTGATCAATACGTATACAGATAGCAAACTACTCAATAAGGTACAACGGTGTTGTTGATTTCAAAATGATGAATTTGTCTATATACAAATGCATGTGTCTGCACTTTGTATATGTAAATACACGTACATGTAAATAAATGGTAAGTGAAGGTAAACTGCATTCACTGTCGCTTTACTGAACAACTAACACCTAGGCTACTCATCTTAAGAACACATTACAAATATTTGTATTTAGCTCACTCCATGCATTCGTCAGTACCCATACAGAAAGGTGGACATGGGAAATTATGAATAATTTTAAGGCGTCTTCCATGAGAATGCTAAAACAACAATTTGCTGTGTTAAACAGTTTGAATTGATTAAACTAATAGCTGCTAATTCAAAACCTATTCGCATACTAACTATAAGTTCAACTGATATAGTTGTAAGTTAACTTATAACTGACAACTAATATAACCCGCGTTAAAATGGTACTTTCACGGCGTCACGTAAAAACGAACAACTTTTGCTGTAGGATATTAGCAATCAAAATCTGCCTTTAAATAGGACTTTCACGGCGTCCCATAAAAACGATCAACGATTGCTGTAGGAACCATAATCCGCCTTATAATAAAACTTTCACGGCATCCCATAAAAACCATCAACATTTGCTGTAGGAGTCTTTTTGTAGACACTCAGATTGTCAAGCTCATTAGGTTTGTGAGTAATATGCCACATAACGTGTTTATAAGTGTCTATATTTTATATCTTCGAGTTGACAGATGTCCACACGTCTACTAATTGTCAGTTAAAAAGGTTTGTTTTCATTCTCGGCGATTTTTCAATATGATTCTGACATTTTCAACAAATTAAACTTATCAACTCGAGCTGTTGTATGTATAAAAAAGAAAATGTTAGATCGATTTTTTTGTCAAATAAAAACTAATAAAGACAAAAATGACACGACTGAAATGCGTGTTTCTAATATTAATAATCTAATGACACTTTAATTAACTATTTCTATTTAATTTAACTATTGGGATAAATGTTCAACGAAAACAATAGAATAATAAGGGATGAGAGTTATACGAGTATCCTTATAGTAAGATCGTATCCGAATACCGTTCATGTATCCTGATACCCGAATATCCGATACGGAAACGTTATTCGGATACCTTTGATTTAAATTCAGTAGTTTGATATACGTTTTGTTGATTATAATTGTAATTGTGTTTAATGCATGACTTCACATCACGAGGAAGAAGAAAATTCACGGATGTAACAAACGAGAGATATCGAAACATTGCAAATCCTGTCACAAAAAAATAAACTTAGCTGTTTGATTCGCAAAACGTACTATGTTTCTAGATTATAGTATAGTATTGTTTTGCCGTTTCAATACCGTTTTCGTAAATATCGCACGTTGATATATGCGCTTTGTCGCATATTGTATACATTTGTCATTGGTAAATGACCTATTCTACGTACGTACGAGGTTACGAGGGTTGGGGAGAGAGGGTTTGGCCACAAAACAGATTTGTGGTATATTGTTGTGTCCTTTTGTCTAACAAATGTATACAATATGAGATATTTGTAAAAAATGAATTTGACATTGAATTTCATGGTCGCGTAAATATATGACAAAGGAATACAAATGTTAATTCTTTCTTGGAAATTGATAGTTCTTTAAACAGACAGAACATATTGTTGTTAGTATCATGATACTCACGTGGGCATTAAATTGATATTTTTGTTGTTAAAAAATTGCTTTTGTATGTGAATAGAATTAGAAAAGAATTTTAGGGATTTTTATGTCTTACTACTGTTCTAACTTTTCTTAATTTATGTAAAATAAAGATACATTATTTAACATTTAATAAATATTTGTTTGCAAAGTTGTATTTAACTGCTTATTGGCGTTAGATTTTGATAATTTTCTTTTTTTATCGATGACAGTGCAATGTAGACCCTTAATAACATTGTTGTCGTTGGTGTTCTTGCTATAAATGCGATTTTTTAAAGTGCATTTATATATCACCAGACTGGATGAGAATCAGGACAATGGATGTCACCTTGAGCTTCGGAAGGTGTCATATTAATTTTGTCTTGTGAAAACAAATATAAATCTTAATAATTCAAGGTTTCAAGGATTACTTGTGATTGTCTTAATTTAAGAGAAATGTCCTAAATACTGGTATGATATAGCATACGACAAAAGCTTATCTTTTCTCATTAGAATTTAATACAGGGGCAGATCCACAGGATGATCAGTAGATTGCTCGAACCTCGTTTTGGGCAGTAATATTTATTTTTTCATGGGGGTTTTAGACCAGAAAGTTTGAAAATATCATGTAAATACATACACTGTTCCAAACGAACCCATTTTTTGAAAATCTTAAATAGGACTCTTGAATTACATATTATAATAAAGAAATAAACTATAATATTGTGGCAATGGGTTATTGTATGCATTATGAACAGATTAGAAGACGCCATTCGTGTCTTTACATGCCCAGGGTCGGATGCAATATTTCCAGAAAAGGACCACAGTTTTTATGGTCTTAGGGTTGATAATGATAAGTTTTAAATTTCTGGTCACAATCTGTTCACAGTCTTAATAGAAATAAAGAGGAATGCCTAAAAGGGAGGTTTAAGCAACTCCACTATATTTCCTCTTGATCTGGCCAACAGGCAGCAACCCAACACACTGCTCGCTTTCAGCAACAGTTCAAAACCTGTTCTGGTGTATGAACCTTCTGAGGATGCACGTATATGCGTACACGTCAAAGATTATCGCGGGTTTACGTTAGACACCCTTTTCGCTGGTAGTTAAATTCATCTCTCATTTTCTTTAACTACGTTTATGTCTTATTCTTTAATTCGTGGTGGTCTTAAATTCGTGGATCTTCCGACGAAATCCACGTAAATCACACAATTACCCAACGAATATTGATATCACAGTTAATAAAGAGAGCCTTAAATTGACAAGCAATTTCGTGGAAGTAGAGCATTTCAAATAGGTTTTAACAAGCTTTTACCTTGAAATTAAAGTTATGTCAACTATATTGTAGTTCAGAACATTTGAACATAATTTCATAAATTTAAATTTCAAGCATGACTTGATAAAGATATTCAATTTAAATTCATTCGTAAATTTAATCCAAGTAACGAGTAGTTGAAGGAGTGTTTAAGGCTTATAATACTTTTATAATTATGTTATGAAATCGGTTATTTGCGTTTGAAAATAATTTGTTGATAACCATTCATGTTTTTTTTTCTTTTAGAAATTGTATGAATGATATGTAGCCACTTAAGAAGGAGTTATTTTACCGCTTAAATATTAAATAAAATGAAAACTTAAAGCTTATGTAAACGTGTAAGCTTATGATAGCTTGTAAGAGCTATTAAAGGAAAATATGAATGAAGCACCAACAACGAAGGTGCTGCTGCTGCTGCTGCTCATAATAATTATAACAACGACGATGATTTTGATGACGTAGCAAAAGGTGATGATGATGATGATGATGATGATGATGATGATGATGATGATGATGATGATGATGATGATGATGATGATGATGATGATGATGACGATGAGCATAATTATATAAGGTGTGTGCAATAAAGCTGAATGCTTAAATCTAAATTTATTCAGTTGCTTAGACCTACCGTGGAGTCAATATTATGATAATTTTCCAGGCCGAAATGAGCTAGGAAAGAACTGGGAAAAACAACAACAACAAAGTAATGAGAAATCATGCTTAAGCGCACAGTATCGCAAATTCCAGCCGCGTGAGCTTTGTTGATCTGACCGATTTAAAATGAAGTGATTTAATATTTTTTATAAACGCTCTCTCCTCCGTGTTTGTTTGTTTGGTTTGTTAAACGGCGATTTGTTTCTAATTTATTTCAATCGTGAAAAGAATGTTCAGCACCTGCGATGTTGTTTAATTGTTTAATCAAAGACCATAGGTTCCGCCAATTTAACAATGAACAATTTAAAAACAAATGAAGAGAAATTGCGTTTTCAATTGCGAACTATCCTAGTAAATTGACCAAAGTATATGTATCTTGTACAGGCGTTTTCTTTATAAAAGCTTCTTTAATGAAAAAAATTGTTTCTAAAGCAAATAGTTATACCGTTATGCATTTTTTAGAAAATAACCACAACAACAACAAATTATATTTACATCGTTGATTTCAGTAACTTCAAAATTTCGTCTTTTTTAAGAAACGTTGGTATATTGTGTCTTATAGAAAGAGAACATGAGAAGGACAGTCACAATAGGCTCATTGTGTCGCCCTTTCAAAGAAATGGCGATAAATAGGGATCGCCTTGTCCGTCCGTCCATCGGTCCGTCCGTCACAAAAACTTAACCTTGGCTATAACTTTTCCATTTCTTAATATTTCTTCATCAAACTTTCAAATTATATTGCTTATGACAACACGGTCATGATTATGCCAACTTTATAGGTCGAGGTCACATTTAATGGAGTTATGCCCCTTTTTGTACTTGGATATTTTTTATTTTGACCAAGCACCCGAGGACGACACAAGCGTTCAAATGAACACCCAACTAGTTTTGTAGATATACACTGCAAATTGGGGATCATCTTTAAGCATTAAATAAAGCAGTAATGCCACGACACTGATTTCACTGCAGTTAGAGGGATGCATGTGGTTACGCTTGGGATAGCAGGAAAGACAGAAAGGGTACACACTGCAAGGAGGAAGGGCACACATTGGTCTTCATAACCCAGAAACAACCGGAAGTTCACGAAAATGTCTCACTGGAATGGTGGTATTCACACATAGTCCTTCAACACCGGAAACTGCAGTAAAATTACAAAAAGTTTGCACTGCAAAGAGATAGACCATAGGATGTGTTTAAACACCAGAATTATCAGGAAAGTCGCGACCGTTGAAGGCCGATGTACGCTGCAAGCAGATGTAAGAATTTCTACACCAGAAATAGCAAGAACGCCATGATATGGTACACACTGCAAATTTTAAGGGGAGAGGTATTTTGGTATTTCTAAACCAGAAAAAAGCAGGAACGCCATGACAAAGTAAACTCTGCAATAAAGGGTAGTAGAACATTTGGTATTATGGCATTAGAAAACGCGGTAACATCACGACAAGTTATAGCCATGGAAAATGACACCTTCCAATCACAATGGTTACGCTGTTTGGCAGTCCTACTTTCATAATGTGGTTCATCTAACACTTGTGAAAAGACATCTGTCAAAAATGAAAACGATAATGTCTTAATACGTTTTATATGTATCATTTATTATGGAAATGCTATGGAAAATGTCATATCAACCGAGCGATAATGGGTGCTAGACAACATTTGATTCTATACAGGGTATACATAGACAAGTAATACAATTACTTAAGGGTATAACCAACATAACAACAACGAAATAGCATGAAACTGCATAGACGAGAGTTTGTTTCGAAACAACTGGAAAGTAACAAATAAATTTGCAATGCAAGGAGGTGAACCACATGAGGTATTTCTACACCAGAAAATCGCGAATGGCATTCATGAACACCGCAAATAGGAATGCTGATATGCAAGCCATTTTTCTCGTGATCAGATTTTAAAATAAAGTCCATTTCTTTGCTTCAAAATTAAAGTGGTACGATTTGTTCGCGGTCCTTTATCCTACAGTGTTTCAAACTTGTTAATTTCTGTACAAAACTGACAGTCATCAGTATATCAATCCAGCCACTATTTGTAAAACAAATGATACACTTCGTACTGATTATAGGTCAACCAATCTTTTAAATCGTATGACCCCTGGGCAGATTTACAAAGATTATCATACATTCCAATCTAGGTTAAGAAGCAGATTATTTCTTAAGATAATTTAATTTATTTAACGTTATAAAATATGGTTTATGGGGTACTTAGAGTATTAATTATTTAATGTAAACAATATCTCGAAAGTTTGAAACTGTGAGAACTGAAGTTGACCATTGTTGAAGGTTGTGCAAAACTGTCCGTGTGAAATTATATGATATTGATTAAGCAAATTAGTTAATAAAACCGGGATCTGTGACTTGCAGGTTTTGCTTACATACTTTAAATTAATTTTTATTCGCGGAGTAAGAATACTCTAGGATCTTGGGTCAATTGATCCGCGAACCTTAATTACAAAAAAGATCGTACGCAAGATTTCCAGAAATGAAATTCGTTTCTGGCAGTCTAAGGGTAGTTACTAGTTACATGAAAATTTCCAAACTTTTTGGTCTTTCGTGAAAATGAAATATTGCTGCTCCGAAAATTGGAATCGCATCCGTATTACCTTATTTCTCACACCAAAACTCGATGACAACGATCTACGAGTAGCGGTAAATGCGAAACAGGTAGCATGGAATTTCGATAATAACCAAAAATCAAACACAGTCAGAGGAATAATTTGAATAATACCGGGGTAAGCTTTTAGACGAAAATAGGTTATTTTAGGACCATAGAACCCTCAGTACTGCCTTGTGAAATCTAAACCTAACATATCTCATTATCTAATCACCACCGTGAGAATGTCTTCAGCAGTGTAATGATGTGCCAGACACGCTTTTGACTGTATGCACAGGGGTGTGTCCAGTCTGGTCTGTCGAAACATAATCTGCTTAATTATATTCAAGTTAAGGGTACCGAGATCGCTTCGTGGCGAACCACCCCTAATTCATAAACCAGCCTGGAAATCTGCTCTGCCTCAAAGCAGTTAATTAGCTTTAGAGGAGATGAGTGTATGCTCGCCACCAATTGATTGGTTTATGAGGAGATCAGTCTCTAAACCCAGACAATTTTCTGGTTGTTACTAAGATCAGTAGCTAATCTCAATCATTTGATAGGTTGTAGCGGAAAATACTGTAGTATCATTTAATTTCGCGGGGATCAAGTTTCGCGCAAATGAAATAATTGGCATTTTCGCGAGGGCTTAAATTCGCGAACTTGTATTATTCTTATGAGACTAGGTATTCAAAGGTTTGATTTCGAATGGGTTTGATTTCGCGCATTTACCCTAGCGCGAAATACGCGAAAATTAAACCACCGCGAACTATAATGATACCACAGTAGTTTTCAGACCGACCAATCTTTAACTAAACCTTTAAGACACTTCTCTTAAGTATATTGCGTTCGTTTGAAAGAGTAGCGGAAAAATCTGGCAATCGCCGAGCTTCACGGACAATCGTAATAATTCGGCGGTCACCGGCAAGCTTCGTTGATCAGGATGAAAATGCCGGCGTTTTGCCGAGAGGCGCTTTATCTTCTATATTGGATTGTTAAACTGTCGTTTAAAGATATTCGATAGCTTATAACACGGATTTTACCTAAATAATCTCCACAGTTCCTTTTAAAGATTGGTATTTTATGACACGTTATCGCAATGTAGACAAGGAAATTGCTGTCACAAATTTTGGTTATTGCGATTAAGGAGGGTGTTTGTCTGGTATGGGAGCAGGAAGTGATTTGTGAAACCAGCTTTTAAAGAAGTTTGTTTTATTTACAAAATAAATTCAAGTTTACTTGGACTTGAGGACATTCTCTCCAACACCCTAAAACATCTACTGAAGAGAGGAGAGCGGGGCGGCTGTCTTGAAGGAATCCTCTAACTTTGTTAAAAATGTCGTCTTGTAAACTGATGCTCGCACTGCTACAACAACATTTGTAACAAAGGGTCATAACTCTGTTAAAATTGTTCGCAGGAAAAAAAAGTTTTGTATGATCATCTACACATCCTGCGGGATCATATGTGCAAGATTAAAAGAAATCCCCCAACAGTTTATTAGAACTTTCTGCCACAAGATTTGGGGGTCGTACGTACGTACGGACGGACGGACGGACAAGTGCAACTCTATATGACTCCCACTTTCTGGGGAAATAAAAATACCCTACCATAACACTAATAATGCTGGGAAAATCTCTGTAAGTGATAATGTTGATATCCACATCATAGCCAGAGGGTCAAATCTAAATTATTGAAAGGTTCGTCATTTTCCTTTCAACATTTGCATTAACGCCATAGCCTGCAATGGTATTGATTTACTGCGATTTCAATATCTGATGCGTTTCTGCTTTGCTTGACAGGCACAGCAGATTTCTCTATGATGAAGAATCGACTTAAGTTTTACGATCTATTCATGTTTGTGTTGTTTTTATTGTGACGGTCTTTGTTCAAGACTGATTGGTGATAAACAAAAAATGAACTTACACCAGGGCAATATACTACGGTACGAAACACTAGGCAAAACTTCTCCCGCCTATGTATACAGCCCAATGTCTGACCCTTAAAATGTTTGCAGTTATAACAACGTCGGTCCGCGCCTATCGAAACAGAAGTGTTACTTGTTACTGGTAGGTAACAATTCTCTGGATTTTCATAACTATATTCACTTGCTGTGATGTTCGCTTGTTTCAATTTACTGAGATTTTTAATTAACGACTTATTGTAACCTTCTGGATCTAATGATAATATGTAATAGATTCTTAACAGAGAACATGTGTAGATGGGCATTTAATGAACGAAATATTAATTAAAGATCTTATCATCAAATAATACCCCACAGGGTTCGACCTTTTGACTTAACAATTATATCGGAGGCTGGATGAGAAAATATCGAAATTGATGATGCGTGTAAAGTTAGTACTGTAAAGTCTCGACATTATCCTTGCGAGTTGGGTCACTGGGTGACTAATGTAACCGACAACGTCTCGACATAAACGAAGCGAGTTGGGTGACTACTAGATTTAACGTCCTGCCCTGGTGGTGGTGGTGGTGGTGGTGGTCGAAGAGGCGATGCGATGGAGGTGTCGGTAGGGTTGTTTTTGGTGGTGCAGGGTATGGGATTATGAAAACGGAGTCGATGTTTTTTGTTTCGACTGCTGCTGTTGTCGCTGTTGTTGTAACTGATGTTGGTGTTTGCGTGTGTGGTTAAATGTTGGTCTTGCAGTTGTTGTTGTTGGTGGTGGTGCTGGTGGTGAGAGTGAGAGTTATATTGCTGTTTTTATCAGTTGTGGTGATGTTTTTGATGGGGGTAATACTGTAACTGCTGTATTGTTTTGACGGTGATTATAGTATTTATAATGCTAAGGGTGGTGGCTGTGGATTTTGCTATAACCGTTTTGTATCCACTGTGTACATTTCATCTTAAGTTTCTTATCTGATCTGACTAAGACACCACCTAATGATACCAGTATTCACCTTGTGCAGCAAACCGTTGTTAATTAATGGAGTTCTAACAATTTCATTCAGAAGGTTGATGCATAAAGCTTCTGCTTTACATCTTGCCAAAAAGATAATAATTCTCCATTAACAACTAAAAAACTGATTTTGATTAAAAAAATAACTTACAAAAATAAAAGTGCACTCGGTCTAAATAATAAAAACACTACGTCAGAAATAACTATTAACTAAAGTTAATATATTAGAATGATATAAAAACCGAGAGCACTGAAATAGTTTTAGGGGCAATAAAATAGACGATTTAAAGGTTATAAAAATCTAATTAAGTAATACAATTCTCTCATCATCATTTGTGGTTGTATATTTTATGTGAATGTATACTGCCGATATGAAAAATTTAATTAAGTATTACAACTGTTTTTTTTTTAAATTGGGGTGTATATTTGTGATAAAATATAATGCCGGCTTGGCAGTGCTAAATATAGCCTGGACAACCATTGACTTTAAGGCTCATCCCAAATCAGTAAATCTCCATCCAACATTCAGAACAATATATTTGTACCTGACATTAGGACAAACATCAACTACTAGCAAATTCTCAAACGGTTTCAGGGGCGGATCCAGATATGATAAGTAGGGTTACTTTAACCCCGCGTTCGGGTATCAATATTGAATTGTGTGAGGACTTTTGCCAGAAAATTCGAAATCCTGACATGACCCAAGACTGTACCTTTAGTAAAAATCTTGAACCCGACCCTGGGTTTGTTTAAGCAATCATAACAATTCCATAACCATAAATTCTTTAAACAAATATATCATAGTGCCGTTTGCGAGACTTGGCGAAATGTTTTAGTCATGTGCGTTCCGGAATTTGAACGTTAGTATATTATTTTACTGAAATGTTGTTTTACTAAAAGAAAGAAGCCTGTCTTCAAAGACCATTCAGAAGAAACAAAAAAGTGATCTTTAAAGGCAGGCGGTCTTTGTTCACATGTATTTTTATTATTTTAATTCAGTCAATTGGAACAATTACAATGTGGTCCTTATCCACAGATGATCTTTGTTTACAGGTTGTCTTGAACACAGGCTGGACTGTACATGTAATTATCTCATGACCCTATGTCACTGAAGGAATGATATTCAACACATTCGGTTTTCGTCAGATTTCGACTATTTTTGTGAACGAATCTCTTTATAACTTCCCATCTGCCGGTATTAAATAATGATTCACAAGGTAACGTTTTAAACTTAACTGCCATCAATCAAGATACGAATAACATTAAAACGTTTCCAAACCGGCCTATTGTGCCAGGACAAAGGCGCATCTTTCAATTTCAATGTCGCTTTTCACACAGACTGAGATTCGGTGCTCGGATGAAAAAGGAAGAAGTCTAAATTTGAACCAGATGAATAAAAAGATGACTTACTTACATGTATCGTATAACGAGACGTGTAAAAGGTACATCTTAACATTAGCTATTGAATCATCTCATTTATACATTGCACACACATCCCATTTAGAAATCCTACACAAAGTTTCTTCTGTCATTGTCCTAAGTCATTCATTTAATAAATAAGCAATGGCGGATTGCGATTGGGGTCAGTGGGGTTGCCCGAACCCTCTTTTAGAGCAGCATTTTTTTTATTTCCTTGGTGTTTTGGCCAGAAAGTTTAAAAAAATCATGTATCTACCCTAAGGCTCTACCCTTTCTGAAAATCTTGCCAAGCTTTACCAAACTTCATTACCCAATAGTAAGTAAAAGATTTGTTCTTTCCATACTTAAGAATCCATCACGGTTTGAACAATAATCGGGGAAGAGATTTTCATCACTATGAATAAATACGAAATATTCTTCAAGTAATAAATTCGAATATTAAAATACCTAGCCTGTTTCGAATTCCCCTTTCAAATACTTTTCCAATGATAATAATAAATCATTCCAAACCGCCTAACCAAAGACATCGGAAGTGTGTGTCAAAACTATTATTAACTTACGACTGGGAACATAACTGCATAATTCATTTATAAGGAAATGCGTGAAAGATGCATGCACCTCATCGTGTTCTGTAATATGTTATGACAGATAAAAATCGTCGATAAATTTTTAACACTTTGTATACAATGACCTCTAGAATTGAAACCGAAAGTAGGAATTGAAACACATTTCTTGCTCCAAAATCGGATTCAGCAGTATGAATTTAGAAATAATAATTTAAAGAAAGAAACAACAAGTGAGAACATTATGAAATTGATTTGGGAACAAGAAAAGTTTTTACATGATGAATTTTAATAAGTAACATATTTTCGCGACACAGAAGTTTCTTAAGACTAAAAGACAAAAGAACCTCTCCTAAGGTTACGGACATTACAGTGTAGTAGCTCTGATTATGACTTTATCATATATTGTTTCGATCTACAACACAAGATTTAAAAAGATAACATTTATCACTTCCCATTTTTTAATTGGATAGAAGCATCTTAATTGAGCTAGCTTGCATTTTCTCAAATCAATACATGTAGCAGTTGTGCTATAAACATTAATCAGTAGCATCAAAGCAAACAAATTCATGATTATTCATAATAATTAAAGGTTTTTGAAAGAGTATGTTTCAAAAAAGTCATTTTCTTTGCATTTTTTTCATGGCGTTCCTCAGTTAAACTGAAAACTCGATTAATTATACAACTAGCATTCTAATGTTCACCAGACAACATTCCAGTAATACCCAGACGTCGGGGATAAAGATGACCAAATTATAGACGTGACGATCAAACAACGCGTCAAAGGTGACGGATTACCACATGTAGTAAAATAGTTATATTTCTATAGAGATACGCTAGAAGACTTACTCAGGGTGATGGATGACCTATACATCTACGTGACGATGAGAGAGAGGAGGAGGAGAGGAAGGGGGAGAGAAAGAAAGAGGAAGAGAGAAAGAAATAGGGAGAGAGAGATAGAGAGAAAGAAAGAGAGAGAGAGAGGAAGGGAAGAGAGAGAGCGACAGAGAGAAAGAGCAGAGACAGACAGGCGGACATACAGACAGAGAGACTGACAGACAGACGGACGGACATGCCTATAATGCGTAAACTTCCGGTAAGCATAAAATACGTTATGGAATCTGGTTCGAGGACGTTTGATTGAATGAACATGACACATGCCACTAGACAAAATCCTCTGTCCCCTGAAGTAAGTTTGATGATAATCAGTCAATAATAAAGAGATCCCAGTGATACAGAAGGTCAGAGATGTTTTCACGGCAGATCGACCCATTGATAATGTCTCACTCTTCATTTGCTGACAAGTGATAACAATACATGAGATATCAACATGAAGTCTCATTGAAAATTACGCTTTGTACAACATTATATCGCAGTAAACGATTACAAACACAAGTAATTGATGTCCGGTGGCAAGTTTTAGTAACACCTGATAAAGGCTGGAATGTAGAAGTGACCTTCGCCACTAGACATCGTTAACATAACAACGTAGGATACTATGTTTCACCGCCCACTAACAGGTATGACGGCGGTTCTTCCGTCCCGTTTCCGTTATGTAGGAGCTTAACTTTCACACGATGTTTGCCTGAAATCAAGCAAGTGTCGGGGAGTTTTCCAGTTTTCATGGATATAGAAGCATAACTTAAGTTAAAAGGACAGGCAATATCAAAGGCACCGTCTTTAGGAGAAAAAAATGTGGTCCGCAGCAGCACTTTCACCATCATCGTCTTTGTCATCATCGCTGTCGTAATTATCATCGTCGCCATATTAATCAACATAATCTTCATCACCACCAAACCATCATCATCGTCGTCGATGCCATCTTCATAATTCTAATAATCGTGATCATCATCATCAGTACAGAAATCATCATAATCAAAATCATTATCATCATCATCATCATTGTCGTCATCGTCATTGTCATTAAAATTCATCCAGACAAACAGAACAGTTACTAACAGATACATCAATAAGCAAGCTGAAATCACTCAGTCAGAGATGCAAGTACCCATTTGCAGATCTATGGGCCTGGAGGTTGATAGTTTATTAATATTTTATGTCCTTATCAACAGATGCGACAATAGATTTACCACATTGTTGATTCACGTGTTATACCTAACATAACAGACTTATCAGTGCCCATCGCCGTTTACAATGAGGTTACGTCCGGTAGGTATCTTGTTGACTGATTTCACACGATTTTTAAAACAATCAAAATTGATGAAAATAATGAATGACTTTTATGTCAAGGCTGATAAATATTGTGATACTTTTAGTCGACGAATTGAATATTTGATTTTGTTGTTCTTTCATAGATACAATGACACAATACGAATGAATATATTTCGCTGGGTTTCTGGTCTGTAAAGCCTGGTATAGAAGTTGTTGTTAAATACTAATATACGGGTAAATATTATAAATATTAAAGGGGAAGAATTTGTCTGATCAGGATCTACACTGTTATTTTCCCGAAATACTCTAAAAATCAAAAGCGAACAGTGTAGAACCTGATCAGACGACACCGATGTGCTAGTTGATCTGGATCTACAATATTTCGCCCATTGATAAATGCCATATCCCGTACAATATAGGGTTTATATCTATGATCTCTGTTTGCTGATTTAGGATCCCAATCGTGCACTGACACGAAAAGAATAATATGGGGCTCGCCATATGAAAAGGTACATTCGGACATATTTTGTGACATTTTATTTGTTACAATATTTAGAAAGAACTTACAACTATCTAAATTTCTCATAATTAACAAGTGCTTTACTTAATATTTTGACAATAAAGTGACATTTTAACGCGAAATGCATAATAAGTGATCTCGTCTGCTCAACTATATGACGTCATTTCAAGGATTGACGTCAACTGTTTGAAAGTACCTTTTCCCGTGACGCGCTCCATTTGACACCTACTGTTCCGAAGAATATAAAATGCTCTGAGAGTAATCAAACTACGTTTGGAATCTGCAGTAAACCCTGCCACCTACACAATTTCCAACCGGACAATACAGTTCAAACATAAAAGTGCAAGTTTAGACAACCCATATCATTGATTACAAGGTCTCTATATCTCAACAATGTTAAACATAAAGTAGTGTATACATTGTTATTGGCATGTATAGATTGATAAATCAAACAATTGATTTTCTAAAGAAGTAATTAGACCATGGCCTATTATAAACGTCCTATGTTTGCTGGATTCCATTTAAAGTAATACAATGAGTTTGGAACACAAGCTTGTAGGGTTAAAGTTAATGGGTTAAAATGCAAGGTTATACAAGGTTTAACCCTTTCCTAGATACATACGCATTTTTAAGCATGTGCGACCAGTGTAGATCCAGATCAGCCGGCACATCCGTGCCGTCTGATCAGGATCTGTACTGGTCGCATTTTGATCCGAAATAACCTAATGAATCAAAAAGCGAACAGTTTAGATCCTGATCAGATGGCACGGATGTGCCGGCTGATCTGGATCTAAACTGTTCGCCCTAGCAATAAAGGTGTATCTATACAGGAAAGGGTTTAAGTATAAATTAGGTACCGTTACTTAATGATCACCTAAGTCGTATACATTCGTCTGAAAAAAGCCATCATAAGTGGGAACAGATTTATTGTTCCTCGTCAATATGCTGAGCATCGCTACTATCATTGCGACTAAGTTCCACTCCTTGCCGGATAGGACTGTCGGTCTGTTTACTGCATTTGCAGTGCTTCAAATCTCGATACCAGAATGCGAATCAGGAGTATTCCGTGGAGTTAAGTGTATATCGGTCCCAGCCAGTTTCAGACTGCTAATTGACGATGCATGTATTCACACCAGGTTCTTGTTCAATTATATAAATTATCAGATTTCACGACATGACTGACCGATGCAGTTTCTTAATATATTTCTCTATGGTCGCTATAGGAACTCTCATATGGGGAACGCCACTAGAAAAATATCAAAGGAAAACCGCATGTCTGTGAAAATGCTGAATGCACGTTAAGGAATGACAATAATTTGACTCGTCTTACGTGTGTGTTTTACATTTATTAAAAATATGAATGCAGATGAACAAATACCCCAACTGGAGAAATCAACGTTAAAACTGACATGAAATCAACATGAAAATTTAATATTGCTGCCCCCAAAAGTGCTTTAGCATTCCCACTGAACCACCCTCTGGATCCGCCCTTGATCATATAACAGGTAGCAGCTCAGTGAAGCAGAATAAAAATCGATCTCGGGCGTATTGTAACATTTATGCCATATTAAGAAACAATAAAAAAAATATGCATTATATACTGCAAGACAAACCACTAATCGAAACAATAAGAACAATGACTTGGGATGGTGTTATTTCTGGATATTGTTAACGTTATAGAATATAGAGACAATGTCGATAACATGTAGCGTTATACAGTATAATATATAGAAAACAAAGACAACGTCACACTGTGTAGTCGGCTTAAGGACGAATATCAAAGACTTAACTAAATGGATCAATCGATCTCAATAATCTGATAAGGCTATGAGCAGGTAGAACACGGTATAATGAATGAAGGCTCGTAAAGAATAACAAAACCAGGTCGAAGATTATTGCAGGAACATGTATTCAGTACTTGTAAAGGCACACGGGAACCAGACTTAGATCGGAGCAATATCATTGGTTGAACATGAGCACAGTCTCTCAGCTGCCCAATAGCAAGCTAGAGATTCATGACTGTTTTTTTCTTGTTCTGGCTATATAAAACAAATTCTTTAGAGTTAATTTCGTTTGCAACATAGTGTCCTTGTTCAAATGCTGGATGGGGGTTAAACTGGGAACTAAAACAACAACAACAACAACGATCTTTAGAGCTCAGTCGTACTATCTTTCATATGACTATTATTAGGTGGGCAGGACATCAGACTGCGAAACAACAACAACAACAACAACAGCAGCAGCAGCAACAACAACAAGCACGCTCCATTAGAGGCGGTGGAACATTAAACTTGGAACTAAACGCCAACCATTTCTTTATGGTCAACACATACAAATATGACTCGTAGCATGTGGCCTGGACATCAGACTGCACAACGCACATTTTTGTTTAGCTATGTAATCATGTCGGTAGCTGATGAACAAAAAGTTGGCAATTTGTAATTGGCAGTTAACGACTGAATACGTGTCAGCCACCCTCACTTGACGGACGTCCTCCGAATCTAGCTGACCTTATAGTCAGAGTTCGTTGTATTGACTGATCCATCAGTGGCTTATGACATTAGATCGATCATTATTGTTTACGTATTATTATGTCGTTTATTCAGAATTTATAGTCGCAATACTTTAAGTATTCGCCCAACTGTTAGGATATTGGTTTATTGTTATACTACCAACTTCTCCATACCTTTTGATTGCTTGATCGAAATTAATATTTGCTTACTCTTTATATCCAATATGTTGTTTGTATATGTTCATGAAAACATACAGACTCTTGTCAATTTGTTAAAGAAATTTTATGGACCTTTAATTATGTATTTAGCGACCATTTACAGCGCAAAAAGTATCTTATTGTCAAAAGTGCTCATAAGATCTTTTCATTAACGACGAACTAGGCAGCACTTGTGCGGATTCAGAGGGGTGTTCACTTTTCGGGCAGCAATATTTACTTTGCATGTGGACTTTGGCCAGAAATTTGGAACTGATCGGGTTACTAAACCTAGACTGTCCCCAACCAAACCCTTTTTCTAGAAATCTTGCATCCGACCCTGCGCAGAACAGTGTGTTCACTACGATAATGCAAAATACGCCACCAGTCAAAGATAAAAATGTCGGTTAATGACCTATAATGTCATCAATTAGGTATAATATGCCCACAAATTTACATAACGATCAATTTCCAAATTAAAAAAAAACTGTTCATTAAAATCAGTCATTAAACCGGTGACTATCTTATACATGTCAACAGCAGTGCCATATCGTTCAAATTCAACTTGTACGTCTGGACTGTGCCATTTAAGATTTGCAGATAATCAAGACTAAGGTTCGGATGCAAGATATTCAGAGTGAGGGTTCGTTTGGTACAGTCTTTGGGTAGTAACATTATAATTTCCAACATTCTGGCCAAAATAACCACGAAAATTAAATATTGCTGCTAAAAAATAAGCTTCCAGTGAACCCCACTTAAACAACTCTGGTTCATCCACTACAAATGGGTCGCGCCACGGGGAAAGGTACCTTCGGTCATATTTTGTGACATATTAGTTGTTACTATATTTAGAAAGAACTTACAACTATCTATAAATTTCTCATAACTATCAAGTGCTTTTCTTTCACATTTTGACAATAAAATGATATTTTTAACGCGAAATGCATAATAATCAATATCATTTGCTCAACTTTATGACGTCATTTCAAGGATTGACGTCAACTGTCCGAATGTACCTTTTCCCGTGACGCGCCCCAAATCAATCAATATTTTCGGGGTACTAAATTTCGTGGATTTCATGAGCAGAATTGAACTGTTTAACACACATCAAAACAAAAAAGAATTGATAAACATTGATTGAGGAAATGAAAAACCACGAATTAAAAACCCGTTAAAAATGTCCGCGAAAATAAGTTCCTGTGAATATAAGAGCATTTTACAGTAATCGATATAGATCTTCGCCTTTTGTCAATTATTTCGCCATTTTAACTTTACTAATGAAGGTGCTAATGAGCCCCTTATATCATCTGATCATGACATTTACACAACTCAATGCGATTAATAAAAACACCTCTAAGAAAACTGTTAAAAAATCAATGAATATCTTACCTTCTTGGGAGACGACATTTCTAACAGCAAACGCTACTAAACACATAAATAATAAATCCGAAAATATAACACTTTCTCGTCTTGTAATCCACATTTTGGAATGTCGCTAATTTGTAAATCCTACACTAAAAACACCAACAAGTTACCACCTCGCCCTATGTCATTTTATATACTTAAAATCTAAACATCGACGGAACAATTAAGTCTTACACATTTTTTACAAATGATGCAGTCATTACAATTAACGTCTCATAACGGTTAAATCCACGTGATTATGGATGAGTAACTGTACTTATAAAATAAGGATTGAAACTAAAATTCTTCCTTTCTAGTATCTCAAGGTATGTTGACTGCTGATAAAGAGAAGCCCTTTCTTCACGTAAACATAAGCTTCCACGTCTAAATCCCAATCATTATCGCTGATTACATCAAAAATCCCTTGTCACATTGTTAACCCTCGTAAAATGCTTTTTTTGTCAGCAGACGATAAAATACTTATTTTGAAAGTGAAAATAGCTTTAAACACGATCGATTTGCAAAGGTAGCAGACGATAAATTATTCCTCTTCTGTCATAGGAAGTCCGATATAACTTAAATTCCTTTTTTGAACTTTCACCAAACACACCTGTATTTCGAAAAAATTAAACATTCAATTCCAGAATAATCGCATTTTTCGGGGTGTGTCACGCAAATCTCGTATTGAACGAGATTTTCTTTTACAAGTTTTCCAAAATCAAGTTTACGTTATAAAACGCAGCCTTGCATAGGATCGGAACAATATCGCCAGGAATCGGTTCGCTAATCACATTAAATAATCACCTTAATGCAAACTGTTATTATAACATTGGACGAGCCCCGAGGCATTCCGCAATCAGTCATTCTAAAGCTTTTTGAATAATGTGTGACAGTAGTCAAAAATCATCAAGGACTTTAATTGTAAAAGTGTCTGTATTGTGCATGCGTATTTTACATATATTTTACTCGTAACTTGAATTAAATTTTACATAAACCATGACAAATATTCTGTAATTGTGAAATTTAAGTATAATGTATTAAAGATTTATCACACTATTTAAAACGCTTGAGTGTCTGTTAACATTGAAGATACCTGTTTGTTTGTTTTTTACTCTATACTCTATATAATTATAAGGGTTTAATCGCTGATGCGACCCGTGTAGATCCAGATCTGCTCTGTTTGATCTCGATCTACACTGTTAGTTATTTGATCAGAATTAACCTAATGAATCTTAAAGCGAAAGGTGCAGATCCCGATTAGACGGCATGGATGTGCCGTTTGATTTGGATCTTCAGTGTTAGATTATAAGAATGATATAATGTGGACACCCCACTGAACCGTTTGTGCTTTTGTGCAGGGCGGACATAATTATTAGATTTTGCATGGTGGACAAAAACACACCATGAACAGATTGTTATAAAAAATAGAATTAGTAGATAGTCATGTGTGAAATGTGCTTAAAATGTTTTCAAAAATGAATGTCTGCACACCAATTTGTGACATCTTATAAAGTAGTTAACATGAAGGTTTGTCGACCGAGTTGTCCGTATACAGTATTCAGTAATCACACGGCTCAGGGGCTGATCCAGAGGTCGCTCAGTGGGGTTGCTCGAACTACCTTTTTATGCAGAAATACTTAATTTCCAGCTGGATTATAGTTAGAAAGTTGGAAATTATACCGCAACACTGCCATTGATCCAAATTATACGTTTGTTTAATAAATGGTGAAGAACCCATACACGACATAGGAAGGAACTGGATATAAATGGTTGATGTATATTCCAAGTGGGCTGTGACAGTAAAAGTCCCGGATTCTATCTTAACCCTTTTTCAGTGTGTCATTGGGCAAGGCAACTTACACCATGGTGGCCTAAGCCGACCCAGTAACTGAGTAATTTCTCATTGCTTGGTGAAATAAAAATGTACTATAATTCCCCCTAACACTGTATAGAGTTGTATCAAATGTGCAGAAAGCGTATTAACGAACACAGATCTATCGTGCCGACTTAATGCCATTTGACATGCTAGTTAGCTACTTAAAAATTTCGACGCTTATAGCTACAACGCTCTACGTCTATTATAAGTTCTTCTAGAGCGAATTAAATCTGGTTCAAGCAAAGGCTTTGGATCCCGCAAAGTTGCACACAAACTACACTGAGTTCAAAAGTACAACTCGAGAGCAAACCACAATATTAAATATAACACAATATTAAACTGCATTTTAAAGTCAACACAGATTCTTGAGATTTGAGAATGATCTTTTATCTCAGTTTACGATCTTGGTACCTGGACATCGCACGTGACTGAGCTCCTTTTTACATTTCTTAACGCGTCCTTTGCCTGGTTCCTTCTTTGATATCTCTTGACCAAACTTTGTCAGGGCATTTCTATCTTCAAGGTCCACTTTCAAACCGTGCAGACCTGCCCTAAACAAACTATAATGTTATGAAATGTGGTAGTCAGACTGGCGACTGGCTCCTGTCCGTCCTCGGTAATAGGCCTCTACCGGAGTCACCGCAGTAATTGTATATGTTGTTTTAGCATTACATCGTATAAACGGGCGCGACCAGATTAATAACTGTTAAGCTGGCACGCATATGCTGTTTGATCAGGATCTACTGTGGTCACGTTTTGGTCAGTGAACCAAAAATTGAACATTTTACGTGTATGTCCTAATCAGGTGGCACGGATGTGCCGGCTGATCTGGATCCACAATGTTAGCCTATGGATAACAACCATACCTCATGGAGTAACCCTTTCCTCCATATATACGCATTTTACGCATGTGCGACCACTGTAGATCCAGATCAGCCAGCACATCCGTGCCATCTGATCAGGATCTGCACAGGTCGCATTTTGATCCGAAATAACCTAACAAATCTAAAAGCGAACAGTTTAGATCCAGATCAGACGGCACGGATGTGCCGGCTGATCAGGATCTAAAATGTTCGCCCACGCAATTAAGGTGTGTCTGTGGAGTAAAGGATTATTAGATGAACGCAAGATTTCTAGTAAGAGGGTGGTCGTTACCTAATAAGCAAAACAGAACGTTGTCTTACAAGTAAGCTTCACCAGTAAGACTAGCCTAAACATGCACATACCCAAAAGCGGTCAATTAACAGAGACGGTGAGGTCAAATATTTATTTTGTCCAATGTATTATAAACATCTTGTTTGAATTAAAGAATTTGTTAAGCTTCTATAATCCTTGGCTGTTGACAGAAGAATTCCAATTCGCAAAGTTTGATTGATTTCACTGAAAAGGTGTGTTTAACGTAGGTAGTGAAATATAAAGAAACAGGAGCACTACACCTTAAACCACAAAAATGACTAAGATCCGGATTATTTCAAAATTGGAAGAATGTTTATTGAATTGAAACTTGTGAATGGGTGCTCTTTTTCCCATACCAATTAGAGATTTTCTTCATAAACGGTCTCGTGCAGTCTACCGGAAAGATTAAACGGATAGTTTTTAAAAAGATGGTCTTTAGGCAGTCAAAAGTTCTTTTCTCAATTCAACACCTGTCCATGCCTGTCCGAAACAGATCAGGTCTCAAAATCGAGTTCAATGTGCCGAGGCATACTTTATTCTTTTTATAAAGAAAACTTAAGATATAAAGGTCTCTTTCAGAAGGGGTCGGGATTTCGACCTTACCGACTTTTTAAACGTTTTGTAGCATATAGTTAAACTTATTTTATTGTCGTATATGCGATTTGATTAAGATCCTACAGGTCTTGGAAAAAGCCCTCACCGTATAATTTATTTACAATATTTTGACCTAACTGGTAATAATAATTTCGTTTTAAGGTATTTTGTATTTGACAGTTTTAAGTTTAACAGATGTATATGAAATCGGAAATCTCGAATTTATCTAAAATCTCCGGATTTTTACAGCTTCAACGGATCTCTAAAACCGGCAAAATCGTCGGATTTTATAAAACTGTAAAACAACATAGATACGTAACACCACTTAATTCAATCCGTTTTAAGATTATTTAGTCCTGGCTTCCTTTTTATTGAGAGATATCGAGATAGTGGTCACTCATACGTTGCCTCAGGCAAAAGTTTCACGCAGTAGCCAAGTGTCATAAATCTCAACTATTACATCGGTATATTGATCTGCCTTTCTTTGATCCACCAGGCGTGGTCATTTTGATACAAGTAATATTATAATCGAGCAACTATAATATTTTTTCATCATTCTAAAAATCCAGACTTTAAGAAAGTACGACCCCATTAAAGTGTGTTTCTAAATTCAAAGACCTTTATCCGAAACGACAAACTATTTACTAGAATTTTTTGGCCTACGAGTCGGCGGCATGATTTCCAAATGTGGGGTGGGGTTGTTTGGTGCTGTCGTAGGGAAGTTACATGATAATATCCATCTTTATGGCCAAAATTCCTATTTAACTATTTCTATCTAAAAAGAAGGTTCGAGCAGGCTTCCCGAGCCGCCTTTTGCGCAGCAATACATGTATTTGTTTGTTTGATTGTTCTGCGGTGTTCACTGAACTCCCTGTGGATCCGCCCTTGAAGTCGGAAGCTTGTCTTAATTGTAGGATGATCTTCATAACTCAGTAAAATATACATTAAAACTCTGAAATGGTACTGTTGAATGGTGGAATTAAATATTGGATGATCTAAATTTTGTGTGGTCCTAATAAGCGGGTTTTCTGTTTGTGGAATTAGTACGGAGTCACATGTATACATCATGCCTTTTATGTCTTTATTTAATGTAATGCAATGTAATGTGATATCTTTTCGAGAATTTAAAGGAAATCTTGGGATACGTCCAAAGAAGTTTTCAGCGTTGCGAAAAAACACAACTCAAACAAACTTATTAAAATAGTAAACACGAGTTACTTCCCTTGAGTAACGCAAGATTGCAAAGAGACACAACTCAAACAAACTGATAATTTCAGGAAAAATAGTTGCTTCCCTTGAATAACACAATATTGAAAAGAGACACTACTGAAACAAACTCACAAAGTAGGAAAACTAGTTACCTCCCTTTAATGCCGACGTATTGTTACTTCCTCTTACAGAGGTTGCTGTATCGATTATCGACCAGAGCCTTTATAATTGAGTCATGTGAGATGGTGCAGGAGGTATCATGCACGGATATTGCAAACGTGGCAATACTACTTCGAATTCCGCGTTGGCAATCAGCTGGATTATTTAGTATCCCCAGAGTAGAGCCTGAGTGGGTTCTTTCAGAAATAAATGAAAAAGGGAACTTTGAAGACCTTCGACAAATATGAAAATATTGCTGGCTCTGTTTGATTGAGCCTGTTCATGGGCAGTAATGGAAATGCTTATTACTGCCCATACCGCATAGCCCTGGTTGAGCGCAACTCAATATTTACAACAATCAACAGTACAATTTTGATCCATCCCAAACGATAGAGATAGACAACAAACTGCATTTCTAGAATGGATGGTAAAAACGTGTTCATTCTATTTGGTTTAATTGGTCTTTAATTCGCGGTTGAATAAAAATTGCGTATAGAAAAATTAACCCCGCGAATATTATCCAGTGTACCCTAGCCAAAAAGGCGAGAATGCTGTGTCTTAAAAAAAGAGATGTAAACATGTAAACTAAACAACAAGTTTCGAATGCTCTTATTGAAGACTTTATTTTTCTTCCATGTTGTGAAAAATTAACCCTATTGAAATAACAGTGAATATAAAAATGAAACAGTAAAAAATAAACTATTAGCTTATTGACTATGAAATTGACTATGGCATTGAACAACTTTTAAATTATTAAACTGAAATTTCTGTAGATGTGAATAATAGACAACTAAATTAACATAATAACAAAAAATGCACTTAGACGAAAACTAGTAAAACAAAAATGCATATTGGCAGCGTACAAAAAGAGTTTATATCTACTGGTATATATTTTCCTACTGTTGCTTAAATTTAACATCAATTCAAACAGAATAGCGAATTCTATTTCTTCCTGAGATATTTTTTCATGCAATGAATAATGATACCTCAATATGACGTTAAAACAACTAAAACACAGTACTATAGGCATTGGACAATTTCGAATTTTTTTAACAAAATAGATATACAAAATGTAAAATGTGTATAAAAATTTTCAGGGATTTTTTTAAATATTGCAACGTATTTTAGACTGCATATATTTTATGTATAGCGTCTTTTTTGACAATTGGATAAATGTCGTTGCTTTCTGTATTTGTAGACAATTATTTTTTTAAACGTTTTCTCTAAACACATAAATTGTACAACCAGTTCTGCCAGATAATGTACGCTACCAGTTTATTTTGTCTCATTCGACAAAATGCTAAAATGAATAATCAGGTTTAATATCTAAAGCATCTGATTGGCTGAAATGGAAACCAGTATCAATTTCAGGCAATGAGATGCTCCAGATATGAGAATGGTCTCCAATCTCAGTTTTGTGATCTTTTGCACAGATGATAATCAAACAAGAGACCAAACAGAAAAAAATACACTGGCACGTCTTGGTCACACGAAAAAGATAAACAACAAAAGAGAGAATTAAGGCACATGTCATAAAATATATTAAAAAGGGAGACAATACGAATACTAAATAATAAATTTTTGTAAAAAGAAAAAAGAATACATGGACGGACTTTTTAAGCTAAAATGATAAATGTAAGAATAAAACATTTTAAAAGGGTTTGCGATCGAATATTTTAAATAGATTTTTTGAGAAACTAATATTAGATGAAAAATTCATGTGGTGATGTTGATTTACGTCATCACTCATCATACATTTAATACATGGCATATTTTTAAAATTCATTGTGACTTTGCAAGCAGTTTGTTGATAGAAACCGTACAAAATTTGTCTTCGGGAACTCGACGTCATTCCGTGAAATGACGTTATAAAGTTAAGCAGACGACATTACTAATTAAACAATTGAAATAACAAAATCACCTTAAAGTAATGGATAATATAAAGAAATTGTTAGTTCTTTCCAAAACTATCAAAAAATAATAAAAAGTATCATAATATTGCATATAGGTTATCGTAGATTAATATAAAGAAGAAAGAACGGACGTAAACTCACTGACAGTGCAACAACAATAAAAACTAAAATATAAAAAAGTCAAACTATCACAAAGCTCGAGTTAACAGTTTATAAAAAAGTTTAGTAACAAAGAACAAACTCAACAAAGTATCGTACAAAAGATTATCACAGTAAGTTCGCCATTTAATAAAACAACACCCCGCGAATCTTTCGTTTTTGTTGTTGATGATCCTTCCGAATCAAATTTTACACGCTTATTTGCATCACAAAAATGTTCATGTATAGTGCCACATGTATATGCGTTAAAACTTTCTTTGATCAGGAGAGAATTCAAATTTTTAAATTTTCATTCAAATTTTATCTCACAATGTTCTAAAACTATATTCTTTTTAATATCAGAATCAGAATATATTATGTATATGGTATTTACTGAAATGGTAAACTAACTTCCTCGGCTGCCCAGTTCTACGATGACGTAGGAAGGACACTTATGATGACGTAATACACATGTTATCACAAGACGCGACTAACGTTAAAATATCATGGCTTATTTATAATACATTGTAAATAATGACTGATTTTACAGAGCTGATAAGTCGTGGCTAGATTTAATGAAGATGTTTAGGTTTCCTGGTTGGATCTTGTCCGCTTCTTTTTTCCTCCCAAACAGATCGCATTTCTTCTTCTCTCCGCTTTCGTTTCCGTGTTGATTGATTCTTGCTTCAGCCAAGAAATCGTCTATCAGAAGATTGCCGTTCCAGATCTGAATATGAAAACACTTAATTAGAAGAACATACAAGTAAATAAGAGAATAATTGTTTAAAATTGCCTTTGCACATACACGTCATTAACCCAAGACAAAGTCTTATTTAACCCTTATATATACCTCAGAACCGTCGTTAAGAATGAATAAATGTGTAAACGTGTTTTTTAACCAATTCATCTGTGCATTTGTGAATAGTGGGAATTAAACCTTAATTTATTAAGATGAAGTCAGGTATCGGTGAGCATGCGCTAATTAACGTCATCAGGCTGGTTGCCGCAAAATGACATGTAACAAAGCTGGTATTATTTCAGACGATAGTGGCCATAATGGGAACGGAACCCATACCGTACGGCGAACGCGCCATGCCACTCCGAGCACGCCACCGACCGAGCCTCGAGAATCCATCCCCAAAAAGTTGCGTGGCTAACCATGATAAACGTGATCATTTTATGACATCGGTAACCCATAATTGACTAAAACAGAACTGACTTTAACTACGGGGAGACTTTCTACTGCCGTGAAATTGCACAATAGCACAGCTCGCTGAAAAAGAGGGTCCTACTCTTTTCGAAATCTGTTTTGGTCAGCTGTTTTTGGAGTCTGAACTCTAATTCAAAGTATGATATTGAGACGCCTCTAGAGACAGTGTCAAATAAATCCCGCTATTATTGGTGAGCTTACCTCAACAACTATTGGCTCAATATCTGGTTTCTTCCTGTAGAAAGTGACCTTGATGTTCCATTCGGGGTTGTTGGTCCTATTCAGCTTCTCCGACACAATTTTCTCTCCCTCACAGATGATCTTCACATAAGGATCAATAGCTAAAACAAATCAGTACAGTTGATTATGGATAAGTAAACAGCAACGTGATAATTTGTTTATATAAAAATGTGATCTTATTGGATATATAGGAAAGTTATGTATTTTTCCCGGCGAGTTAATCTCAAGAAAGGATTGAAACAGATGAAACAGATTTTTGAAACTGTTGCTGATGAACGATATTTCAATATAAGATGTCTGTCGTGATGTAACTATCCAGTAATCGTTAACATACTTTATATGTAGATTTTTCGACTAATTGGTTCGGTTGGATTTAGTTCACGTAATACATTACTATTCTATTAAGAACCCAAAATGCTAAACGTTCTATAAAATGAGACCGGAAAAATTTGAGGCCATTCTCCAAGAAAACCAGTAAAACGTTTTTATTTTGAGACTGGTCTCCCTGCCCTGTATCAAATATTAAGCGACCTTCCGCAAAGGAATGTTGGTTCAGTGATTGCTCGCTTCCTTTTTGGTCACAGTGTCCGTTTGACTCTGTAATTGGTAGATATACATTGCCTAATTGGCTTTTTGAAAATTGAAGCGATAAAGAAAATTGGTTTTGAAATAATTAATTCGTTGCGTATTTTGTCGCCATCTTGAGAACTGCCACAGGAGACTGAACGTTTGGTTCGGGGCAACCCTTATACAACATTGAATATGACACAATCTCATTATAATCATTCCATGAAAATAAAGGAACGTATCCCCAAGAAAAAAAACGAGATTCCACATAACTGAATGCTAAACTTTTTTTTAGTTTGAGGTCCCTATCCGGGTAACCCCTTTAATATACAAGTCACCATTTCAGCCAGTCAAATGCTTGAAATTTTAATCTTGTCTCCAGATTTAGTTTTATAATTGTAGGCCATGTTTAGGGCCCAGAAGATGTAATGTCTTATATGCTTTCTTTACAAAGTAGATCCAGAGGCAGAGCACCATTGCATCATGCTAGAGTCTAATTTTCATGCTAAGGCAGACAATTTGAAATTTTTCTTCAGGAAATAGATGATTTCGCCTTCTATTTAGTGTATTCTAAAAGGGCAACAGTAATTGTACAGGAGCAAGTGCTAGAATACCAGTATGATTATAATGAGAAGACAGGCAACACAGACATAAAGGCATTAGGGTTAATTGCTTTACAAGCTGAATCTCAACAGATTCTAACAAGGTTTACTTATTTGTCATTGGATTTTTAATATATCTTGTTTTATCATCTGACAGTATTTAGATCCATTAACCCTTTCCTCCATATATACACATTTTTACGCATTTTTCACCAGTGTAGATCCAAATCAGCCGGCACATCCGGCTCTGGATCTAAACTGTTCACCCATGTTATAAACGTGTATCTATGGAGGAAAGGGTTAAGTTGAAAAATTTTCTGCCACAATTGTAGATTGTAATGAGACTACATTGATGTGCTGATCTGAATCTTCACTGGATGACCCAGAGGTATAAGCCACTGCCCAAGGTTATAAAGCTGAGTTTGGAAACCAGTCTCAAATCTCAAGCATCTGATTGAAAAAAGCGTTACAAAAATTACAAGAGTTGAATACAATACATATAAGTTACAACACAAAAGTGTAATTACAGGTATTATAAAACATAACACTCATAAGAACGTAATTTAAGGTTAACATATATACAAAGAAGGACAGGTTTTAAAACGACTCAGAACTGAATGCTAAACTTACTTTTAACTTTCGTCTCCGCGGGAAGCTCAAGCCCTGTGGCTCCCTCTACTGTCAGTGTTGTCACTAGTAAGGGTGGTTTACCGCAGCATGAAGGTGTAGGGCATTCCTGAGTAAGCTCCCTTTAAACAAATAAATACAGTTAACATACTGATGATGTATTTATATTCATCTATATTCGTGATCATAAAATTCGTGGTTTTCAGTCAGATGCCATTTTTGTGATTTCTTAAACGTAGATATCACATTTCTAAACCATTTATATGTTTAATCCTTTATTTCGTGGCGGTTTTATATTCGTGGATAGATCTGTTCGCGAAATCAATGGAAATAAGTACCGCACGAAATCAATGTTAATGGTTTCACTGAGACACGAATTCCTAAAAATTACGCCATATGAGAATTAAATTTTTTAAGAAAGATATATAATTTGATTAAATATTTTTTAATACTTTATATTATGTTAAGAATTAGTCGAGAATATCCGAATATAATGCAAAATGCAAAATATTTAAATTCCTTATTGACGTTAAGATATAAAGACATATGAAAATGCATTTCCAAATTTAGTTAAAGAAGAAAAATAAGTTCAAAAGTAAAAAAATGACAAAACGAAAATACCACCAGTTTACTACATACCTTACAAAAACGATACAAAACAAAAAAAACCCATAAATAATCCAAACATAAAACGTTACAATAGCGAAGAAATATTTAAGAGAAGGAAAGAAAAAAATGAAGGGAACACTAAAAAAGAATTTCTGACTAAGTCGTGACAAAACCAGTGACAACTGGGTTAAAAATATAAGGTGTTCTTACCAAGCGTTCGACGAACGTGTGCTGTGAAAATGTTAGTTGGTTAGTGGGTTAGCAAATGCATACATGTATCAACTACGGTATTGTTTTTACAAAATATGTCTAACTACATTGTAAACTATACAATATTATTCATTTCGCCGGAAACTTCTGTCTTCGTGACGTACTTGGTACAATATTTCATAATTTTTTAAAACTATAATTAATTATTAAATATAACATTTTTGTAAAATTAATACACCAAATACCAGAACACGAGGAATTCAAATTTGACTTTAATATATCTTTAAAATCTAGCAAAAACCATCATGATTTCAATACACTATCAAATATATTAAAAACATAAAACGTTTGTATAGATATTGTATGATGGCGAACATTGTAAGTTTTCGTATGTTAGTATTAAAGACAAAACACAAACAAACACGTATCTAGTTAGTCAGTACGCTCTGGCTGGAGTACGGAGAAGGGAGCGGTATGTGGTTGATGCCGGACATATGTACATGTTTACTAGTGCTGAAAACCCATATCGGTGTGAAATCACGTCACTTCTATATTAGACATGTTAGCGTTTAAAGAGTAAAATCTGTACCTGCTGGACGCTTGACTGGAGGTATAAAGTCGCACCATAAATTTCCCCGTCTGCCCCGGCTCCTTGGTCGTCGGGATCAAGACATAACGACCCTTTTTGAGTTCTACACTGCCAAATACGCTCCGGGAATTCATGTAGTCGGATTTGAACATGAGGTCTCCGTTAATGTGTACCCTGTATCTACGGTTCTCTTCAACCTGCAAAAAAGTAAAAAGTATGAATATTGTTGGAAAAAATTATTTCGCGATTTTGATCACATCATTTTTTCCCACACAATTTATTTCGTCTACATCATGCAATCAATAGAAGTACGAGTAATATGAATATTATTGGAGTTTTAAATGGGTGCTAATAAAAAAACAACACAAAAAACACAATACTATCAACGAAATGGGGCATGCCAAATGACTAAACGCCTGTCTATTCGGACCATATGGCATAAGACCATAACTTTGACACTAGTCTCAACATTCTAGCTTTCGATTGGTCCATTTGATGACTTGTATCTATTTCAATAGTTCACATACTTGAGATTTCAAACTGATTGCTAATTCTATTTTATGATCTGCATTTTGAGATGACTCGCCCGATGAATGAAGAAAGACGATCAATAAAACTCAAAGGCTCCGCTGAGTTTTAAACAAACCTTCATGATTTGGAACCCTATGGTATTCAGTTTGATCCCCAGCTCCTGTCGTGACGTGCTGATGTCGTGTTGCTCCAAGGACACCATGATTTTGTCATTTAGACCAGCTATGTCAAAAACGTACTGCAAAAGATAAACACACATGAAACTAGCTATGAAAACTACTAGCTGCAATGGACGAAAAATCTAAAAGCCAGATATATCAAATACCTGCTGCAATAGACGAACAAACTTTTAACCAGCTATGCTAAATATGACTGCAAATGACGAGCACACTTTAAACAGTTACTGCCTTAGACGAACAAACTTTTAACCAGCTACGCTAAATACGACTGCAAATGACGAACACACTTTAAACAGTTACTGCCATAGACGAACACAATTTAAACCAGCTATGCTAAATACGACTGCAAATGACGAGCACACTTTTAATAGTTACTGCCAAAGACGAACACAATTTAAACATTCTATGACAAATACGACCGCAAATGACGAGCACACTTTAAACAGTTACTGCCATAGACGAACACAATTTAAACCAGCTATGCTAAATATGTTATCCAAAACAAGAACGCGGTTATCTATTGTGATAATACAGGATTTGATCCGAATCAGTTTTCTACAAGCAAAAGTATATCAAATCTAATGAAAATAATGTCATTTAATCCATAGTACATATTATTTAACCCATACGAGGTTTACGGTAATTTTCTATGCTGTAATTTACTTAGCATCGCCCGGCGAGCAAGGTATAAATTAAACATGTGCAGTATTGTAAGCTAAATGTCCTTAGTTTATAAAAGAACAGAACCATTTTCACATTGTAGTGTTCTAAACTTTTCTCAGTTTTAACTAATCTGATCGATGTGGATCCTGACCTAAGCCTGTCTTTTAAGCAAATCCATACAAACCTGCCTACCAACCTCAAAGCTTAAGGTGCTCTTAAAAATGAAGCGTCTTATAAGCGAATATATTCGGTAAACATATAAGCTTTACCTGGGGATTGCTGAGGAAAGTTCTAGAATTCCAGTCGCTGCCACCACTTCTGCCCGACACGTGCCATTGTCCGTGGAATATGCTCTCGCTCCACGTCTTCTTGAGCGAAATGATGGAAGTGTTCACAAAGTGACAAATATCAACGTTGGTGAAGTTGCTGACAAAGTCGTCCAAGCTCATCCTGAATGTATGTAAAATGGATAAGTAGCATCAAAGTCATGCAAATGCGTCGGTAGCTCATAGCCAATCATGCAAGAGACAAAAATACCATCCGTATCCACCAAATAAGGGTAGTTCAAGAATGCCACCCACAAAGATCGACATTCTGCATGGTTTAAAATTAACACTATTATCATAAAGGGACGTAATTAACTTAAGTGAAGTGAACATCATTTGTGACACTATTAAAATACGTATGTGTACACTTCCTAATGTAAAATGCCTTTAATACTAAATTTGGACATTTTTAAACTTGGTTCTTTTTAAAATATTTTGGTCAAAATCGAGTCGGTACTGCAGGATATATAGATGAATTATTAAAAAAACCATTGAAGTCACGCTACGTATTTAGCACCCGTTTTCAAAAGAAAAACGCGCATGTAATGTGCGTAATTCATAAATGCGTGAGCAATATAGTGGGATTTTAAGTTATTTTTACCATTCAACAAATCAACGTTGGCTTTTAGAAAGCTCAAGGTATGACATGACAGTAAAGACTGAATACAGTCTAGAGTTAAAACATATTAATTTGTTAATGTGTGAAGCAAAGAGTCATATAACTGACGTTCTTTACCACCAGTAACACTACTGCTGCTACTTATGATGTAAAAAAATATATACCAGAATTCTCCCTCGTTTTCAAATTTGATTCCCATCTTGTCCCATTCGTGCCGCGTCAGTGTGTTCCATTCTGGAGCACTGAAATCAGCAACAACAACACTAAAGTCCAGTTATATGATACTGGTAACGTACTATTTGATTCATAGTCGAATGCAAGCAATGCTTTTGTTAAAACCGAGACCAGTTTGCAAGGTTATAAAACTGAGCATGGAAACCAGTCTCAAATCTCAAGCATCTGGTCGCCATTTCAGCCAATCAGATACTTGAGATTTGAGACTGGTTCCCAATCTCAGTTTTATAACCTTCAGCCCAGGTGTCGTTACTCGCAAAATATCAAAAAAGTGTGTTCTCGCTATATGGAAATAGATTCCAACAAAGACAATCTATTTTTAAACGTTATTTGTCTAAGTCACTGGTGTTCCCGAATTACACAACAATCTGAAAAAACATTATTATATTATGTTCAATTTATATCGAAACGGTCGTTCAAACATATTTCGAAACAAACCTTACCCATCTGACCAGGGCCCTGACCATTCCTTGGTCCCCCACGGGTTACCCAACCGGATCATAAACATTTTATCACGTCCGATTTGACCTTTAAGTTTTTTAGGTACATCGATGTCCATAAGTTTGGTGACATTGTAGCCATGCCCGAGTATGAGCCCTTGTGGCGTCTCCTTATCCACGTCGGCACGGGAACACTGGAAAAGACATACGTCAATAACGAAGACGTAACGTCAAAATGTAGCGTTCTATACTGATGTCAAAAAAAGAAGCACAACCGTTCGTATCAAACAAACATCTCTTGTACAGTCCTGTCGCGATTTAACGAATAGGCATCGGACCAAGCCGATTATTCGAAAAATCGCATTTTTCGTAGTATCGCCTTTTTGGTAGTTTTGGTTGTTGATACCGTCGCAAATCGTCAATGTCGTTATATGACGTAATTTGTTATTGTTGTGACATTGTATTAAATGGTGGAAAATCAAAAAAAATATTTTGAATAACATAACGAACAATGTTCTTGCACTTAATTTACTGATTTAAAGTGTTAAAAAGATGTCATTCTTCCAGAAGATGTGCTCACAGTTTTGATCGCTAGCCAAAGGATCAGGGTTGGGCGGTAAATACCACCCCCGGTATTTACCGGTGGTATTTACCGGTATTTACCGCCCTGGAAAATACTCCCCAAAGTGGCAAATACTGGAAAATACTGGCAAATACTACTCAGATGAGTTTTTTTGCCTTAAAATACTGCAGAAATCTTAACTTAGTTGACTGTTATTAATGTATAATCATAATAATAATTAAATTACTCATATATTTTAATTAAATTTCATATCAGGTTATCACTTTAAGCACTTTAAAGTAAAAATAATTCTTACAGAATTGTCTTTTTTTACTCTAAGAACCAAAAATACAGCAGGTAAGAAATTAATGCTGATCCACCTGTGCACCTGGCCATTGACACAAGCAAGGCCATAATGTCTAGTCTATTAAAACAACATTACAGGGGGCTGTAATAGCCAGGGGCAACAAAGGCAACAGTAAAGTGTCATAAATAACCTATACAATTTGTCTAGGTGCAAGTAAGTGGTTGTGTATTGGTGTGACTGCAGAAAGCTGCCAAACTGGTGTTCTGTTACAGGTATCTTAGGGGGAAAGAAGAGATTGACTGGTAGACAGAGGCTTCTTTGTATCTAAACATTATTTGTTATTGTATTCATGTATATTTATTGTAAGTTGTGTACATTACTTGTTTATAATTAAAATTAACTCTCTAAACTTCTGACTCCATTATTGTTAATAATTGAAATTTGAATTTGTCCATATGCTGACTATAAGGGATACATTGTATTGTATAAATTCCATGGATGGTCAATTCAAATGACCACTTGTTCAGTACTTAAATTTTTATTTATTATGGATAAAGTGATAAAAGTGTTAAACTTAAGTACAAATATAATGGCAATTAATGGGTAAACTTGAAATTATCTATATGAATGCTGATAATAGATAATATTGTATAAATTCCAGACTGGTAAATTCAATTGACCAGTATTTGCCAGTAATTGCCAGTATTTGCCGGTAAATACCGGTAAATACCGCCGGCATGGACAATACTCATATTTGCCGGCATTTTGCCAACCCTGCAAAGGATACTTTTAGCGTGCCTTTGATAAAAAAGTCGTACTATAATTATTATAATTACAATCAAAACTGTGCTTTAGACCACTTGTAAACAAAGACCAACTGTGGATATCTTCCATATTTTATTTGCCCTGCTGAAGAAAGAATTTACATTTTAACAAAGGCCACTTGTCATTAAAGACCACTATTAGGGTCATTTGAAGACAGGCTTGATTGTAAATTACTTACATCAATGTTACAATTGATTAACGCTTTATTTTCCCAGGCGTCCATTAGTTTGTTGAAGAAGTCAACTTGTGCGCGGGCATCGCTGAGTCCGAGCTTCGACAGAACCAGCTTCTCGGCTACACCACCAGTAAAGTCGACCAGGGCGTCTGCTGTCCGACCGTTGCCTAACGTCTCATAATCTCCGTACAGTCTGAAACAAACGTTGGTTGTTATTTTGTAGTGATGATTGTTGTTGTTATTACATCAGAGATGCGGGTTGAATTTATGTAGGGCTGCTTGTTGTTGTTATGTGTTATTACATGTATGTAGGGATGCTGGTTGCTCTTATTTAGTGATGCTTGTTGTTATTATGTAGGGATGTGCCCGTAATTTCCAGGAGCCAAAATCTCTGGCGGTTATAAAACACACACGAAACAATTATTAGTAGTCTGTAAAAGTTTTAAGTGGTAAGTGGATAGTTATATGTACATTTAATACCATTTGATATTATGGGACGGACTTTTTTTATCGTGCTATTTAAGTTCGATTGATTGGAAGAGGAACGTAAATAATTCGATATGAACGCGTCAATTCGTCGTATGTTCTCACGCTGCTACTTCGGAATGAAAATACCGGAAGTATATTTCCGTTTATATTTCACCAAAGGTAAACTACATGATAATCTACACATGTACACAAGAAATTAAACAACTATCGGAGATTTTTTATTGACTGTGTATTACCAACGTCTTTACCCAAGAAGAAAACAAAACTTTAAGTCAGTGTAGTTGTCACTTTCAGTTACTTCCCTTCATAGTATTATGCTAATTTCAAACCATTCGGAATGTCGATCATTGTGGGTGACTTAATATTGGCATTCTTGAACTATCTGTTAGGGGGAAGAGGGGAAGGGGGATACTGTGTCTGTCTCTTTCAAGGTTATGTTGGCGCTGCCGTCTCATTTACGTGACTTTGAGGATAAAATGTATTTATACAATTTTCTTACATTTGCACATGACTATTAGGTGAAAACATGAACACATGACCCTGGTGTTTCATGACTAGAATAGTAAAGAAGCGAAAGATCTGAGTCATTCTTTCACTTACTTAGCATAAGCTTTCTCCAGTAAGGCACTCCAAAACTCATTTCTTGAACTGGAATGACAAAACACCAGTTTATCATTCCTCGTCGGCAATCTGTCGTCAACGACGACCTCTATCCATTCACCGTATCTCCAAAAATTAAATTTAAATACGCCAGCGTATGTTGGTTTGTCGGATTTTTCGTTCCATTCTTGACTCTTCAGGTCTGGTAATACCTGTAACAAGAAACTTTTACCTATGGAACGCAATTTCTGTCATATGTTTTCTCCTAATTTTCAGAGAAAATGCAGCGTAGGCGTTTCTCTTGAAAAGTGAAGTTGTTGCTATTTCAATAAATAACCATACTTTCTAAATTTTCATCGGAATAAAGTTAAATTTTGAACTTTGTTTAATTGTAATATGTTTAATTATTTTAGCAAATGCATACGGCATTTCTTCACTTTGCGCCATATAACTCAGAGAGCGCTTCTTTTAAGTTCCTTTATTTTATTGTCGGTCATCCTGATGACCGACATATTATAATGGACCAAACTTGACCTTTGAAGGGTAACACCGGTTAACAGCGGCACCGGACGTGGTCACTTTAGACAAAGCCGCCCGTCTAGAGCTTGAGAATGCTATTCCGTTCCCCCTATTTGCAAGAAAAGTCTTCTAAATGTTGATGAAACAATATTTGGACGTTATAGTAACATCAAATCAGAAATTGAGCTGATATATAACGACATGTTAAATCATATAAACATACGTGTGTTGTATTTTCTACAGGGTGTAGAAATAATGTTATGCGTCTTTTTTTTAGAAAGTCACGTGATGCAAACCTTCATAGCAAAATATTATTTGCTTACAAATTGAACTGATACTTTATTTGAATCAAACAACTGTTCAGGATGATCCCATATCTGAAATAGATTCGATCCGTTATATTGATTTTGTTGGTCAAAAGCAAGACATCGTTTATGTTTTTCTTAGAGACTAATGAATATCCGAGTTTGGCGGGAAAGGCTGTCTGTAAACAAAAGTTTACAAAAAGCTAGTCGGTCATTAGCATACACTTTTAACCCAAAATGTATTCCAAGACCTAGAGTTCAACAACAAAATTTTGTCACTGTCCTACGGTGGGGGGTTGAGCAGCCTGACAGGGACTCAAATTATTATATTTAATATTCTGATCTTCAACAATTTTGTTGGAATGCTGAACTTCAACATGTAATATTGCTGGTTCTCGCACATTTTCCTGTTTTTGTTTGTTTGTTTTAATGATGTCAATTTCAGTGTATGCCATGTTCGATGACATAATGCGGGTTTCAAAAAACTCATGGCCATGCGTTGACTTTGAAAATTGATGAAAACTTCTACCCATGTGTTAACATTAAAAATTTTCTTACTTGTGGTATAATTCACCAAACAAACGGTCGTGAAATAGTAGAGGCTTATAGCAAACGAGGAGATGTTTTAAACACGCATTTAGGAGGAAACGAATGCTCAGAACTTTGCTTAATTGTCAAAATATTGTAATTTAAAGAGAGATTTTGCTTTTTTGCGCATTCCAGTGCAAATGTTGCGAATGTTCTCAGAAGTTAACGGAAGTTTAGCGAATAGCGAAGTGAGGTGATCATTGTTTAAAGTAAAAAAAGGGGGATCAGCGATTTTGCAATTTGTTTGCGATTTCCAGTTCAATTTCGGTGAACGTTCTCAGAAGATACCGGAGTATTAGCGAATGTGACATGACCACTGTTTAAAGTAAACATAGGAGATCAGCATGGGAATATTTTTATCTAATATCACAAGCGTAGTCAATGGGGCGGCGGTACGCTAAAAGACAGTCATCAATACGCTCAAATAGATGCGGACGACAGAGATAAACGACTAGGATGGCCACAGGAGGTTAATTGCACTTTATGATAATACGTTCAGCGTGAAAGCATCAGTAATGATTTTGTTTATTGAACTTGTCCAATATCAATTTATAGGATAAATGGCGACACGTTACCTCAGTTACAAGTACTTCGTTGGTCAAGTTTGTTGAAAAATCATTTCAATCCATAATTACAAATGTAGTTGTTATCAGATAATCAACCTCACAATTTTGCATTTCACGAGCGCACTATTGAAATAACCCGAGCTGCGAGAGTTTAAACCTAGTTGGTTTGATGACTACCAATCTCTTCATTAGTTATGAACATTACATTTTATCTTTTAGTCGCAATTACTCATTCAGAGGGACATTTATATACATGTATTATGCTCTTTCTCAAAGATTTGCATAAAAGTGCCTAGTTTTGAGCTTGTTGCACAAAAACTGCCATGGTTTTTTAGATCTATCTATTTCCCTGTCCTTTTGATATCCAAGTTGGAGCACTAATTACGGTGCGGTATTTTATGTTTTTGATATGCTTAAAAGTCTTTAACAGGCTCAATGAAACCGAGCCTGCAATATCTTCACATTTTTCGTCTTCGGTGGTTTTCAAAGTGAACTTTTCATCTATTTTAAGAAAACAAAACTTAAACGATTGTTTTAAAAAAGAAACTTGGTAACCATTCTATACGTGCATCTGTATTTTTATCATTACAAAACTTCCGCCGCCATAATATTCAAAACTTGCCCTTGAATATATGCATTATTACCGAAATACGAATTGATATATTTTGAGTCCCCTATTCCCTCTCAAAACCGCATCTATCCATGCGTTCTCTTCTTGGGGTCTATAGTGAACGGTTGGACTCGTCGCAGTTGCAATCCAAATTGAGTTTAACTTGTAAAAGATTTTCGGGGATACCCCTAACCCCAATGTCTGCTTCCCCATACACATGCAATATAACGGATCTGAATTCGGTCTTGGGATACTAAACAATAACATTATTTTGACAAGTACAGTAAGGTAGACAACACAAGCACTGTCATTTCTATGTAAGGGCGATCTACTAGAATATACTGCAAGCAATGCAAAACCAGCCTTTAAAGTAGAGAAATAGTTGTGAAGAATTTTCAGAACAGTGGCGTAACGACAATTTCTTTGATGATAGATTAATTTAAATACAAATATTGCTTCTTGAGTTTCTGTAATAGTTTCAGAGAAAATCGTTCAAACAAAAACAAAAGATATGAGCAGCATAAAGCTTAAGTGAAAGTAATAAATGCAACAGCATCCTAATTTATTGTTTACTGTCTTCTAACGCTCGTCAACTTCAAGTTTGACGAGATCTGCTGAACCAACTAAAACTACACTTTATGAATGTTGGTAATGAATACTGAATATTATAAGCATGGCTTTTCTCTCAGTGTACAAATAAGTATCGACTGCGGAAAGTTCTATGGTACCTCTTTGAGCATTCGCGTTAATGTAACATATTCATCAGATTCGCTTGTGCTTAAACAACGTAATTATTTCTACACGTCCTGAATAAAATAATAAATTACGTCTACTAGAGACATGATTATTTATATTGATGCCTTTTGCCGGTACACGTCTTCTTCATGTTTCAATAAATCAAACATCAGCCGTTCAAAACTTTGTTTGCATGCTTTAAAGTAACAGAATTGTACAATGTATATATGTTCTCTTGTTTATGTTTTGTACATACAGAGAAATGTAAATGGAAATAAAATTGAAACTTGAAACATCAACTAAATTCACAAATAGTTTGTCAGATACAGTCTGTGTGACATTGATCGACAGAAAACTGGCCGTATCATTGACTTCCATTAGTCCAAAAGTAAATACAAGCACGAATACATACCTACTTATTCTATTAATTTATTTGCTAATGACCGACTAGCTTTTTGGAAAGCTAAAACTTGTTTATATATAACTGAGAGCAAATAATTCTATAGGCAAAACGTGAGTGTCAACAAAATACTAACTGTATGGAATAACTTCTTCTCTTTTGTGAGACTTGCGCACGCAGTTACAAACCACGTGTTTCCGATTTCACCTTGGTGTAGGTCGTCTGTCGTTACACCTTCCACAATCAGCTTGGGGACTTTGCACAATTCCTGGAAAACAATTACACGAACTGCAACAGTGGTTCAAGTTTAAACAACAACACCAAAAAATCCCATTCCTAGTTGGTTTGTTCATGTCTAGTTTGAATTCAATAATTTTAAACATGCATCTACAAATATTACTGAATGTTATACAGTACTGTAGTATAAAAATTTTCACGGATGTATAATAGCTACTGTACATGTATCACACACTAACCTTCGGTCTTTTCCATTCTATTTCGTTTTCAACCTTGCTAAAGAAGAGAGATTTGCTGTTTGCTGGGAATTCGGGATCCTCAAATAGTTCTCCTCTTTTGAGGCAGTCACCTTTTATGGAGGAATATTTCTGATTCTTGTAGTTTGTCGGCATTTTGATAATGCTATGGGACGCAAACTACGTCATAGTCGTATTAACCTGAAAAGTTAAATCAATATTTTGGTCAAAGCGTTTTATGGAGAATGGAGAATTTGTTTTCGTGGAGGAAGCTTAAAACATGATTGAATAGATAATTTTAAACCCTTTAAGACCCCGCTAAGTAAAGGGCAAACAAGAGACGGCAATATGAGAAAACCTGTCAAATTTTCACACTAACAACTGTACATATTTTAAGCTCAACGTCATCATTTTAATAATCATGTCTTATCTAAAAGGAAGTCATTTGTTTTATTAACAATAATGTCCAAAATCAGGGAAATACACTACTTTATCGGTCTCTTGACAGTCATGTAAAAGGCAAGTGCATTTAAATATGGTTGATATGTAAAATGGTTATACAGTAAAAAAGAATGACCATTGAAAAAAACAACAAGAATACTGTTTCTACATATATATATATACCGAAGAGTGATCACGTCTGATTTTATTGTTTTCGCGTAGAACATGTAGGCTTTCATGTCGCGAACGTGTGGAGCAAAGATAACAAAACTAATGGTACTGATTCCGTATAACGCATAGAATGGTTCCCTGGTTCCAGAGAGGGTTCAGCGCGGTTGCTCAAACCCCCTTCTCAGGCATTTATTTTTCATGGGGTTTTTGTCCAGAAAGTTGGAAATTCTCACGTTATGAACCTTAAAAAAACCGGCCCATAAACAGCCCCAATTTTAGAAGTCTTGTGTCCGACCCCCAAACGAACATGCAGAGACCGAGACAACAAACTTATTTGACACCGATTTTTTATTGTCCACCAACAATTAAATCGTTTTTAATTGTTGTTTTAAATGAATGTCTAATAATGACGTTAACATTCGATGATAAACCTGTTGTTATTTAATTAACTTTGGCTGAAAGTGAACATCTATGATCAATGGTTTGGAAAAACTGACTCATATTCTATGCTCAACAAAACAAGGAAACCCGACACTGAGTATTAGACTTATTTTCCGGAATCTGAAAGGAAGCTGTAGGAATTGTGGTTTGAAATGAAAATTGAATATGTGTTGAACTCATCTGTGAGTTTTGATATTTCTGGTGTGTGAGACAAGAGTTTTGCATTAAATTTTTTACGGGTAGGTGCGTACGAATAGATTTTGCATAATTATAGATCTCATATTTATTATTTATTCAAATCTATAAAGTTTCAAGTTTCTTTCTTTGCGGAGTGTATAAATATAAAAAACGATGAGCGTAAATACATCGAAACAGTCATCGAGTAGTACAGAACAAGACACAGATATCGTTTATAACCCCGGTTTGTATACACATCATTGGCATATGAAATTATCAAATTTATGAAAATAATAGCGAAGTTTTCCGGCTAAAATAAATAGCTATGTTTTCCGGTAAAAAAACAAAACAATTTCAGAACAACACATGTAGATTTGAAATGTTAGACATGTTTCGTTCAAAAGCAATTTTTAAACGTTTGTCAAAGGCGGCAAATATTTGAAAAGAAAATAATGAAATCAAAACATGTTTTCATTCATGCTAATGCACAATGAGTTCAAACTATTAATTTTATCATACGTACTTATATATAAAAGTTGTTAACATAAAACTTACTTAATATTGAACAAAAGCTGTTGACATATGCGACCTTGTTCAAATTCAAACCCAGTGTACGGGTAAACATCACTTTACGAAGAGATAAAAAGCGTTCTGGAGTCACTAAAATTTAAGGACCTGGCTTAAATAAATATTTTCTGTTTGTTACAAAGTTTCCTATGTCAACATAACATGGCATGGAAAAAGTTGACTTAAAGAGGAAAGGTCGCAAAGTCTTTGTGTTATTTTTTGTTGTTGTTTTCTTACCACAGCGTGTTCGTCGCAGTGAATTTTTTAAATTTCATGGGGACTCATTTTTGTGGGTTTTAAGGCAATTTAAACTCACCATAAAAGAGAGAATGGTAGAATTGAACTTTCTATCTTTTACACAATCGAAAACCACTAATTAAGGAACCCACGGAAATACCGTTTTACTGAAATCCGCGAAATTTTATACCCACGAATATATGAACATCAACAGTTTATAGCGATATAAGTGAGGCACGCCACGGGAAAAGGTACCTTCGGACAGTTGACGTCAATCCTTGAAACGACGTCATAAAGTTGAGCAGACGACATTAATTATTATGCAATTCGCGGTCAAAATACCATTTAATTGTCAAAATGTGTAACAAAATCACTGTTTTGTTATGAGAAAATAATAGAACTTTGAAAGTTCTTTCTAAATATAGTAACAACAAAAATGATACAAAAAATGACCGAAGGCGCGCTCAAGTAAGTTTACACATTTATTTTCGATATATTCTGACAATGAACATAAAAAACAAATTTGAGTTAATTTCTTACAACAGGTCCTAGAATTTACTAAAATAAATTAGTAAAAAAAATTTCGGCGACATTCGCTTCTATGCATTAAACAGTGGTAGAAATTAATATTAACCAAATCTGATAACTTTAAGGATTTCACTCTTAAATGTGAATAGTTAGCTTAAAGCTCCAAATCGCGACTTAGCTGCTTAAATTACAGCAGCTACACTGCAGAACAGCTTTCTTATACGTACATGTAGTTATATTTAAACGTTCCGATATTACACTGTAGAAAGATTAAATCCTTATTAACACGGATCAGGTCAAATCTTTAAATATCGTGAGCAAAAACGTATTTCTATATTTTATTTACATTTAGACATTTTTCAGAAACATTGTACGGGCTAATTTATTTAGCATGGTATAATTCACTGGAGGATTAAGACGAGGCCTGTCGGATCTAGGGGTAGTTCAGTGGGAGTCGAACCCGCATTCTCGGAAGCAATACTTAACCCTTTCCTCCATATATACGCATTTTTACGCAAGTTTTGATCAGAAATAACTTAATCAATCTTAAAGAGAACAGTGCAGATCATGATCTCCTTGCCGGCTGATCTTGATCTACACTGTTCGCCCACGCAATAAAGGTGTGTCTATGGAGGAAAGGGTTAAATTTCATGTCTGTATTCGCCTCCGCCATTAATTATTTTTTATGCTATTTAACCTTGGCGAATACGGCTACGTATGTATCATACTGTTAAAGAATCTCGTCAGGCATCAATCGGTGCTACACATAAAATATACATCGATAATCAATCAGCAAAATCACTGAACTTGATGAAGACTCTAGAAAGTGATTACTGTAGCGTGATGTTTGTTATCAAGTTGGATGTCTTCTAGTAAACAGCAACGGCGGCTTAACATTTAAATAGGTTAAATAGTTCTTAGACATGTTTGATTTTAATATAAAGAGAATTTCATGTTGTTGTCTTTGTTTTAAAGAATGCGTTATCTTTCTAAACGAAACAAAGTTTAAGATACAAACTTTTTTGCAAACCACTTGCTTGAGTACCGGACGGTGATTGCCCTCGTTCCCACCCGCCCCCCCCCCCCCCCCCTCTTAACCCTTTCCTGTATAGATACACTTTTATTGCTAGGGCGAACAGTTTATATCCAGATCTGCCTGATCATCCATGCCGTCTGATCAGGATCTTAACTGTTCGCTTTTTGATTCATTACGTTATTTCTGACCAAAAAGCGACCAGTGCAGATCCTGATCAGACGGCACGAATGTTCCGGCTGATCTGCATCTACACTGGTCTCACATGTGTAAAAATGCGTATATATCAAAGAAAGGGTAAACATAATCAGTTGTAAATGTATCAGCAAAGAAGATGATAAGGTGATAATTAATTTTGTAGTAGAAAATGAATTTGTATGTAAATTACATGTGCTAATTCTTGCCCTTGCGTAGTTAGCCAGTGACTTGTTACGGTCGTAAATCAACTCACTGCGGCCGAAGTTCCACATCCGAACAACTAACATGTAAAATATATTTGTAACGGTCCATCTTGATCAATTACTCTCCATATATATGGTTTTATTGCATGTGCGATTAGTATAGATCCAGATCAGCCGACACGTGTCGGCCGATCCGGATCTACGCTGTACGACCATGGGATAACATCCATATCCCTTGAAGTAAATAGTTAGGAACTAGATTAGACTCATAAATCATAAATAGACAGCCTCTTAGTTATAGACAAAATAATTGAACGAAATATAGGGCTTACTTTAGGAACAAATGCAAAACAATACCCTGTATTACATACAATGTTTCGTTAAAAAGCGAATGTTGATGTTTAAAAAACTCTAAACAATTTAAACGCAATCATGAAAATTATGAAACTTTATCCCTTAGCTTTGATCGATATGATCCGATTAAAAGTTTTAAATAGTACAATGTCATGATCTGCACATACTGCAACGGTTTAAAGCAGTCTATTCAGAGTTCAGAATGGAATATTTCCATGTCTCAGTTTGGGTTCATACATGTATTCATTGCTATGCTGCTATATTATGCATATAAAGACTGAATAGGAGAGAATTTCGCCTAAATTTTGGACAATCATTACATTTTAGGACCTCTTGTGGGTGAATTCTACAGCGTTAGTAAAACTATGAAAACCTTGCTTTTAAAAATACAGTCAAACCTGTATAAAAAAGCCACCTAAGGGAGTAACAATAAGTGGCTGCTTAACACACGTGACTTTTTAAGACAGGCAAAAATTAGAACAAAATGTCAGTTTATGACATATTCTAACTGTCTGTTTAAGACAGATTGTTGGTGAATGCAGATGGCTGCTAAGGCAGGTTCAACTGTATTCACTCGTACGTTGATAGTGTTAGAATGTTTTCATCACATTTACCCTGTATACTGGTCTTCTACAATTTAAATGAAACATTTTTTATATTCGAAACCACGAATCTAAAGGATACGTGAGCAGGAACTTTTAAATAGTACACTGTCATATTACGGTGTTCCGTTCCGTTGGGATCATCCATTTGTTTCACCCTTCACCTATTAATATCACATCTTCGCATCGTATTTTCACGACCTCGCATCGTGGTTTCGCGTATTCGCATCGTGTTTTTGCGTTTCCGTGGTCTCTCTCTACAGGGCGAGAGGGCGAAACAACGATTGCTCGACAGTACACCGTAATGTCGTTACCTGCACGAACGGCAACACTTAGAAATGTAAATATACATTTCTCATAATTTAAAATATTTTCTCAAAACAGCAATATCGCTGTTACACAGGAAACGTTTACTTGTAATCTCCTTAAAAGTTTTATATTGTCTTCATTTTATATCTTAAGAATGCTTCGTATTTGGATAGTTTAAATTTTATGTATCAAACGGGGCGGTGCGCATCAAGGGAAAAGTGCGTCTTTGGGAAATAGACGTTATTAACATATTACCTGACATGCAGTCATAAAGTTGAGCAAACGACATAACTTATTATGCATTTCGCGAAAAGAAATAGTATTTTTTAATCAAAATGAGTAACACAATTGCTGATAAGATATAAGAAAATAATAAATAAGGATGCGTTTTCTAAGTAAAGTAAAAAACTCAATATAATAACACAGAAGACACCGATTTTCCGTGCCCTAAATTGGAGAATATTTGAAATGTTGATGTGCCTGGTTTATAAACCCTCCCCATACTAGAACATATCTGTTTAAATATTTATACATTCAAATACGTTAAATTATAATCTTCATTGAAAATTACAGATTACACTTAGGTGTACATTTAACCTTTTACTCTATGATATATGGTCATCATCAGTGGACAAACAGTGCACATCCAGATCAGTCAGCACATCCGTGCCGTCTGATCATGAACTACATGTACATTGTTCGCTTTTTGATTCGTTGGGCTTTTCCCGACCGATAGGCGAACAGTGCAGATCCTCATCAGGTGGCACGGATGTGACAGTAAACTAGCGAGCCTTATCATCGTATTTTAACTTACATTATACCAACTATAGGGTCATGTAATTTCGCGAGGACGAATTGTCGCGTAAACGCCGCAGATGATATACGAGAAAACGTATTCGCGCAGTTTTATTTAGCTACTAAGAAATATAAACATGTATTTTAGGCATTTCTCAAATAACATTCATTAATTTTCGCGTCATACTAAATTTCATAAATTAGAAGTAAGGTCGAACAATTAATTTTAAACCCTAATGACATAATAAATTTGTAAAATCTTTAATTTAGAATATTGAACACACATGAATTTTAATACCCACAAACAAGACGTATTACCAAAAACCACGAAATAAAGATCCCAAAATAAAATTGCATACACAATATATCAAAAGAGGTTCAATAAAATGATATAATATTTTAATAATACTTCATTTAAAACATTCAAACTCTTAGTCTTTGGCGTTTTATTTTAAATAAATTTATAGAATGAATAAATTTTAGCAAATATTCCTAAAGACAGGTTTGTATCTCATTTCCGTTATCTGTATGCGCTTGAATATACCATTGAAATCAAATGTAAGTACACGTAGCATGGTTTAAATGCTAATCAGAATAAATAAATAAACATACCTGACAGTTTGTAAATAAATATCACATTAACTTTCCCCTATACAACTCTCCGTTTCTCTGCCACAGCGAATTTTATAAATTTTTCAGTAAAAGATTTAAATTATGGAAATCGTGTCCCCAATTTTCCGTTTAAACTTTTACGTCACTTTACGATATACATCCAAAATTATTGAACAAAACGGATTTTTCCTGCGAATACCTGTTATAAAATTTTAGATACACTCTACAAACATCGTATGAATCAATAATCGGTTTTATTAAAAGCCATCTAGCGAAGGTTTACTATACCTGCATAAGGTAACACTATTGATCCACTTTCCTAAGCCGGCGATCTCTGTCGCAAAATATATTATATATATTATAATAATTACTGCTGTGACGTACATGTAACACAAACTCGGTCTTTCTGTACACATTTCGCTTTGAGAGGTTGTTTCTTAAGGCATGAATAGAATCGCGTACGCTTTCGTTCAGTTTTACTGTTTCGCTAATCAAGGTGAATTCTTTCAGAATGGCGATGCGATCTTATAGTCAGCATCCATGGGTGCGAATCGCTGGAGGCGAGCATAACGTTAAGCTTTAAACGTTAAAGACGTCGCGTTAACGCATTACTCCGTGGATATGGCTGGTATCACATGGGCAAACGGTGTAGATCCAGAAAACTGGCACATCCATACTTTATAATCAGATTCTACAATGTTCGCTTTTAGAATTATAAGTTTTTATATCTAACCAAATAGTGACCAGTGTAGATCAAGAAAGGACAACACGGATGGGCCGGCTGGTCTAGATCTGCATTGGTCGTGCACGCGATAAAGCCCGCAAACATAGAGTTAAAGGACGAGACACTGTCTTAATCGCTCGGTTTCACTTTGTTTTCTTAGACTTCTAAAACTAATGTTTGGAGTTTAATTCAGAGACTTTGCTGTCCGCACATTAAGTTACATGACCTAAAACCGTTCGTATTTAACAATTTTAACACAATTCTCAGTACTCTATTATTAAAATAATTGTCCGCAAAACCTGATTTCACAACAACAGTGGACTAACAGTGTTTTAACGTATAGCTAGCATGAATGTAAATATAAATACTGTCACTGTATGTACTTTAACCCCACCCAAAAGAGATCGCCATGCATCTAAACCCGCATAAGTAGCGGGGATAGATTAGTACTTTGAGGTCTGGAGGTGGATGACGGCGTAAAACCCGTCGTTTCATGGTATAGATGTGAAGCTTTGAACAAACCAAATCCTACATTCTACATACCATAATGGCGAAAATGAAGTGCAATAGTTATACGCACTCAATCTAGCTAAAATTATTCAAAAACAACGTTTCGACATTCGTATTTGTTCAGCATTCTCCGGAGTATGGTCTACAGCCAGATCCGGAGGGTCGACCCGTTTCGATGATATCTTTCTGAATTTAGCACACCGAATGAATGATCTACACATAATGTGGGTAATCTCTCTGATGTTCATAACCAGCTGTCATCATTGTTTCATTTATGACATTAAACATATCTCTCATTTGAAGCCACAATCTTTTTTATTGTCAGCCTCTCACCAATCAGGCTGAGGATTGCACTCACAGCTTACACATATTAACCTTTTAAATAATACATTGTAAATACGGTTTTTATCGCATGTCCCAAGAGTGTAGATCCAGATCAGCTTACACATCCGTGCCGTCTGATCAGGTTCTACACTGGTCGCTTCTTGGTTAGAAAAAAAACGAATTAAACTAAAGCAAAGAGTGTAGATCATCATCAGATGAATCTGCAGGCTGATCTGGATCTACACCGTTACCCAATTTGATATGTGTATAACAGCCGTATCCCATGGGGTGAAAACGGTTAAAACAAGTTATATATTATAACTTATTGCAATAGTTAGTATAAATTGTAAACCATATTGATTTTTGTCAAAATATTAAAGTTCAAAATATTATTTTAAATACTTAAATCTCATGAAACCGTTTCAGTAATCTATTAAGTGTATTATAGGTCAATTTCTGTGATAGAAGTTTATCATTTAACAGTTGTCTTTATCCTTCAACTCTAACAGTTAAAATCCAGGATTAAGGAACAACTTAAGGTTCACGAAAACCACAACACATACTTTATGTAAATGTCGCTGTAGACTCCAATTACAACAACTAAAACGAGGCTATGCCGAGTTGCCGCCCAAAAATATGGGCCGAATTTTCTAACCGATCAAACACGATAGATTTTCTTTCACAAATTATAACCATTTTACTACTGCTGTACGTACGTTTAATGTTTTCTTAACTCTTGCTTTAATAATAACAGAGTGATTTATTTCTCTTTCATTATAATACATATACGTTATAGCGCGATTTTCTAGCCTTTGATTGGTCAGATTTAATGACTGGTGTTATTTTCAAACAAGCAGATGAGATCTGGTCTGGTCTCCAGTCTCAGTTTTATGAACCTCGGCATCACTTTGAAAGTATGTACATTTTATCAAGGATCTGACTGTACCATTTTAGCAAGCATTTGTTTTAACAAGCACCTGATCGAGTCATTTTAGCAAGCATGTGTTTTAATAGCATCTGAACGAGTCATTTGAGCAAGCATCTGTTTAAGCAAGCATCTGAGCGAGTCATTTTAGCAAGCAACTGTTTTAGCAAGCATCCGAACGAGTCATTTTCGCAAGCATCTGTTTTAGCAAGCATCAGATCGAATCTTTTTAGCAAGCATTTGTTTTAACAAGCATCTGAACGAGTCATTTTAGCAAGCATATGTTTTAATAGCATCTGATCGAGTCATTTTAGCAAGCATCTGTTTAAGCAACCATCTTAACGAGTCATGTTAGCAAGCATCTGTTTTAGCAAACATCTGAACGAGTCATTTTAGCAAGCATTTGTTTTAGCGAGCATCCGAACGAGTCATTTGTGCAAGCATCTGTTTGAGCAAGCATCTGAAATAGTCATTTTAGCAAACATCTGTTTTAGCAAGCATCCGAACGAGTCATCTTAGCAAGCATCTGTTTTCGCAAGCATCCGAACGAGTCTTTGTAGCAAGCATTTGTTTTAACAAGCATCTGAACGAGTCATTTAAGCAAGCATCTGTTTTAGCGAGCATCCGAACATGTCATTTTTGCAAGCATCTGTTTAAGCAAGCGTCCGAACGAGTCTTTTAGCAAGCATTTGTTTTAACAAGCATTCGAACGAGTCATTGTAGCAAGCATATGTTTTAATAGCATCTGATCGAGTCATTTTAGCAAGAATCTGTTTAAGCAACCATCTGAACGAGTCATTTTAGCAAGCATTTGTTTTAGCGAGCATCCGAACGAGTCATTTTTGCAAGCATCTGTTTGAGCAAGCATCCGAAATAGTCATTTTAGCAAGCATCCGAACGAGTCATTTTAGCAAGCATCTGTTTTAGAGAGCATCCGAACGAGTCATTTTAGCAAGCATTTGTTTTAACAAGCATCTGAACGAGTAATTTAAGCAAGCATCTGTTTTAGCAAGCATCCGAAATAGTCATTTTTGCAAGCATCTGTTTTAGCAAGCGTCCGAACGAGTCTTTTTAGCAAGCATTTGTTTTAACAAGCATCCGAACGAGTCATTGTAGCAAGCATATGTTTTAATAGCATCTGATCGAGTCATTTTAGCAAGCATCTGTTTTAGCAAAGCATCTGAACGAGTCATTTTAGCAAGCATTTGTTTTAGCGAGCATCGAACGAGTCATTTTTGCAAGCATCTGTTTTAGCAAGCGTCCGAACGAGTCTTTTTAGCAAGCATTTGTTTTAACAAGCATCCGAACGAGTCATTGTAGCAAGCATATGTTTTAATAGCATCTGATCGAGTCATTTTAGCAAGCATCTGTTTTAGCAAACATCTAAACTAGTCATTTTAGCAAGCATTTGTTTTAGCGAGCATCGAACGAGTCATTTGTGTTAGCATCTGTTTGAGTAAGCATCCGAAATAGTCATTTTAGCAAGCATCTGTTTAGCAAGCATCCGAACGAGTCATTTTAGCAAGCATCTGTTTAAGCAAGCATCCGAACGAGTCTTTTTAGCAAGCATTTGTTTTAACAAGCATCTGAACGAGTCTTTTTAGCAAGCATTTGATTTAACAAGCATCCGAACGAGTCATTGTAGCAAGCATATGTTTTAATAGATTCTGATCGAGTCATTTTAGCAAGCATATGTTTTAGCAAGTATCTGAACGAGTCATTTTAGCAAGCATCTGTTTAAGCAAGCATCTGAACGAGTCATTTTAAAAAGCATTGGTTTTAGCAAGCATCTGTTTTAGCAAGCATCTGATCTAGTCATTTAAGCAAGCATCTGTTTTAGCAAGCATCTGAACGAGTCATTTTAACAAGTATCGTTTTAGCAAGCATCTGATCGAGTCATTTTAGCAAGCATCTGATCGAGTCATTTTAGCAAGCATCTGTTTAAGCAAGCATCTTAACGAGTCATTTTAATAAGCATCGGTTTTATCAAGCATCTGAGCGAGTCATTTTAGCAAGCATCTGTTTTAGCAACCATCTGAACGAGTCATTTTAGCAAGCATTTGATTTATCAAGCATGTGAACGGGTCAATTTATCAAGCATATATTTTAATAGCATCTGAACGAGTCATTTTAGCAAGCATATGTTTTAGCAATCATTTGATTGTGTCATTCAAACAAGCATCTTTTTAGCATTATATTTATATTTTGCATGATGACACCATTACTTAATTAATGGGCTGCAAAAGCAATTAGAAAGAAGTTATTATAATGAATGTAATACGAATGGTTTACGTGAGCCTTAAGAAAAAGTCACCTCAGCGCCGCATCACCCGATGTAGCTCTGAACTCACTATTGGAAACTAGCAAAATATTTATACCTTTACAATACCGGTCTTTAAACTGCATTATACCAAATTCAACACTTAAAATACGCAAAAAGAACAAAGGATTAAATAGAGTTTGCTTACGATTTCAATATAAAAGTTTATTGATCATAGACTTCCAATGAAAACCATTGTTCGCAGTTTTTATATTCAGTTTTATTTATTAATAGTAATTTTGAGCCAAGCAAATAAAAACGTGATCAATAGTTATTGATAAAATTGATTGATCTATCATGCAAGGGAATCATAGTAAAGGCTAGTGAACTTAAAGAGTACATTTAATGAACATGTCATCTTAATGCTTTCAGCATTGTTTATACTGTACTACGATTGTGATTTAAAAGAAGTGCAGATCTGGCTCCAGTATCTCCAACAATCTTATGCTCAAACTTAATTTTCTACTTAACAAATTTATTTAAATTCTGAAAAATTATTGGTTGTTTACTTGGATTACCACACAAAATGAAATAAGATCTTCCTATTATCATGGATTTTTTTTTCAAATAGCATTATATTTTACTGAGATACTCACGAGTTAATGTTTGAGTACGAAATCAGATTTGTTTTTACTTAAACATTTTTTTATCTTTAAGCAGTTTATTCAGATAACAAATTTTAAAATCTGCATTTAAAACAAGAATTATTATGTAAACTTTCTTTTGAAATCTTAATCAATCAAGTAAGCACTGTATCGTCACAAATTTTAAATAATTTCTTTGAGTTGAGTTTAAAATCCAACTCATTTTTTGTGATACCGGGCCTGGTTCAAATGTCGCCGACAATGTAATACTCAAACTCAATATTCTACTCAACATACTATTCAAATTCTGAGTAAATATTGGTTATTATGAGGTATACTTTATTAAAATGAATTAAAATCTTCATTTATCAGGGAAGTCTTTTAAATAACATTAAATTTTACTGAGATATTAAAGTTAAACTCAGATTTTTGAGTTTTTAATAAAAATGATTTTTGAAAGTTTAAAAAAACAACAACATGTATTTGGGCAAAAATTTATTAAACTGCCCCTTGCCGTAAGAGAGATTTTTTCTGCTGTTTAATATATGTCTATGACAGTGCAATGACGAAATGTGCAATATGTTAAGTGTAGCCACATACATACTAACACACCTCAAAAAATCATAAGGACAAACACGCGCAGTTAGGGAACTCTTTGTTGTAAATTTTATGGAAGCAAACCTAAAAGTTACAACTTTTACTAATTTCAAAATGGACATTGTGGGCAAAACCCACGTGGTACAGCGTCTTAGGCTTGTATATTTACAAGGGTAAGTCAGTATACCCCCCTTCTTCGAAGCGGGGTATAACAACATGAGCAACAAAGAATTGTTTAACCAGAAACAGATAAGAATACCTTAGCTTTTCAAATTGTTTTGTCCATTTATTTTGTAATTCACTCATTGGACACAGGCATCTGTAATTAAATGCAAAAGTCCCCAGGCATTTGCCCACGTTCCAAACTTCTCTGGTCAATCAAAATTAAAACCCTCACTTTCCCTGAAATTATATGTTTTCCCAACTTTTCCCTGACTGTGAAAATCCTAGTTTATATATTTAATTTTGTATGTTCTCTTTGTGAATCTTAACAAACATCAAACATTATAAATATTGAATTAAACTTAGTTTAACAAGTAATATATCTTTCTTCTTTTATTTCATGTAAATCAGACATTCCCCCACTGCTACAACAGCATTTGTAACAAAGTGCGAACACTCTGGTTAACATGGTCCCAGGAACTAATCATTTCTTTACGATAAACTTCACATCCTGCATGATACATGTAATGTGGACAAGTTTAAAGTAATCCGACAAAATTTTATTACTGAAATCAACAAATAACTGATTTTTTTTCCAACCATAACTCTGGTTAAATGGTAATGGGAAAAATCTTTAATTTCTTTTGGATCTTCAAGATTTCTTTATTATCAGTCTGGTAAAAATTGATCATCTGTGCAAGTTTGAAAATCCACTTGATAGTTAATGAGAAGTTAATGCCACGAGATTTAATTACTGAAATTAACAAAGGGCCATAACTCTGGTAAAATGGTCGCATGAAAACAACATCTTGTCTTAACGATTATCAACACATCCTGCTTCATCTGCATGGTTGTTTATGAAGAGTTGATACCACAAGATATGGGGGACGTACGGATGGAGGGACGAGTGCAGCTCTGTATGCCTCACCCTTCATCGGGGAATACAAATATTTTTAAGAAAGTGTGTCACACTTCTGACTAATACTTAAGTGCTGTGTACTCAATAATCTTTAACTAAGGCCATTCCAGTTTGTCACAATTTAATAAAAAAACAACAACACAGACTTCCAGGAAAAACATGCTCTATTATTCATGTAAAAGATAAGTTGACAGAATATTGCAATATTTTTCACGGTCTCACACTCCTGACAAATTAAGCTGACATTTTCTCAAGGAGCTGCAGACAAATATAATTTAAAAAGAGGTGATAATATTATAATTATTGCATCAAGAAGCATAAAACGTAATGATACACGACAATTGTATTGCATTATTTATCTTAAAAAGTCCTATATCAGGGTATAGGACGTGGCACTGCATCCGAAGATAGTTAAGCGAGGAAAATGTTGCATTGGGATAAAAATGGCGGTTTAGTGTGCATTTTTGTTAAATAAAACGGATTTATTTTGCGAGGTAAGTGCCTTAACACTATATTTAATTTAAAGTCCACCTGTGCATTCTGCAACCAGATGCCTAAGGAACCCTCGACACTTTGTTTCAGGAACGCAGGTTTTGTAACAAAAAAGTTATTGAAGGCTTTATACAGAAAAGGTAATGTAAGCACGCCAAAAATATAGTATTTTAGGCTGATCTTCAGATATCTTGGCACTTCCATATTAGGTTTTAGCATTTTATCACGCCAAAATAACATATTCTTTTTTCTTCTTGGCTCGTCCACAATTAGCAAACCCCCACGCTCGAAAGAAAACATTATATGCCATTTTCTGGCATTCGAGGATTGGGACATTCTCTTTTTGGCATTACCTGGATATCTTTACTGAACTGGTTTCTCATAAAGCACTTATTTACAGACTTTATTACGAAGTATGTTTATTTTCTTGTTTATGTTTCTTATATAATAGCGATCTGAATATTAGCCGATTAAGTTGGAATATCATTTATGACGTATAAGGCATAATTAAATACAATATATCCAGTTTGCTATACATTAACACCAACGAGCACGCGCAAAATGACACCGTGGTAGAATTATTTGTTGTAAGGTATAGATATACATATGAAACTTTCTTTTAAAAGCATTTGCCTGTTGTAGAAGTGACCTATTGCAATTCGAAATGCAATTAGTTGAAGTGTAAACATGTTAAGTAATCTAAAAGAATCAATGCTAACGTTTACCTCAAGGTTTGCGAGTGCAGGTGCCTCCATTTGCAGAATAATTTAATCATCAGCATCTTTAAGAAACAATCATGTGACAAAATCACAGACTGGAAGTTAGCCATTTATGATTTGCATATCATATTGGAATTATTAAACACAGTTACCTCCCTTTTTCATATTTGCTATTGTCTCTTCAAAAAAGCAGATCGTAAGCGAACTTAATTATTAAACATTAATGATGATATAACTAGTTATATAGCTAGTTATAACCCCATGTCATATCACGATCATTTAGTACACTTTACTAAAGTCAAACAACGGCACCAGGAAAATATCTCACTTAAGATCTCTATCTTATGAAAAAAAAAACATATTTGTAACCATGCGCATATGCTAATTTTGTAAATGTATTGTTTATTATGAAAACACATTCAGTAAACGTATCCATAACAATAAAAAGTCATATTCTTTAATTAAAACTTACTTCCTGTTCAAACCGAAAGTAGATTTCGTCTTTCAGTTTGAACAATGAAGTAAGTTTTCCTTGAATTTCTTGAAAACCCTAACATTATTTTGACGAATTGGCACTAAACATTGTAGAACAGCATATACATATTTCAGGTATGAGTTGCTTTGGTATATTGTTTATTAATTTCAGAGCTCTCATGCAAACGGGTTTTCTTTTGTTTTAGCATGTGCTTGGTAATTAGAACATGAATTAGACTAAATTGAGCTTGCTAACATTAACTACATCCTTAGCTAAAACAATTCTTTACTAAAGTCTAGGTGGCAATAAGTATTTCCCCTCAAAATTCATTTTTGAAATTTTAGCCTGTTTTCGCCATTTGCAAAGTTTACGACCCCTTAATTATTTTTATCCTATTGGGGTTCAAGTAGACATGCTTGAGATGAAAATCGCCTACTAAAATGTTTCTTTTCTCATGGGACCACCACGAAAATACGATCTTACCAATAACAATACAGCTGTTTTCAATGTCTTTTCTTACAGTTGTTTACTTTGTTATTTAATGACGATTGCTACCTATCAGATTTTGTAGAAAGAAAGTATGCCGAACGCCCCTCGCCATTGCTTTGCCATATACAAAAAAAGACAAAATTTAAAAATCTCTTTAACGGCACAATGCACTTCCATCAAACTTTGCACAAATACATGCTATAAATTTATGATTATTTTGCATATGTTAAAAACATTAGAACAGTGAAGAAAAATAGATAGTTAGACCTAACAAATCACTAAAATTCTATTTGCAATTTATCTCAAAAACCATGCAACACATAACAACAATTCAAATGTCAACATGCGTGAAATGATACTTGCAACATTATCTAAGGTCCTTGAAAAGAACTTTCAATTGTGAAGAGAGAAATCAACAGTTTTATTTTTATTTCATAAATTTTCGCGACCAGGAAATTGAAGGTCAAACACGCTTGTTTAAATAACTCACATTGTATACATTTGTTTGACCAAAGGACCTTAGGTATCATTGTCAGTAATTTTGTTTCCAGTATATACGAGGGATGATCAAACATAAACCGGACTAGACACTGTTAAATGCATTTACATAACAAGAGCCAGTCGGAAACGACTGCACGCTCGACTATTCGAAAAGTCAGACACATTTAAGCACAATTAAACTGGGCTTCATTTAAACTGGGGAGTGATTCAGGGGTTAATGACACCCCCAACACACACACATGAACAAAAGTTTCTTAATCCAAGTTAGGAAATCAATAAATTACACTTCATTTATTCTTGTAGTTTTTTAGAGGGTTTACACAACCCAGCCCATACACCCCTGATCCCACACACTTTAACCCACTATCCCTGCCCACCTATATTGGTGTGGTGTGGTGTAGTATAGTATGGTATGCTGGTTGCTGTTGTTGTTGTTGTATCTGTTGTTGTTGGTGTTGTTGTTGGTATTGGTAGTGATGGTGTTGTTGTTGGTGTTGTTGTTGGTTGTTGTTGTTGTTGTTGGTGGTGTTGTTGGTGGTGGTGGTGCTGTTGTTGTTGGTGGTGGTGTTGTTGTTGTTGGTTGTTGGTGTTGTTGTTAATGTTGGTGTTGTGGTTGGTGTTGTTGGTGGTGGTGTTGTGGTTGTTGTTATTGGTGTTGTTGTTGTTGGTGGTGTTGGTGTTCTTGCTGGTGGTGGTGTTGGTTGTTGGTGTTGTTGTTATTGGTGGTGGTGATGTTGTTGGTGTTGTTGTTGGCGGTGGTGGTGGTGTTGTTGGTGTTGTTCGCGGTGTTGTTGTTGGTGGTGTTGGTGGTGGTGTTGTTGTTGGTGGTGGTGGTGTTGGTGGTCTTGTTGTTGTTGTTGTTGTTGTTGTTGTTGTTGTTAATGGTGGTGTGTTGGTAGTTTTAATAGAATGAAATTTATGAGCTTTCACCAGCTTGCACGCAAACTTTAACCTTAATTTCTAAGTCTAACTAGATGGGTGTTCAGTTGAACACTTGTGTCGCCCTCTGTTGCTGTCGGAATAAAAGTGCAAGTACAAAAAGGGGCATAACCCCATCAAATGTGACCTTGAGCTTAAGAACATAGTAGCGTCACGAGCGTATTGTCATAGGGAATATAATTCGAAAGTTTGATGAAACTGTTTCCGTTTTAAAAAGTTACAAATAAAAGACTGAACAAAATCGTTGCAATTTTACACGCTAATCTTTTCTTTATCATTCGAATTTTATTAGACAATTGTTAAAATATTAGAACACTGAGACACATAGTAATGATTTACATTTTCTTTGAGTATTTCGACCTTCCACATATACTAAAACTAAATTACTGACCATTTCTTCAATTTTAGACGACTTTTCGGTAGCTGTACTTGGTGAGTGCCAAACATTTCGACACCTGTGCGATGGGAGTGCCGTTTTGAAACCACTAACTATCTTTAAAAACGAGTCATTAAATAAAACAGATCAATGCTTGGAATTCGAACTAGTTGTTGTAGGAAGACAGAACTATACGATACTGTATCAGAAATGAATAGATTTGCAGTATTTACTGAGTATTTTAAGTTTTATTTTGACATTTGACCATTTTCAGTCAAACTTTCGCGCTTAACTCGCCGTAGTTTGTTTATTTCAAGATGAAATGTTGTGACACTTGCAGAACATAGTCATTATTTATTCACCAGAGCACTGATATGTTTCACGTTTTAGAAGGTTTTGAATTTCCGGAGATATAAACGAAATACTTACACCACCTCTCCTCTAAAATTATTTACCGTGAACTGTATGTGGGAGAGCCGGTACCAGGGTGTGGTAACTATAGGATGAATAATTTTCTTGTGAACTGAGCTTACACAAGTCTTTATATACATACAAACACAATTTTATGGGGGTTTTTTTGTTACAATATAAAAATACGAATACGAACATATACAAGTAGATTTAGTGTGATGTCTCTCTATTATACATTCATGCCGCTCTAATACATGAAAATAAAACTAGAATTTGTGTTCCGCCGAACACATGAGTCGCCTACTTGCAAATAGTTGAAATGTGGGCCTTTGTTTTATTACATATGATAAAAATATGTAATTCAAGTTGCATTGCAATACTACAAAATTACTAATTTTAATTGATCAGTTATCATCTTTATTGTATATTCCAATTATATGCAAAATAAAGTTTCAGGTTAAAATCTTTCAAAGGAGCACAACTCAAAACAGATATAACTTCATTAAAAACAGATGCCATATATCAAGTATTGTGTCAAAAGAAAAAATACTTTCCAAGTTATAAGCAATTAAGTTTCCGGTTATATTAATTGAAAGGGGCATAACTTAAAAGGTTAATCAGGTGTTATCACTCTCAGCGTCACAGATGGCTTTGTTGATGCAGTTGACATATTTCAAATATACATGTATAAGTCAACATGACAAGTACTTTCAATGTTATAGGCAATGTTAACTATCACATCAAAGTCATTTAAATGGGGCACAAGTTAAAAAAAAGTGAAACAAGTGTTATCATTCTTGTTGTCAAAAATGGATTTGTTCAATACATGAAGAATTTTATATACAGGACAAGAACTTAAAGTTAAAGGTAACAGAATGTTCCATATGAAAGTCATTTGAAAGGGACATAACTCCAAAAATGGTCAAACAGGAGTTATCATTATTGGGACGGGCTGTCTCTAATGTTGGCATAACTTGTGGCCCAACCCATTTGCTATTTTATTTTGTTAATTTGACTGTACATTTAAATGTGTGTAAAGTTTATAAAATAGAGCAATAAAATATGTTTAAACTAAATCATTGTTGTTACAGATGGCTTTGTTTATGCAGATGATATATTCCAAGAATTAAGTTTATAGGACAAGTACTTTCAAAGTTATCGGCAACATTAGATTTCATATTAAAGTCATCTAAAAGGGGCATAACTAAAAAAAGTGTAACAGGAGTTATCATTCTTGTTTTCAAAGATGGTTTGTTACAACAGATGATATATTCAAAGTTTTATTAATAAGAAAAGAACTTTCAAAGTTATAAACAACATTTAGTTGCATTAAATTCATTTGAAAAGGGCAAAACTAAAAATAGTGAAACAACAGTCATCATTCATGTTGTCACAGATGGCTTTGTTCAATCAGATGATAATTATATTCCAAGTATTAGGTTAATATGAAAAATACTTTCAAAGTTATAGGCAACATTAAGTTCCATATTTAAGTCTTTGAAAGGGACATAACTAAAAAAATAGTGAAACAGGAATTATCATTCTTGTTGTCACTGATGGCTTTGTTCATGCAGATGATATATTACAAGTATTAAGTTAGTAAGACAAGCACTTTTAAAATCATAGGCAACATTAAGTTCCATATTAAAGGCGTTAAAAAGGGGCATATGTCGTTAAAAAAGGGGCATAACTCAAAACATAGTGAAACAGGAGTTATCAATCCTGTTGTAAGAGATGACTTTGTTCATGCAGATGATATATTCCAATTATTTACTTAATATGATTTATGATTTTTTTATTTTTTTTTCAAACGGTATTATTCGAAACGTCAAGAATACTATCCCTTCTGACAACCCCTGTATATTCTTTCGATTCATTAACTAACTGAAAAAGATACTACATAATTATATTCATCGTCAGTTATATCCCTCACAGAGAATCCATGCCGAATGCAAACCTTTTGGATAGTAGTTTATAAAATCGACCAACAACATAAGAACCAAGCACTATTTCATATTTTTTAGTGAAGGCAGTGTTATAGCAGACTATACTGCAAGTTTTGAGGAAAGTGCTTCAAATCCGCTGACGTCAGATGACGTCACGAATGTCGTCAAACGGGCCGCCGTAAAGTTTTCTCTGTTTCTACACTTTGTTCTACAATACTCTCATGCGGTATTCAAAAGTTTGAAGTTAAACAATATAACCTCATGAAAAGCTTATAAATATTTATTATTTACTTAATAGGATAAATACTTTCAAAGTAATAGGCAACATTAAGTTCCGTATTAAAGTCGTTTGAAACGGAAAAAAACCTCAAAAAATACCGAAACAGGAGTTATCATTCTTATTGTCACAGATGGCTTTGTTCATGCAGATGATATATATTCCAAGTATTAAGTTAATAGGACAAGTACTTCCAAAGTTATAGGCAACATTAAGTTTCATATTAAAGTTCCATATTAAAGTCATTTGAAAGGGGCATAACTCAAAAATACTGAAACAGGAGTTATCATTCTTGTTGTCACAGATGGCGTTGTTCATGCAGATGATATATTCCAAGTATTATGTTAATAGAACAAGTACTTTCAAAGTTATAGGCAACATTAAGTTTCATATTAAAATTCCATATTTAAGTCATTTGAAAGGGGCATAACTCAAAAATACTGAAACAGGAGTTATAATTCTTGTTGTCACAGATGGCGTTGTTCATGCAGAAAATATATTCCAAGTATTAAGTTAATAAGACAAGTACTTTTAAAGTTAAGGCAACATTAAGTTTCATATAAAAGTTGGGGGACTACCGGACGACGGCACCGACGACGTCGCCGGACAATAGGATCCGTATGTGTTCTGTAGTTTTCTACCAATTCTGCAGAAGTTTAAAGTCCACAACATTCAACAGAATGATGATATACTTGGCTGAAAAATAGTTGTATTTGAAATCTTATAACTAAATAAATTGATAACCGGAGTCAATCACGTTTTACTTTATGTGGCTTATGAAGATGGACATATTTTGCTGTTGCAGGTAAACAGTTAACATATTACACTTTTGTCATAAAACATTTATAAGGTTATTCTTTTATAAATATCACACAGTAGGAAGAGGTTTTTCTGATGAAAACTTCATGCTATCTTTAATTCCTATAGGCTCCTACATAAGTTACAATGTATTCCACTAAACCCTTTCCTCCATGTATATGCCTTTATGGCATTGGTGAACAGTGTAGATATAGATCAGCTGGCACATCCATATTGCCTAATCAGGTATCTAACTGTTTGTTTTTAGTTTTATGACAAGTGCAGATCCAGATCAGATAGCACAGATGTAGTAAAGTAACACACTATAATAACAAAACAGCATTTCGAAACTTATTTTACTCGAAGGATGCACCTTTTATCACAAGAGCAACCCTTGTAATCTAGATCATCTGACACATCTGCTTCCAGTTAGAAAGAACTGTAAATGTTTCTAATGAATAGTGTAGATACAGATCAGACCACAAAAATACCTGATGTGTACGCTTATCTGGAGCTGTCTGCTATCTGATGTGGATTTACACTGGTTGCCCATGCGGTAAAATGGCGTGCCCATGGAGTCAAGGGTTAAGTCAACACAATCAATGATACAAGATTACCCTACTATAAAAGAATAAGCTATCACAAGAACCCATCTGTTTGTACAACATTTCCCACATAGAAATATTTTGGTGATCAATGTAGTGTCCGTCAGGAATATTGCATGTTCAGGTCACGGCCGGTGATGACCTGCTTTGAGATTTTGCTACACTGCGGTCATGTAAAATGTAAAAAGGGCAAAGCATGTAATGCCTATACTGTATATTAATAGTCAATTAATAAAATTTAATATACCAGTTGTCTTTTTCCTCTATTCCAGCCTGGTATGTCACATTTCTTTCAAATGGTTATATCAAATTGAAATACATATTTAACAAAAACAAAATTATAACAATTATGATCTTTGCACTATGAACAAATATCCTTTATAATACTGATTTTATTTTCTAAGTGAGCGATCATAACAATATAAATTTACACTCATTTTGCACTTTGCTACAAATAGTCTTTCTTCAAATTGTATCTATTCTGCATTGGCAGACATTCAGCCTGAGGTGTTTGTACAAAAGTCGCGCACAATCGTTTGGACTGTGCACATATGATTTCTCTTGGTTATTTCTAAAATTTCCATTACACTTAAATTTTTAAAACTTTCACCGAAGATGTAGCTATGTTTTCACATGGCTTGTTCAAATTTATACCCATGGTTCCTGGTCCCCCTTCATACTTGCACAAACATATACAACTAGAAAATAAATCGTTAAACGATACGAGAGAAATGCATATTGTGGTAACTTCCACTGTTAAAATTATTTTAGGAAACAATTGTAACGCGACTACGTTATTTTCCCATTGAATTTACAGTGATAAAATACATAATATATGACCACGTATCGATGTAAAATATACTGAGGCTTAAATGTCCAAAAACAAGTGGCAAGGCGCTTCCAGAGTTGTAAACAGGTCTGCACGAGGGTCATCAGAAAGCAGCATCAGCCGATATTAGGGTTCTGGGATTATAGGAGGAAGTTACGTTAGATGTTATTACGGGTAAGGGGCTGAGCTATAGAAGTTCAATACAGATAATGCAGTGCTATAAACGTATACGATTATAGAATTTACGCAAAAGTGCGATTATAAGAACGCATGCCTTTTTCTAAACAATACTGGTGCCAAGGTTATAAAATCAAGTCTCAAATTTCAAGCATCTGATTGGTTGAAATGGCGATTAGATGCTCGAGATTTGAGACTGGTTTCCAGGTTCACTTTTATAACGTTTTGCACTGATCTTTCCATAAATAATGAAGATTGCGACAGTTAGTAAAAGCTGTTGAATTTTAACTGTTGGAATATTTGATTTTTCACATAACGTAAATGTTATTCCAAGAATCCCAGAAAATGTAAAATATTCGTATTTCTTAAAGTTCTTACGCGTGTTGACAGAAAAAAACCACAGATGAAACAGGGGCGTTGGCATATTTTTTAAAGAATTTTGGATATCATTCCAGAAATAGCGATTTTTTTCTATTGCCAATACTAAAAGTTGAAGGCCGATTTCCCAATCTTTAAGTAAAACGTAGTTAAACTATATGCAATCGTCTTGCTATTTGAGAAGCATATAATCGAATCGGTTGGGTTATCGCTCTAAATTTGCCAACAAAACTCTCTCGATTCGCACATAAAAAATCATGTTACGAAAAGAGAATGAAAAATGTTTGTTGTTAATTCTGTAACCTTACATGTTCAGTGTAAATTAGTGCGGATTGGGTTAGTGTTAGCAGTTAAACGCCTGCTGCTGCTTCTGACAGAATCTCGAGAATTCGGAACTACTTTGTTTTTGGAATAGAGGTGAGTTTAGGTAAAAATAGCACCGTATTTCTTTCGCCAACGTTGAAATCGCTACGTTCTTTTATATAGTTTTTTTACATATAATACACATTTCAATAATTGTTTTTGCAAGTAAGAAGTATTATCCGCTTAAAGCGGGGGTCTCGGTGGCTACCAGTCACCTCATTGTTGCCAGGTTCAGGGCCTTTAATTTTCTTTAAGAAAAGAACCTGGCTTTTAATTTTATTGAAATGATGTTTTAGCGATAATTTGGTTAAACTCTCTGTTTTTAATATCAAATATTGTAGATCTCAAATGAAAATATTTTTGAAATATAAACAAGAGCAAGTAAATTGAACCAAAGACTGACGACGACGATGATGATGATAATGATGATTATGAAGATAATAATAATAATAATAATAATAATAATAATAATAATAATAATAATAATAATAATTATAATTAACTCTTTATGTATAGAAGGTAATTCTTTAACATTGCTAAAGTACACAATAATAATAGTAATGCTATTTTCAATAAGAACTTTAAAATCACGATAACATTTAAAGGACTGCCTAGAATGGTCAAAAGCTCAAAGAACAAAGACTTGGCGAAACTTGCTCTGGATAAGTTACCTTAATCTGCACTGAGAACCGTTTATAAGTTATCTTTATCTGCACTGCGTACCGTTAATAAGTTACATTTATCTGCACTGAGAACCGTTAATAAGTTACCTTAATCTGCACTGAGAACCGTTGATCAGTTACCTTTATCTGCACTGCGAACCATTGATAAGTTACCTTAATCTGCACTGCGAACCATTGATAAGTTACCTTAATCTGCACTGAGAACCGTTGATAAGTTACCTTTATCTGCACTGAGAACCATTGATAAGTTACCTTTATCTGCACTGCGTACCGTTAATAAGTTACCTTAATCTGCACTGAGAACCGTTGATAAGTTACCTTTATCTGCACTGAGAACCATTGATAAGTTACCTTAATCTGCACTGAGAACCGTTGATAAGTTACCTTTAATCTGCACTGAGAACCGTTGATAAGTTACCTTTATCTGCACTGAGAACCATTGATAAGTTACCTTTATCTGCACTGAGAACCGTTGATCAGTTACCTTTATCTGCACTGAGAACCGTTGATCAGTTACCTTTATCCGCACTGCGTACCGTTGATAAGTTACCTTTCTCTGCACAGCGGACCGTTGATTAGTTACCTTTCTCTGCACTGCGGACCGTTGATAAGTCACCTTTATCTGCACTGCGAACCGTTAATAAGTTACCTTTATCTGCACTGCGAACCGTTAATAAGTTACCTTTATCTGCACTGCGAACCGTTAATAAGTTACCTTTATCTGCACTGCGAACCGTTAATAAGTTACTTTTACCCGAACTGCGTACCGTTGATAAGTTTTCTTTCTCTGGACTGCGGACCGTTGATAAGTTACCTTTATCTGCACTGAGAACCGTTGATAAAAATACCTTTATCTACACTGTGTACCTGTCAATAAGATACCTTTATCTGCACTAAGGACCGTTGATAAGTTACCTTTATCTGCACTGCGAACCGTTAATAAGTTACCTTTATCTGCACTGCGAACCGTTAGTAAGTTACTTTTATCCGCACTGCATACTGTTGATAAGTTTTCTTTCTCTGCACTGCGGACCATTGATAAGTAACCTTAATCTGCACTGCGAACCGTTAATAAGTTACCTTTATCTGCACTGAGAACCGTTGATAAAATACCTTTATCTACACTGTGTACCTGTCAATAAGATACATTTATCTGCACTGCGGACCGTTAATAAGTTACCTTTATCTGCACTGCGAACCGTTAATAAGTTACCTTTATCTGCTCTTGGAACCGTTGATAAGTTACCTTTATCCGCACTGCGAACCGTTAATAAGCTACCTTTATCCGCACTGCGGACCGTCGATAAGTTACCTTTCTCTACACTGCGAACCGTAAATAAGTTACCTTTATCTGCACTGCGAACCGTTAATAAGTTACCTTTATATGCAGTTAGAACCGTTGATAAAAATACCTTTATCTACACTGTGTACCTGTCAATAAGATACCTTTATCTGCACTGCGGACCGTTGGTAATTAACCTTTATCTGCACTGCGGACCGTTAATAAGTTACCTTTATCTGCACTGCGAACCGTTGATATGTAACCTTTATCTGCACTGCGAACCGTTGATAAGTTACCTTTATCTGCACTGCGAACCGTTGATAAGTAACCTTTATCTGCACTGCGAGCCGTTGATAAGTAACCTTTATCTGCACTGAGGACCGTTAATAAGTAACCTTTATCTGCACTGCGAACCGTTGTTAAGTTACCTTTATCTGCACTGCGAGCCGTTGATAAGTTACCTTTATCTGCACTGCATACCGTTGATAAGTAACCTTTATCTGCACTGCGAGCCGTTGATAAGTAACCTTTATCTGCACTGCGAGCCGTTGATAAGTTACCTTTATCTGCACTGCGAACCGTTAATAGGTTACCTTTATTTGCACTGCGAACCGTTGATAAGTAACCTTTAACTGCATTGCAAACTGTTGATAAGTTACCTTTAACTGCACTGCGAACCTGGTAATAAGTTACCTTTATCGGCAATCCGTACCTGTTTATAAGTTACCTTTTTCTGCACTGCGTATCGTTAAAAAGTTACCTTTATCTGCACTGCGTAACGTTGATAAGTTACTTTTATCTGCACTGCGAGCCGTTGATAAGTTACCTTTATCTGCACTGCGAACCGTTAATAGGTTACCTTTATTTGCACTGCGAACCGTTGATAAGTTACCTTTAACTGCATTGCAAACTGTTGGTAAGTTACCTTTAACTGCACTGCGAACCTGGTAATAAGTTACCTTTATCGGCAATCCGTACCTTTTTCTGCACTGCGTATCGTTAATAAGTTACCTTTATCTGCACTGCGTAACGTTGATAAGTTACTTTTATCCGCACTGCGTACCGTTAATAAGTTACCTGTATCCGCACTGCGTACTGTTGATAAGTTACCTTTATCTGCACTGCGTACCATTGATAAGTTGCCTTTACCCATACTGCGCACCGTTAATAAGTAACCTTTACCCATACTGCGTACCGTCAACAAGTTACCTTTACTCATACTTCGTACCGTTGATAGGGTACCTTTATCTGCACTGTTACCTTTATTCGCACTGCGTACCGTTAATGAGTTACCTTTATCTTCACTGCGTACCGTTAGTAAGTTACCTTAATCCGCACTGCGTACCGTTAATAAGTAACCTTTATTTGCATTGCGTATTGTTAAATAGTTACCTTTATCATCACTGCGTACCATGAATAAGTTACCTTTATCTGCACTGCTTACCGTTAATAAGTTACCTTTATTCACACTGCGTACCTGTTAATAAGTAACCTTTATCTACACTGCGTACCTGTTAAGTAACCTGTATCAGAACTGCGTACCGATTATAAGTTACCTTTATCTGCACTATGTACCATTGATAAGTTACCTTTATAAGTTTATCTGCACTACGTACCATTGATAAGTTACCTTTATCTGCACTACGTACATTGTGTACCGTTGGTTAAGTTACCTTTATCTGCACTACGTACCGTTGGTAAGTTTCCTTTATCCGCACTGCGTACTGTCGTTAAGTTTCCTTTATCTGCACTGCTTACTATTAATAAGTTATCTTTATCCGCACTGCGTACCTTTTCAAGTTACCTTTATCTGCACTGCTTACCGTTAATAAGTTACCTTTATCCGCACTGCGAACCGTTGTAATGTTACCTTTTTTACACTGTGTACCGTTGATTAGCTTTGCATGAAGACGCAAGTCCCTGCCGATGCTTTTGATGCAGATTGTGTAACTGTGCAAGATGAAATACTAAACAACTTTGCTTGATATCCTACAAAAGTGTCCTGTCAAAGAAAATTTTGAGAAAGCATGCAACTTATGAATGGCTCCTACGTTATAGGCCACCTTGCTTCACGAAATATATCTATGATTCGTACTATTATTTCCTAGTACGCCAACTGTGTGGCTATAGACCACCAAAGCAGCATTCTTTGGTTTGAGCCCCTTTTTTGGAGAAACTGCTATTTGTGACCAAAGACTGAACGCAGTAAGTGAAGGCCTTTCATTCGCTTCAATCATCTCTTTGATCACTTACAGCTATGTCTTACTTCTTATTACACTCAAGTCAGAAATAGCAAACGAAACGTGTACTAATTTATACTGCCAACATTGGCGATTTGATGGGTGGGTTGGAGTTTTTTCACCTTGTTTGTTTGAGAACCTGTTTGGGCAAGTGCGAGGTCGCTTCATCCTAGAACCCGGTTTAGACCGCCAGCGGCAAATTTTTTGCCATTGATAAGCACATGCTCTCTTCTCTGCTTTTTAACTGGGGAGGCTTTGTTTTCTGAGTGTGGCGATTCCTCATATGCATATTTCACATTTTATATTCGATAGTTTTCATAAGCAACTAATCTAAACTAAGCCTTCATCATACCAAAACTTGCTTAACTCCATGTTTTTCAACAAACCTCCGCCAGAGAGTTGAACATCACCACGATCTTTACCACACCTCCGTAACGTATTCGCCAACTCAATCACGATCTTTACCACACCTCCGTCACGTATTCGCCAACTCAATCACGATCTTTACAACACTTCCGTCAAGTATTCGCCAACACAATCACGAACGTGAATTCACCGACCTCCTGCCATCTCTACCACAATTTTCACCAAGCCGCATTACCGATATTATGCCAATCCAACCGCAATCTACCATTTCAAAATACTTAAATTACATATAAATTAAATATACATGTTTATACAACAATTATAACGACTTACTGTTTTTTTCCGTTTATACAATTTTTGTATACCTCACCTCCTCCACAGAATGTTTTCCAACTCCACCACGATCTTCACCAATCTTCCGCCAATGAAGTTCCGCAATCACCACTACAATCTTCATCCTAATATACTTGAAAATGATTTACATGAGTTCAAAGCACACTTATTTACTTAGTATTTATCATCTTAATAATTGAGGCACGCCACGGGAAAAGGTACCTTCGGTCATTTTTCGTGTCATTTTTGTTGTAACTATATTAAGAAAAGAACTGCTCATAACAAAACAGTGATTTTATTACACATTTTGACAATCAAATAGTATTTATACCGCGAATTGCATAATAATTAATGTCGTCTGCTCAACTTTATGACGACGTTTCAAGGATTGACGTCAAATACCCGAAGGTACCTTTTCCCGTGGCGTGCCTCAATTCTTCCGTCATCAGTGATGGACACGTCAAAATAGTCGTATTGATCTGACACCTACTTGAGCTAGTTTCACAGCATCCTATCTTTATATAACCAACTTTTTCGACTTTTTAAAATTCATTCAATTCCGTATTCCCCATCACTACATTTACGTTGTAGACGCCTAAATTGCTCACCTCATCATATGTAATAAAAGCGTCGCAGTCTTGGCAGCTGACAGCAAATTTACTATTTGATATTAAGCTTTACCGCTCCGAGGCGGTAATCCTTCGGGTTTTTACCTTTGTTAATGATTTGTGACGTCTATTTTGGAACTGATCATTGTATTCTACTCTACATTTTGGCTGTGTTAGGAGGCTGTGTCTACTGGATGTGGCAATTCTTGATAATATTTCACTTTTTAACAGAATACAGCATTTGGGGCGCGTCAAGGGAAAAGGTACCTTCGGACAGTTGACGTCATTCTTTGATATGACGTCATAAATTCAAGCAGACGACATTACTTATTATGTACTTCGCGGTAAAAATACCGTTTTATTGTCAAAATGTGTAACAAAATCACATTTTAGTTATAAGAAATTGATATATAGATGCAAGTTCTTTTTAAAATTTAGTTAGAACTAAAATATCACAAAAAGTGACCGAAGGTACCTTTTCCCGTGACGTGCCCCATTTAATAATATTACGCTCAGTCGTGGTAGTTACTGCAGCCGACGTCCAGCAAGGTATCTATTTTTTCAGCACCCTGATTGATGCCTTCACTACTTACTGTTACACCCCATTATTAAGATTAATGAAAAGCTCGGAGTTGGGGTCGCTGCAGCTGGTACCGAAGAAGCTGTTTTCATCTCTTAGAAATGTAGTCAATATCTTGACCCTGGACCCGTGATGCATATAAACTGCCCACTGCAAAAGATTCTAGTCAAGTAATGAACTGAACGTTTTGCATGTCCATCTCGATGCCTTAACTGCTCTATGTAATAAAAATATATTATAATTTAGTTTAGCAATCTAGCTGTTGACATCTCATCTGCTTTATCTACAAATTAAAATTATGCTAGTTAAATTTATTGTCGGAGTATCTCCAGCTGGTACCAAGCAAGCTGTTGCCTCTCCCAGAATTGTGGTTGATATTTTAACTGATTTCTCTACACAATATATTCTAGTTAAGTTTATTTGCGGAATATCTGTAGCTGTTGTCATCTGTCAAAACTGTGGACGATATCTTAACTGCTTTCTGTACAATAATACATTCTAGTTAAGTTTCTTGTCGCAATCTCTACCGATGATATCAAGCTTGCTGTTGACATCTCTCACAGCTGTGGTCGCTATCTTAACTTCTTCCTCTGCAAAATACATTCTAGTAAAGTTTATTGTCGCAACCTCTGCAGCTGGTACCAAGCAAAGCTGTTGACATTTCTCAAAACTGTGGTCGATATTTCAACTGATGTCTCTACAAAATAAGTTCAAGTTAATTTTATTTTCGCAATTTCTGCAGCTGATACCAAGCTTGCTGTTGACATCTCTCTCACAGCTGTGGTCGATATCTTTACTGCTTTCTCTACAAAATAAATTCTAGTTAAGTTAATTGTTGGACTCTACCGATTGTACCAAGTTTTATATTGACATCTCTCAGAACTGTGGTCGATATCTTAACTGCTTTCTCTACAATAATACATTCAAGTTAAGTTTGTTATCGCAATCTCTGCAGCTGGTACCAAGCAAAGCTGTTGACATTTCTCAAAACTGTAGTCGATATCTTAACTGCTTTCTCTACAAAATACATTCAAGTTAATTTATTTCCGCAATCTTGCTAGCTGTTGAGATTTCTCTCACAGCTGTGGTCGATATCGTTACTGCTTTCTCTACAAAATAAATTCTTGTTAAGTTAATTGTTGGACTCTACCGATTGTACCAAGTTTTATATTGACATCTCTCAGAACTGTGGTCGATATCTTAACTGCTTTCTCTACAATAATACATTCAAGTTTAGTTTATTGTCATAATCTCTGCAGCTGGTACCAAGCAAAGCTGTTGACATTTCTCAAAACTGTGGTCGATATCTTAACTGCTTTCTCTACAAAATACATTCAAGTTTAGTTTATTGTCATAATCTCTGCAGCTGGTAACGAGCTAGCTGTTGACATCTCTCAGAACTGTGGCCGATATCTTAACTGCTATCTCTACAAAAATACATTCTAGTTAAGTTAAATGTCATAATCTCTGCAGATGGTAACAATCTTGTTTTCTCTGCAAATATATCCTAGTTTAGTTTATTGTCGAAATCTCTGCAGCTGGTAACAAGCTAACTGTTGACATCTCTCACAGCTGTGGTCCTATCTTAACTGTTTTCTCTACAAAAAAACATAATAATTAAGTTTATTTTCGGAATCTCTAACGATGGTACCCAGCAAGCTGATGGCATCTCTCAAAACTGTGGTCGATATCTTAACTGCTTTCTCTACAAAAATACATTTTAGTTAATGTTGTTTAAATCCCATAGCTTAACTGCTCCCTGCAACTTGTTGATGCTTTAACTGCATTATTTACAAATATATTCTAGTTTATCTATTTAGCTCGACATTGTCCGAGTCAATTAATCTGGTACTGTTTCCATCTCTAGGGTTTCCGGACGATGCCTAAACTGCCTAGTTAACAAAAGAGATTCTGGATGACTAGGTAGCAACATTAACTGGTACTAAGCTAGCAGTTTTCATCTCTAGGGTATCCGACCGATGCCTATACTGCCTAGTTAACAAAAGAGATTCTGGTTGACTAGGTAGCAACATTAACTGGTACTAAGCTAGCAGTATCCATCTCTAGGGTATCCGGCCGATGCCTATACAGCCTAGTTAACAAAAGATTCTGGTTGACTAGGTAGCAACATTAACTGGTACTAAGCTAGCTGTTTTCATCTCTAGGGTATCCGGCCGATGCCTAAACTGTCCACTTAACGAAATAAATTCTCAGTAAGTATAGGGCATAACATTGACGGAATCACTGCAGTTTTCACTTTACTGTGGAAATTGCAATATTATCTGGCACCAAGCTAGCTATTTTCTCAGGACTCTGGTACAGTAGATATCTTGGCTGTCAAATATACAAAATACACACTAGTAGGGTGAAAAGCTCAAATTTCTTAATCAATGCAACATTATATAATAAAAACAACTGCTTTCATCACTCGTAAGTTTTCGTCGATGCCTTAACTACCCATGTACGCTAGCTACGGACAATATTTCAGCAACCCAAGACTGGACCGGTGTTCTTGTAATCTACCTGTAGAATGTAAAGTTAGGATTCTCTCAAATGATATCGAAATAATATTAATGATACGAAAAATGTTCTAACAGTATTTTCTTTGTAACAGTACATAAAACAAAATCTTTTCAAAATATAAATATATTCAAATTTAATATATATTATATATATAATATATTAAATATTACATAATAATAATAATAATAATAATAATAATAATAATAATAATAAATAATAATAATAATAATAACAATTAAAGGATACTGTTGACGTTTGTTCCTGTTTCCGGCGTCCATACACATCTGAAAAGAAAATACAAAAAATCTGAATTTGTAACTTAAAAGCTTTTGTTCTAGAATCGAGTTAACACTTATTCATTGAAAGAACCAATATTTTTACCACATAAATGTACGCGAACTTAATGACCTTTTATATTTTAAATTACGAATTGACAAAGTTAAATAATACTTACAGTTAAATAAGCATTCCTGAAAGAAAAGTCCGGCATCTGAGGTTAAAATCCAACATCTGGACCGACATCATTGCACAAAATGGACGATAAACTATGGAAAGCGGTTTGCACAATTAATCCAATATCTATGGTTATCAACCAATAACTATAGATATCGGTATTGGTCGATAACCACGGATATTGGATAATTGTGCAATCCGCTGGCCATAATAACAACAACAAACAACCCAATGGCGTATGAAGTACATATTGAATGAGTTCGATCACTAACCATAACGGCATTTAAAGCACGAATGTTGGTAAGTCAAACTGTATTATGGTTTCACATGATCGCTCTTCACAGAGGAAGGAGAAAAAAACACTACAAAAGTTTTCAGAATATCGACCAAGGTCTGACCACTGATTTAGCATGGTTGAACTCTAGTCGGTATTCGGGATACCATTGTAGTATTTTCACATTTCCTTCCACAAAAAGGGCGAACGAAAGAACCTTAACCTTAACCTTTTCCTCCATGTATACGCATCTTTAGGCATGTGCGCATAGAAGTCAACAGTACTCAACCTTTTCCTCCTTAGACACACCTTTATTGCGTTAGCGAACAGTTTAGATCCAGATCAGCAGGCACATCCGTGCCGTCGGATCAGGATCTTGACTGGTCGCATTTTGGTCTGAAATGACCTAATGAATCAAAAAGCGATCCTGATCAGATGGCACGGATGTGCCGGCTGATCTTAATCTAAACTGTTCGCCCACGCAATATGAAGGAAAGGGTTCAGTGTTGTTTGCATATGCGCTATTGCTTAGCCAGTTACTGTAGTTGTTGATCTAACTCACTCATTATGACTTACAGCGTTATTGAATTATTGCGCGATAAACACCGAAAAACCCGACATTGTTCCACGACGCTGATAAAACGGAAACTGTGCGCATCTTTTAATGCACTTTTGTCAACGAAAAAATATTAAAATAATACCTTAAACCTCAACGTTAATCCTTAAACCTTAACCTTAAATCTTAACCTTAAACCTTAACCTTAAATCTTAACCTTAACCTTAAACCTTAACCTTAAACCTTAAATCTTAACCTTAACCTTAAATCTTAACCTTAAACCTTAACCTTAAATCTTAACCTTAAACCTTAACCTTAAACCTTAATAGGATTTGACAGAAAATAAGGCGATCACCATATACCCTATACTTTAAGATTTAGCAACAAAAATATTGTACAGTTTTAGTGTCTAGCGTCTTTTTGTTTTAAAACATTTAGAACATACAATAATCACATATTTACGTATAACGTGATTACTTCGCCAAAAATATTTCCAAATGAAGCCCAGACCATGACACGAAAACTGTACAAATTTAATTTTTATATTTAATTCATAGCACTCACCATCATTATCTCTGGTCACTTTTCTGGTACAAAGGTCACCAGAAGCTTCTAGTCCCGACAACTTTTCCAGTAAAAAGGCAACCATCAACATCTAGTCCCGGTAACTTTTCCGATGCACAGCTCACCATCGTCATCTGACATTCATATGGCACTTGTATAAGGTATTCTATCCCATCATGAAATCGATCCTGTGAAAATGTGTTTATTTTCTAGAAAATAGTTCTGTTTATCATTATTTGCTACAAAAATAAATGAGTTTTACATTGCTTAGTTTGTGCGTGCGCCTTTGCTTGCGTTTTGTAGTAGTTTTTAGAAATGTCATGGAAACAAAAACATTACTTGGTAAATCAAATAAAGTACTGCAATATTCAAGAAGTTTTACTCACCATCTTAATCAATTGTGTTCTCTCGATAATCAGCACTTAAGTTGTATGAACAGCCTCCTGGAGAATTAAAAGAACATTTTGCATATATCTACTATGTGAAATTGTTTACAATGTACTCTTTAAGATTCAAAGCATATTTTCGCTAAGTAATTTATGTAAGAATTTCGCCTTTTAGTTTAAAGAATAAACTCGATATGTTAATCTACTATGCTGATAACCACATTAATTGGTAGTTTATTCGAAAAGCCAAATACTTGACAGGTCATCGTAACATTTCAAAAAAAAGATCGGTTTTCTAATGAAATGCATAGAATGCAGCAGAAAACTATGGTACCAAAATGTTAGCATTAAAAAGAATTCTGTACTTACGATGTGATATAACGTCAACAGCGCGACATTATCTTGCTGGTTGTGGAAAAAAACACAAACCCGTCTTAAACACCGATTCCGTAAGGTGTACTATGGCAAGCGGATTGCACAATTAATCCGATATCCATGATTATTGACGATAACTGTGGTTATCGGCCGATATCTAGGGTTTTCACCAATAACTATGGTTATCGGGCTGTTACCCTAGTTATTGTCAATAACCTTGGTTATCGGGCCGATATCTATAGTTATTGGTCTATAACCATGGATATCGGATTTATTGTGAAAACCGCTTGCCATAGTGTACTTTCTATTCCAAAGCCGAAAACACCGTAAGAAACCGGAAAACCACCACCAACGCTTAAACGTGAAAATATAAATTTACCCTTATTTGTTTTTATACCGGAAATTAAAATAAGACAAGCAATGCGATCCCCATTTACCAGACCCCAAGGATCTTGACACAAAATGTTATACAGTTTATTATATACTCACCATAATTATCAAGGGAGCGTTGTCGTCGTCGCTATGGGCACGTCAAAGGAATTGCAGGCACATTTTTCTGAAGAAAAGAAAAGCAAAATGCAATAACAAGAAGCTTAGGTTGTTTGTACTGACGCTCCTTTTTTGCTTGAGATGTTAACTTAAAAAATAATTAAAAACAACAGTATGCCTATAGCCCCATTTCAAATGCAGATGGCAGGGTATTTCAACATTTTTAAATGGTAACATAATATCATTAAATTGTAACATTTGCTTATTTGTTAAGAGCAGAAATGGCCTATAATGATTATGCTATTCTAAGTTTTAAAAACTTCAGCAAATGCAGTAGTTTTCAAAACTAAGAATAAGTATAAAAAAGATTCCGTAATATACAATAATAACTTACTTGTGGTAAAATATCAACGACTCCTGTGACCTTCCAAACCGCGTAAACAATCGTAGTCTTCTAAGTCACTTAAAACGACTCAAAACACCGGCAATATTCCAAAGCTTATAAACACTAGGTTTCAGATTTATGTGTGTTGTGTTTTGTATGTGAAATATGTAGAGATGTGTGGGTGTCAAGAAATGTGAAGAGTTTATTTGTGAAGTTCATCCCAGTGAAACGCTCTAAGCATACTACGCCCAAGATCATAAAACTAAATTTTGAGATAAGTCTCATATCTCAAGCATCCGATTGGCTGTAATGGCATGTGGTTGCCATTTCAGCCAATCAGATGCTTGAGATATCAGACTTGTCTCCAATCTTGATTTTATTACCTTGGACCCTTCCTTTTTCCAATGACCTTAATTACGGTAGAAAGATTGCTTCTAAATCGCATCGAAAGCCCAAGATCATAAAACTAAGATTGGTGACCAGTCTCAAACTCAAGCATTTAATTGGCTGAAATGGTGACCAGTCACCATTTCAGCCAATCAGATGCTTGAGATTTAAGAATGGTCTCCTGATTAAGGTTTATGACCTTGGGCCCAGGATTTGTCATTCAGAAAACTCCATCCAGTTTACCGTCAGTCTAAAAAAACATTGTATTTGGTAGCCACTGACCTGATTTACAGTCTCCTCAAAACACACCAGGGCCCAAGATCATAAAACTAAGATTTGAGATCAGTCTCAAATCTCAAGGATCTGATTGGCTGAAATGGCGATTGGTCGCCATTTCAGCCAATCAGATGCTTGAGATCTGAGACTGATCTACAGATTTAGTTTTATGATCTTGGGCACAGTGTTGTATTTACTAACATGAAATCCGGTTTACAGTCTCCTAAAAACATACCGGTGTGTATTCGAAATACTCTGATCAAGTTATATATTTTGCATTCAGTAAAAAGAAAAAATTAAAGGAACGACTGATACTTCGATGGGATGACTTCACAAATAAAAAAACGCTCACAGAATAAAGCGCTCACAAAACAAATTAAAATTAAAACACGCACACACACTTATTATCATCATTAATAAGACAAAATGTACGCTTTTTAGAATTTTTATGTCAATTGTCTGCCAATTCCTTCTTCGAGCTTTATTCTGTGACCCTTAGAAAAACAAACATCTAACAACAAAAATGAATGACGTCATAACCTTACAAACAAAGCAGGTATCCTTGATAACATATTTATTGTATATTATAACCGAGGCAACTCTATAAACATGTTAAGTATTTATATTTTGGGAATAAACGTGTTATTTTGTTAGAAACTCGCAAACACAAACTAATGTTCAGTGTTTTGAGTTGTGAAATGTGTGTATGTTGTGGTTTTTTAATTCAGCTTCACTAATTTTATCTCCTTAAACCTTCCAGTAAAAAGTCCATGGTGCCAAGTGCCCCATATAAGACTATATTCGATGTATAATGTTTAATTATAAAAACAACAACATGCAAACTCAACAAACAGTGTTAGCTCAAGCTCCTACCTCGTGTTTCTTCATCATAGAGGTGCCGAGATGATCTCTCTTCGTCAGCTCTACAGGAACAATTAGTCTACACAATCTAGATGCTCTCATTAGCGTCCCGCAGCAGCCAAAGCCCTGCGAGACACAGATTTAAGCGTCTAAAAGATGCAGATTCTTACCGTTTTCATGCATGGTAAGCTGTGTCCTCGTCATGACAGCAATGGTGTGCCTAAGGTTCACTACAAGTAGGTTGTCAGAGTCTTACTAGTCTCACCGTCAATGGTGAGCACTTGCTTCAATGTTGGTCCGAAATATAAAGGCTTGAAACGCAAGATTCGGGCTCATAAGTTTACTTAAAAGACTTAATAGAAACGTGAATTGTCCCAAACCCAAGCTTGAAACGCAAGGTTCGAGCTCATAAGTTGACTTAGACTTATTATTAGAAAAGTGAATCGTCCCGAAAGAGAGGTTCGGGCTCATAAATAGACCAAAAGACTTCTTAATACAAAAGTGAATCGTCCCGAAACCTTTGTTTCTGAACATGTTAGGTAGTGGCTCATAAGAAGATGAACTAATGTCAGATGTAGTTTGAATGGACAAATGGTTCATGTTAGTTGTTATTCGTGAGGAAGCCCGTTGGTGCGTGTAGATCGTGGTTCGAGCGGCGCACTGGTACACATTTGTCGTGGCCTATTGGTACCAGAAAGCCGTGGTTCGAAAGGCGTGATTGGTACATGTAAATCGTGGGTGCAGCACCTCCTGATATGCTGTTACTGGTGTAGATCGTACAATTGGGATTTAAGACAACTACTGTTTAATATAGTTTAAATACTGTTTAAATATAGAAATTGTCCACTTCCTAACATGTTCCTGTGCCCTGTTGTATTTATATTTTGATGTGTGATTTTTGGAGACTTCAGACAAAAATCAAACAAATTCATAACGAGACAAAATAAATATTCACTAAATACAAAGCGTTCACGGCCTCTCTAAAACCTATTGGGGTCATGGTTTGATAACAAAAAATGGAACAAGTTTCAGAAGGCCTATGTCCAATATTATAAAACTAAATCTGGGGACCAGTCTCAAATCTCAAGCATCTGATAGGCTGAAATGGCGACTGGTCAGATGTTTGAGATTTGAGAAAATATCAGTTTTTTTCATATTTTGCCATAATGCTTCACGTAATTTGTGGTTCGATTGGTCCAACAGTGGTACAAGCAGCCTAATGGTACACTTCAGTCTTGGTTCGAGAGGCCAAACAGATCATATAATCCGTGGTTCGATGATACCTGCAAGCCGTGGTTCGAGTGGCCTAATAGTACATGTAAGTCGTGGTCCGAGCGGCCAAGTGGTACATGAACGTCATGGTTCGAATGTAAGTGTAATAATGTTGATAATGCGGTCTAATAGTACGAGACGCCAACATCACACTACGAGGGATTTGTGCAGTAACTTGACAACATTACGCGGATATCCAATTTACTAAACTAAAATATGCATTTATGAATCTTAATAAAGAAAATAAATAATTTAAGGACCGTAAACAGAAATCGTTGCAAGTTCTTATTGTGTAATGAATGTGATTCCATAACATTTAAAGAAATATTTATTACGTCCATAAAAGAACGTGTATTAAAATGAAGATGATAATAAAATAACTCCTTAAACATTGAAAGAACTATTTACTAGTTTTAATGGTCCTTAGATTACTTCAAAGATAACGTAGTACACGATATAAAAGACAAGAAAAGTTATCAACAGAAAGTGTTAAGAAACTCAATTATAGTTAATTGCAAACCCGCAAAATCAAAATTTAAAAAAATAAGGCTATGACGTCATTCAGATAGATGAAAAGAAACCCTGGTATCTTAGCTGTCCACCATAACATTGTGTGTATTACTTACGTCATTACTGACGCAATAAAATATTAATTGTTATCTGTGGAACATGCCAAATACCAGAATATCTTAATATCCCATGTAACAACGGTTGACTCACAGGACTTCTAATGGTCTTGCCTATCTTGAAACAAGTCCTTCCAGATGCAAGTCTGTCTAGGTTGGAGGTCCGTATTTGAGTCTTGTGGTAGCATCCAACCTGCTCAAGACCTCAGAATCCAAACCGTCAAAATAGTCTGCAAAGACAAATGCATAATTAGATTCGTTTGAATCCCATAGCAGAAAAGCTATATGGACCAAAATGTAGGATTTTTGTAGCGTAGTTTAGCTGGTATATATTCTTAAAGAAATTAGTAATACAACTTCTATGTCAACACAGTCAGTGGCATAATTTGCGGATGTGCCGGCTGATCTGGATCTGCACTGTTCGTCAATGCCATAAATGAGTATTTATGTAAGAAAAGGTTAGGAATCAGAGACCAAGGCTGAAGATTATAAAACAGATTTGAAACCAACTGAGATTTGGAACCAGTCTTAAATCTCAAGCATCTGATTAGCTGAAATTGACAAGTCCTCGGACACTGATGCCCCTACTGCGGCAATAACATTTGTAAAAACAAAGGGCTATAACTCTGGTAAAATTGGCCACAGGAAAAAACCCTTTCTTAACGATCATCTACACATCCTGTTTAATCATATGTGCAAGTTTCAAAGAAAGCCGCCTGATAGTTTTGAAGGATTTGATGCCACAAAATTTGGAGGACGTAAGGACGGACGGACGGACGGACAGACAGACGGACGAGTACAACGCTATATGCCTCTCACGTCTTGGGGGCATAAAAACCCGCGACTATTAAGACAACTTACCTTAGACCTTGAATTTTCAGGAAGCCACGATTTTTTCACCAATGCATCACTTGTTTAAGTACACCTCGGTCAACACACCATTCGAACAGCAATACAGCTTTTTCATGTACGTAGAATTTGTATTTGAAAACTGAAAAAGTAATTATATGTTTATAAAGTATATAAAGTAACACTTTCCACACAATTGAATAAAAAATATTAAATTTCTTCTCGATCCTTCACGTTTCTGTTGTTGCTTAAAAAATAAACTTTGAATAATTGAAATTTAAAATACTGCACAATTACCATCACGAAAATGTAGATTTGTTAACATGTAGAGATTAAATCGTCCTCATGGTAAACACATGACATGAAGTCTCTAGTGCCTACCACTCTTATTTTAAAAAAAAAAAACGTTTAAAACTTGCTAAATAAAATCAATAACCAAACACATCATCCATAGCCCAGTGTGGTCACTGACCCATGCAAAAAGCATTCAAATCATGCCAGGTGCTTACCATTTAGGACGATTGAAAGAAAAACTAATTCCATTTCGACACCTCATAATTGTTAAATCAATAGGACTGTCGCGCCGGAAAGAACTTAAACCTTAACAGCTCTACTGACAAATTAGGTTAGAAACGACCGCAAAACAGTGCCCAAGATCGTAAAACTAAATCTGGAGACCAGTAGCAATCTCAAGAATCTGACTGGCTGAATTTGAGACATGTCTCCATTTAAGCCAATCAGTTGCTTGAGATTTGAGACTGGTCTCTCAACTCAGGGCCCAAGATCATAACACCAGTCTCAAATCTCGAGCATCTGATTGGCTGAAATGGCGACTGGTTTATCGCTATCCCAGCCCAGGCCAGGGTTCATTTGTTGTTGGAATTCGAACATGAGAAATTTAAAAATATATAAATCATCTTACCAAAAGTTTTCACAATGGATACATGTTTTTAAATTTGTTTTCGTTAATCCAAGTTAATATTTTTCACAGAAAAAGATGAGAACACATTAATTCCTTCTTTAAATTGGCATCATAGAGTCCAATAACCAAACGACAATCCGTTTGGAACAAATCCAATTCGCGCCAGTTGAAATTGACAATGTTTGCTGTTAATTTCATTAGCGATGCATATCATTAATTGTGCTGTGACTGAATGGGGCGGAGTTTAGCCATTTTGTAAACAAACAGTCAAGATCTTGTTTACCGATCGTTTTTTAATTTTGTTTTAATTCTTGTCCGAAAACAGGCCGCTAATTTTGGATTGTATTTTTTTTATTTCGACACTTCGTATTGACATATTGCAGCAAGGTTTGGGAGGATTCAGGGATGGTCAGGGAAAGGCATGCAAAAGAGTTCCTCTTAAAAAAACTGACACTATGATGGCGATGAACTAAAGTTGCCAGGTTGGGCCCGAACCACGTGTGCAACTTGAGTAACAAAAACATTCGCGGCCAAATAACCATTCCTAAGGTAGACAGAACTACGTTTTGTTTATAGTTAAAGCGTGCACAAATAAATAAATAAATAAAAATGCGCATCATTATTAATAAAAAAACTTACATGATTTGCTTACATGTAGGCGTCCCCTCCATTTTCAGCCGCAAGCAACACTGAGCAAAGCGTTATAATCCCCTGTGGTAAAACCAGTTTTCATTCGTCACGGCGAGGTGACCAGTCCGTTTTTTCCCGTGGAGAAGTCCGTTTCGATTGGCGTTTTTTTTACAGGACGTAAATGCTGATAATTTCTCGCGCAAAGTCGTGACTAGAAATAACTGGCCTTAGTACACGAATGTTGTCAACATTGTTTATATTTTGTTGTGGTGGGGGTGGAGGGAGGTCTTTTGGGAGAGGAAGTCTTTTAGGGAGGGGTCTTAAATATTTATCTAGATCAAATGCCAGACTGTATTTGTTATTCTGGAAAATGCAGTTAATATTTTTACCATAATTGGCTTTTTGAAACTTTTTGAAAATAATTCACGAGATGTACTCTATAAATTTTTAACAATTTAATATATATGCACTTATCTTTTTTCATAATTTCATTTAAGAGTGGCTATAATTATTACTTGTGCATATATCACAAACAAATTTATCATCGCCGTGCACAGAGGCCTGTGCCCAAGATAATAAAATAAAGATTGGATACAGGTCTCAAATCTCAAGTATCTGACCAGTCGCCATTTCAGCCTATCAGATGCTTGATATTTGAGACTGGTCTCCAGATTGTTATGATCTTGGGCACGGGTTTTGACACAGGATTTTGCATTATAGCGGTCGAATGCCCAAGGGCAAACGTTATGATTTCCCATTAATTACATGTATGAAAACGATGACGCAAAGTGAAGCAATTTATATCTTCTGATACAATACTTCTTTACCTCTGGAGATTCTAGAGATTTTTGTTTTTTCCATCTTCCTTTCTGTGTCTGTCTACTTCACAAATCAACTTTACCAGCGTCCAGGGCCTAAGATCAGAAAACTAAAACTGGAGACCAGTCTCAAACCTCAAGCGTCTGACTGGCTGAAATGGAGACTGGTTGTCATTTCAGCCAATCACATGCTTGAGATTTGAGACTGGTTTCCAATCTCAGTTTTATGATTTTGGGCCTAGGACCCATAGATCATCAAACAGAATCAGAAGACCGGTCTCAAATCTCAAACGTCTGATTCAGATCTAAATCAGATGCTTGAGATTTGAGACTGGTCTCTTGTATCAGTTTTATGATCTTTGACCCAGTTTGAATCTTCTAAAGAATTGTCGAAATTCTTCATAACTGATCGTTAAAGCATTGGACACCAGCTAATTGTCTTAACTCGTTTGATGAATTGTGAAAATGCAGCTAAATTTTGTTTTGGAGGTTTTTAAAAACATGCGAAATTTACTCAGCTTTCAAAACATACTCCGGGGAAGCGAGTTCCCGCCCCCCCCCCCCTCACACACACACATACACACCACCACCACCGTAAAAATACATTGACTCCTCTATTAAGACCATCTCTGTGCCTGGACAAAAGTGGTCTTAATTCAGGGGTAGCAAATAGCGCAAACCTGTTAAATAAAAGGTACATTGAAATAGTGATGTGTGGTCTACATTTCAGCGTGGTCTTTACGGCGGGGTTAACTGTACTTAATAAATCATATCTAATGAATAAAAAGCTCAGGGAAGGAGTGTTCGCAAGAGGGTTGATTGTCCAATTCTTCGATTAAGGCAGGCATAGCGGAGCTAGCCAAAGTATGGCCATTCGCTCAACTGGCAAGGGGCTAAGATGAGTGCAATCGAACCCCGTTTTCCAAATATTGATTTGAATTTCACAAAAGCTTAATATCTGACAAAAAAGCATCTAGAGGATGCGAAAAGCCGGATTGTAGAAGACAATATCCGTTTTAATCAACTTTTTCAAGATCGTTTAGGGGCGGGCGGGGGCAATAAGGTAATTACAGTCCAAGGTCAAAGGTATTATAATTAATTTTGAGCCGGGGCGTGGTGACTGTTGACAGGGGAGTCTGGAATAGCAAGTGATAAAAATAAAACAGTAAAGTGATATCAATGGAGGAAGGGGAGAGGGACAGGATAGAAAATATATTTTGTTTTGGAAAATAAACTTAAACTATAAAACAATTCACCAATGTTCTAGATATAGACTGCATTTTGGTCTCCAACTTTTACCGACTTTGAAATACTGATTACTGTAGATAATGTGTGTGTCTAAGTTGAGACTTCTTCAAAGCAGTTAAAGTGAAGTTACTTAGTCTTTAAACATACTTTTAACCGATGTAAAAGTTTTTGTTTACAGACTAACCGACCGACTGACTGGCCGACAGACAGACCATAAGAATGGATTTGTTTGCAAAAATCAAAGGGATTTAAGAAATCTCCCAGTTCTAAAAAACACGCTTCAAAGCTACAAATCGCCGATTCGCTCTTAAGGCAGGGGCGTAAGCAAGACATTTAGTAGGAACTTGTAATTTTGCAAAACGATTTTACGACTGCATAAAAATACTCAAAATTCAAATATTTATTTCGACATAAAATAACAAGAATTCAAATTCGAGACTACTTTTTAATGAAAGCGTCGAAGATTTCCGCCGAGTCTCGCGTAAAGGAAAGTACATGTAAAGGTCCAAGGGAGGTAACTTAAATAACTATGTCGACTATATCTGCATGGATTATCTCTCTTCTCATTTTTGCACTAACAGGGACATATGTCAATATGCCTTATTCTTTGTTATTGCCTTTGATGTAAAACATATAAAATTAAAGTTTCTAGGACGAGTGGACACTTGTTTCTTTTTTCTCATTCATTTCAAACGCGTGTTTTAACAACAAGCAATTTTAATTAACTGTTTTCACACAAGTATAATTTCCACCGACTGTTTAATTTCAATTCTGCATGTCCGAATCGAATTAGTTAATGCAAATGAAAAAGGCGATACAATTAGGAGCTGACCGATCATATCATTCAACAATTACTTGAAAACCAACATTGTTGTTGTTGTTGTTTTTGTTTTTGTTTTATTCAAATATCATTTGACAAAAATAATTCATATTATATTTTGTTTAAAAGCCTCGGCAAATTAAACAGAATTCATATACTGTAGCAATGAATTAGGATACGTCGCTTAGAGCATTTTTAGTATATGACACATCTCTGTTACACCTTTTTTACCTATACATTTAAATGTTTGTTTGCTAGTCGTGAGTTATTTCTTTGATCGGGTTTGTCAAAAATGTGTTATGTATACGTTCATGAAGCTACATGTATAAATGCAAGTTGGCCTGCTAGCAATCTAATACTCTGGTGGGATTGAATGTTTCCCAGAGACCAGAGAAATTTATGGTCATTTAACTGTTATCGCCGATCCCAAGGACTGATAAGCTGAACTTCCCCTGGATGCTTGATGTTAAACATGTTTGTTTATAAAGCCGCGATTTGCTATAAACCAGTTTCACGCAGCTTAAGAACATGGAATATTTAATATGTGTCTGTCATGTTATCTTATTGTAATAATCACTACTTGGCTTGTATGAACAGTTTCATATTATGTCCCAGGCATTTTGCATAAAATTTGGGAACATTTTCGATTTTAAGTTAAGTAAAGTTTTGTTTCGATACTTTAATATACACTGAAAAAAGATTATATAATATCATTTTATAAATTTCACAATTATTATTTTTACAACAATATGGTGTAAACTAAATTTAAAAAACTGTAAATTAAGAAAGGTGTAAACGTTCACAACGGTTGCTCTGGGAGACTTTACGGCCGTCACACTGCACAAACTGCGCTACAGTGATGTGTAATTACAATAAAGCTTGCTTCAGACAAGGAATCAAAACCGTACGGTGCGTCGCCTTGTACATGTAACTCTTAGCACGTTACCTAATAAGCTAGCTCGGATAAGTTCCGAAAGGTTGCACGGATAACCCTGATAAACGTGACAACCATTATCAGACACCGATATCCGGTTGTTAGATATTTTCACAATTTGTTGTCAAAATATAGTTTTAAGTGTAATCGGAGTAGATGCTCACACTGGGCGAACAAAACATATTGAAAGCTCAAAAACAAGCGTCTTCAAATTCAAATATTATTCAAATTAGCGCTGATAGTATATTAAAGGGAGATGTGCAGGGTCGAGCAGGTGTACTCGGTAAAATCGTAAACAGATCGATCTATGTAACACTTACGTGTACTTTTTACTAAACTCTACATTACAAAACCTCCAGTAGGAAGTTTTCGGTTAAGTTTACCATTTTACCGGACCTGAAAACAATCCGCGGAAGAAATCCCTATACAAAAATACATTCTATATTTGGCGATCATTCTATATTTAGCTCATCGCTGAGCTTACTATTCGTGGTGGCCCAGGCATTTTGAAACAAATGGCGAAGTCGATGGTCGGCAAGGTACACCGAATGCGTTTTTTGGTTGAAGTGATCACGTGACAATCCCAAAAACAACCGCGCTTTACGCGGGAAATAGAAAAATAGCTAACCTATGCGCGTCGCATAGGATAGGAAACACCATTTATATACATGTATATCTTTTTTTTTGTATAAAACATTGGTTTGAAATATTTCGGATGTAAATCAATATTTGAGCTTCAAATAATGATATTCAACTATTTAATAACCCTTTTTGCAAATCTGTTCCATTCATCAATCCTGCACATCTCCCTTTAAGAGGTATCATATTATTTATCAACAGTAAAAGTTTTTACCAACAGTGATGGAATGAAAAACAACATTCGGAATATGTTTTAAATCTAGATCTTCATCTTTTTATTTGATATTGCATATATTTGACAATCTATTCTAATTGGTTCTTTTAGCAAATTCACGTTGTTTTAATTTAGCATCATGTTTCCGATACACTATTTGATAATAACAAAATTTTAACAACTTTTCCAGAGCATTTCAGCTAAATTGGTCTGTAATGGGCTTACAAAAGACAATTAAAACAATCTGAATTTTACTCTGACCTCAATATTATTTCAGTAAAATTCAAAGATTGCAGTAACTCAATATTTACACCAGTTAACGGTTCAAATATGATCCATAACAAACGACGGCACGCAACGGCGGCGAACATGGAACACATAATGTCGTATTTTCAGACCAACACCAGTCCATGATCAGCGGCGTATGGTCCAGAGATAAAAGAACACGGTATGTATCCCAATAATCGGCGCTCGGATGACAACGTCAGGCTCGGATGATAAGAGAGGCTCGAGTTACGGATGAAAGTGAAAATGCGTTAATATTTTTACTTTTATCTTTTGCTAATGCCGATTTAAATAACGTTAGTGATTGCAATTGTTCTAGGCCAACATAAGCTAAATAAAACTGGAATTGTTTTTGCTGACAGTCCCTACATTGTGGTGAAAATCACCGAAGAAGGTGGAAAATTCGACCCATCGCTCAAAATTAAACAAGTTTCCATCTGTATTTAGCTAGTTGAGCGAAGAAAACATAACTATTTGATCCTTTACTGTCTCTCTGTTAATAAACAATCACAAAATGGTAACACAGTTCGGTAAAAATGATCTAAATCTTACATTTTCTGAAGATGTCAAAGCGAGATGGATAGTAGTATGGTCAGCGGTTAAGGATCATGACTGCGCATGCGCGGCGGCCATATTGGATATGACTCATATTCATGAGCTCATATTATAGGTAGTGCGCATGTGCGGTTCTAAATTTAGAATGACATCACGGTGTTATTTTTTGAATGACATGATCTCCCGGAAGTATACGGAGCTGACTCTTATACCCAATCTAGAGCTTGGTTCGCGTCTATTGAGGGTCAGGGACTCGGCTCTAGACGGAGAGAAAATGTCAATGATTTGCATAGCATTGCATAGAACATTTTGAGACCTTTCGTTCGATACCTTACACGACTTGGTTTCGACTAGAAATAACGTAGATAACCCGTTTGTTCCGTGTGAATGATTTCACTTCCGGTTTGACCAAAACTCCGACATCTACTCATCGAACTCGTTCCAACGATACCCAACATCACCATATTATGTCAAAATATAAGCAAATACTGATTTTAATCTTCTTTCTGACTACACAATATAGAGATGATGAGGATGTTCCTAAAAATAACCAATCATAAAGAGAATACTTATGAAGTGATTTCTACAAAGTTGACAACCAATCTATGACGAGAATTCTAAAAATAGACAACCAATCAAAATCAAAAACGATGACGACGTTTCTTAAAATAGCATCCAACGAAACAGAGACTCATCTTATCGTATTTAAGAACGAGTTCAGACTCGATAAATTATTCTGACTTGAGAACTCAAACCGATAACATGTCAAGCTATAGATGTAAACTGGCTTTGGGAAATGATAGGTACGTAAAACTTTGCGAATGGAAGGGTGAGCTACGAGTGGACATATGAGAATGGGCGAACGAGAAACCTACTAAAAAGGGTAACTTTAAGTTTAACTCTTATGCGTTGGAAAAATTTCGTAGACCGTTTAGAGTTCGTGGATAACGCTTTGAATGACAAACAAGAATACCACGGACATTTGGGAGGTAACGTGTTTTGTAAAGTGGCCGTAAACAACGCCCGTGTGGACATAAGGCAATAGTGGAAGCCGCAAGACGATGTGGTGCCTACGAAAAAGGGAATATGTTTGAGACCCCGTGAATATCAACGTTTAAAAGAGGCCGTACCGGAAATTGGAAGGACTTTGACAGAATTGGATGCGGTGGTGCCCTGTTATCTGTTAGGCGATCATATGAATCAGATAGGTCCTTTACTGTGTCAGGAATGTTCGCCGAATGACTTTCACATCTGGTGCTAAAGTGACTGACGATATGTACATAGTGTAAATACATATTAAAAAACAAAGTTGTATACCTTATGATTGTTAAACATGTACGAACTTGTCATTGTTATATATATTTATTACTATAAATAGATGTTGTCGTCATTTTCTAAAAAATAACTTCAAATCACAGCATTGCTATATATTGGGTGAAGTCACCTGATGATCTAAAATATCCACCAATGACGAACCGATTCTAAAAATAACCACCAATTACAAACACAATCAGTCTATATCATAAAGGTCACTGCATTAAACTATCACTTTGATTGAAGACACTAAACGAGTAGCATGGATCAAAGCGATTCTATCATGACCAAAAGATTTATCAAACCAGATATGATGAAGATAGACTGCAAACGTTTGAATATTGGTCGAAACAAATTAGACCGAATAAAGAAGCATTGACCAAGGCAGGTTTTTACTATACAGGCACTGCGGACAAAGTGACTTGTTTTGCCTGCGAGGTGAATTTGTCATCATGGGAACCCACCGATGAACCATGTATGGAACACGAAAAATGTTCTCCGGCTTGCATTTACTTAAACATGACTGGTTACAAAACCGAGACAGAGAAGCAATCTAAACTGGGATTCGCCCCAGCATTTGGTCAAAACAGTGTCATGTACCTTAAACATTTGGTATGATGCATAAAAAATATAAAAACACAAACAAACTTATTATCAAATTAGTGGCTAGTCAAACTAGTCGCATACACTATACACAGATCAATCGCCATTCTGCTGACTACCCTTATTGGGAACGAAAATCAGTTTTCCCTTTTCTGTCAGTCACCTGATATGTAATTTTCGATACTTATGTCTATACCTCATGAATGCCAGCATTAATTCCATATATGGAAATGTAAACTTGAAGCTTGACTTAGTCACATGAGACCGTTCTCTTTGGGGAATTAGCAAATAATTTAACAGTACAAATTGTAAAGTGTAGCTTTTAGAGAAACGTTAGAAACGAACGAATATGTTAGAGACATTTACAACTAGTAACCTGTTTTATTTTAAAAATGGGATTTTGATTTCGCAGAAACGACAAAAGGAAGTGGCCAACCTTCATATTGTCCATGTTATGGTTTAGGAATGGTGTATAATTTAAAAAATAGTTCTGTCAGCCAAAATAGTAATTAGTGTTTAACAATAGACGCACACAATATTCTAATAAAGCCGTTATTTAAGAATAGCAATGAAAAAAAAACAACGCATCATGTACCGTATTACGTTTTTATGACAGCGTTCCCTTTACGAAGAGTACTTTTCTATCTTGATGACTTTCTTGTCTTTTAAAGCAAGTTTTGAAATAAAATCTGACCGTTACCATGTAATACAAGTTAAATAATGTTGAAGTCCCGGAAATTTATTAAAAGTACCCGCCAGAGCATGCTTATTAAAGAATTTCCAATAATCGTTTAGTATTATGTATTGCCTGACGTATCAGTTCAAGTTTTAAGTGTGCCTTTGAAAACAATATAATTTTGTCAAAAGCCTTTAAGGTTTCGGTAACGGATTTTTGGATGAACATCAGTACATACTAAGATAAATACATTTCGTCACTAAAATCTAGGTGGCAATAAGTATTTTCTCCAAAACTTTTTTTTTTAATTTTAGCCAGTTTTCGTCATTTACAATGTTTGCGAAACCTAAAGTAAGTCCGGCATTCATCTATAAGTATTCAAGCAAGATCATCGATAAAAAGAAAATTATCAAATCTCAATAACGGCAAAATGTCGTTCAATGAATCTTTGCATCAATTAGTGTTACTAATGTATCTTTATTTTGCATATGGTAAGACACGTTAGAACAGTAAAGAAAAAGCGTGATCTAAAAATTCCTTAAACTTCTATTTACATAAATTCACAAAACTAAACAACACAAGACATCATTTTAAATGCCTACATGAGTAATATGATACTGACAACAATTTCTTGTGTCCTCGTGACTTACATATGTCAACTTTATGAGATATTAGTAAAAGTGTGTTTGGCCATCAATTTCCTGGTCGCTTTCTGGTCGCGCAAACGGATGACAATTGCGGATTTCTCTTTTGGTAGTTGACAGTTCTTTACAAAGTACACAACATTTTCTTGTCAGTATTGTAACACTCACGTGGGAAATTAAAATTATGTTTTATATTGCTTAGTTTTTGTGAATTTATGTAAATAGAATTTTAGGGTCTAACTTTTTTTCTAACGTGTCTTACTGTATGCAGAAAAAAAGATAGATTGGTAACATTCATTTGTGCAAAGTATCATTGAACGACATTTTACCGTTATTGAGATTTTGATTACTTTCTTTTTATCGATGAACTTGCTGGGAAGGAGTGTAGTAAGTCCTTAATATGGACGGATACGTCTCGTAAACTGTAGTACTTGAGTTCGAAAAGCATGACTTGCCAGCACTTTGCATTTTAAAAGCATGACTTACCAGCACTTTGCATTTAAAAAGCATGACTTACCAGCACTTTGCATTTAAAAAGCATGACTTACCAGCACTTTGCATTTAAAAAGCATGACTTACCAGCACTTTGCATTTAAAAAGCATGACTTACCAGCACTTTGCATTAAAAAAAGCATGACTTACCAGCACTTTGCATTTAAAATTAAATGAAATACATATCTCAGGAGCAGTGATTTTCATAAAAACACCCTTCCTTCACAGCAGAAATAGTTAACACATGATTTTTTATTCTAAAAAACCCCAGTCGTTTCTAATATAAAGTTAAGTAAGATGAAAATAGAGTTAGATGTATAGCGATTTTCAAAAAGACATCAATAAATTAGTAAAAGACATTTTGGTGAATTATGTTCAACCCACCAACAAATCTACAAATTTTGCATGCTAAAGTACACAAAATGTAGAAATAGATGAACACCGAACTTTGAAAGCCACCGAATAAATATGAAAATATTGCAGGCTCGGTTTGATTGAGTCTGTTCATGGGAAGTGATGGAAATGCATATTAACGCATATTACACAACATAAATAATAATGAAACTAACAGTAGAAAGGGGTAGGTACTCGAAAACCTTACTGAGACCAGAGGAGTTAAATCAAGAAGATCGCGGCGCAAGAACAGAAGCAGTAGTGTTAGTCTGTACGATCTCTGTCTGTCATTAAATTCCACTGATGTACTACCTGATACTGTCTGCACTAACCTGACATTTCATAAAAACAAAGTAAGTCAGACAGCAGTCACGATGAAGTGCAGAAAAGTAGTTTTGTTAAGGTTTCTAATTGCTAGCTACATTGTAAGACGACAAAAATCTATTGATCTATGTCTGGTTATAATGACCGTGCTTTTTATGTGGCGGCCGTAAAAAGTCTCCCCGTACATAAAGTCAGTACTGTTATCAGTAAAATAACCCGTTACTGATGTCATGCAGTGATCGTTACGTATATGAGGGCTATCCGAATATCTCAAACGGCACACTGCATTTCCATCAAACTTTGCACAAATAAATGCTATAAGTGTATGATTATTTTGCATAAATTAAGAAGAGTTAGAACAGTACAGAAAATTGTTAGACCCAACAAATCCTTAAAATTCTGTTTGCAATTTATCATTAAATTTTTGCATTTATAAGGCGTAGTACCTTACTATTATCGTCAGATGCACTACTCTATAATGCATATAACTGACTAAACAGGCACGCATTTCGCTGACATTTAGGACTAATCTGTACCTTTGATGACCTGTTGTAAACTGTACTGCTTTACAACAACTTTGACTTCAATGTAGTCACGTGTACGTTGATTGTCCGAGAATAATCACTTTTCGCAATGTCTCACGGGGGGTGGGGGTGCGCACAACCTTCACACCACTAGCGCAACCGCTACCGTAAAATTTTATAGAGTATTTACCTTAACTTAAAACAAAATTTAAACTGATTTAAACCATTCACAGTAATACAGGACGAAGAAAAAACTAAATACTGCAGGAAAATCGAAAAAAGCTTCACCTCACATTGAATTCCGCTCTTTTCAGAGGCGGAATGATCGTCATAACTCATCGACGTAAGGGTATATTGGTCTCATATTGTATCAGAATGTAGATAAATCCAATACGCATCGAATCATGGCCCACGGTTTCTTAAAGAGTTGCTCGATATTTTAATAAAAACGAGCCAAAGCTGACTATCTAACTATCTACCTTTCCGGGTCAAAATACATATCACTGGACGTTTGCAGAACAATTTTCTCGCTTCACCAGCGGAGACGGTTGTGCGCGATTCCACCCCCCCCCCCCGTAATGTCTATAACACAAGTATACTACTCAAAATTTGATAAGGAACATTTTTGTAGTGTATAGGATTTACGCTTAAATAATTATACATTCATTTTTTCAGTTAACTAACTCAATGTAGTTGACTTATTAATCTGTTTATCAAATACAAATTCAAAAAAGCCTTACGTATTATAAACAATACAAAATGTTAACCTTAACAATAATACCAGTACTACAGACTACAAAAGTGGCCCTTATTAAGTTTTGAGTAGTACATGTTATATAGAAATAGATGAAAAGGGAGCTTTGAAAGCCACCGAACACGACAAATATGAAAATATTGCAGGCTCCGTTTGATTAAGCCTGTTCATGGGCAGTAATGGAAATGCATATAACTGCCCACGCCGCATAGCCCCGGGTTGAGCGCATTTAAATATAAATCAATCAACAGTACAATTTTGATCAATCTTTAAACGATGGTATGAATATCGCGGTGAACATGGAACCTTTTCAGATTAATACCATTCCATGTCCAGCTGCGTATGGTCCCGAGATAAAAGAATGAGTTTGCCCTTAACGAGAACATAATGGGCTGAAAAAAACAAATATAAATTTGACAAGGGATCTGAGAATGTAAATCCTGCAAATCACAGACAACGCCAAAGGCAAAATTTAAAATGCAGGAAGTACCGGTATATCCTCGGAGTGATTGAACAATATCCGAATCTAATTGGCTGGGGTATTGAAACCACCCATCTATAAACTGGCCGAAATAATTAAACAAAAGCAAATTTTAGAAGTACTATATAGGGAGTAAATCAATAGTCTTGCTCAAATTGTACTTTATTTATAAAAAAATTGGACTTTCAGCATGAACAAGATGTATAACCTTTTGTTTGAATACATGTTTTATTTAATATTAATTTTGATGGCAAATTTGCAGTAGAACCTTTTTATATTTGTGGAAATCAAATTTGCTTTTAATAATAATCGTATGTTATAAAATTAATTAATATTTTATCTGAATAGATCCACTTATCATGACCTAAATGAAAACATTTTAGGCTCGGATTAATGAGACGTTCAAAGAAAGTAATGGGAATGACCATGAACACTTGACCTTCAATATGGTATTTTCATATATTACTATTCCCTGATAAGTCGCAAAGTTTATAGAATGTGTGATTGCTTAAACTTTCAAAATCGTCATGTAAACTAGGTCTGGAATGATGTGTCTTTCATTTTGTTCTTAACTTTAATTATGACTGTAGTTGTGTCACCTTCAGGTAAGTATCTGTAAAAAGGGCTTCTCTACTTCTCTAAAACATACTGCCTGCACTGCAAAAAGTAGGAGAACAATAATATCTATTTGAAGAAAAAGTCTATTCAATATTTTTAATGAATCACGATATTCTTGTGGCGTAAACCTATACTTCCCATACATTTTATCCATCAAATCTCTTTGTTAAATGTCAAACCCATTATCTCTGAATGAAAAAGGATATCTTTCTAAACCTGCTTAATGTTGCAAATTTGACTTCAACAAAAGTTTTAATTTAGATGTACTGCTTAGAGACAAACTTGACTCAGAAAAAATGTTTATTTAGATGAAAAGCATGCTGGGAAGAGTAACTATATACAAAAACGAATTCTGGTAAGGTATTGTAAACATAAAAAGACACTGATTCATAGCTTCGAATCTAAGATTGAATACAAATTGAAAATTGTAAGAACTCTGAATGGCTGAAATTAAGAACAGTCGAACCGTGGAGATTTGGTACTGGCTTACACGTTAATTTAAATGCAGGATTTTCACATGATTTTTAATCGTTTATTACCTTGTCAAAACGCTAAGGTGTCTTTTCCATCTTGTTTTTGCTGCTTTTGTCTTCAGATGCTTAGATATCAATAAGGTTTTTTTAAGTACCAATCTTCTATGCTTGACTAAGCTATGAGCTCCTTTTTTATATGTTTGTGTACTTTTGCATATAACTTTGTGTTGTTGGATCTAATTAACCATGACAACTTGTGATTGATTGTTCATATAAGGACTTAATGGACAAGTGTGAGGTTGCTGCAACTTAAAACCTGGTTTAAACCCCCAGTGCCGCTGATCTTTCCAAGGCGGTAACAACTCAGGTTATCTTTTTCGTTAATTGATTGTGAAATCTTATCATTTTGCTGTTCGCTTGCTCTCAGACATATTTCAATATTTTTTGTAAAGAAAATTAAAATTAGTTATTAAAAATAGACACATACAATACTCTCATAACGTCGTTTGTTTTAAGAATAATAATGAAAAAAAACAACGCAACGTGTATCATGTGTTCTTTATAGCGTTCTCTAGACGCCGACTACTCTTCTCTCTGTCTGATGCCTTTTTTGTCTTTATAAGCATGTAATGACATAAAACCTGACAGTTACCGTTTAATACAAGTCAAATAATGTTTTACTTGTCCAGTAAATTTAAGATAAGCTCTCGCTTGAGGCACGCTTATAAAAGAATTTCCAGATAACCGTTTAATAATATGTATCGAATTACGTAACAGTTCAACTTTTAACTTTTAAGTGCGCCTGTGCAAACGATAAAATTTTGTCAAAAGCCATTAAAAGCAGTCAATCATTCATCTTAAAGTACTCAAACACAACTTATTTTGAAGATGGAACGGATTCATCTTTTACATAAAGGATAGAGTCTTTTATGACGTTACTATAGAAAATAGAACCCGAAACGAGCGCAGCAAGTGCAGGCTTCTATTTTATATAGAAACGTTTAAATAGACTCTATCCGACTTAGACTTAGAAATTTTCCTACATTTGTAGCCATGCGCAGTTAAAAATAAATCTACTATTTTGTTCACTGTGAGATGGAAAATAGAAAGGATGTCTATTGAAATAAATCGCTGAGGAAATTGAATTTTCATAGCTTCTGATTGGATACAAATGTAGGGCAACTTCTGATTTAGTTTTGAGCTCCAAAAGCATGACTTACCAGCACTTGGCATTTAAAACAAGGTAAAATACGTAAGTCAAAAGCAGCCAGTTTCATAAAACTCATCCTAACCTCGCAAAAGAGATAGTAAACACGTCAAAATTTCTTTTAACAGTCTGTCGTTTCTATAATGAAGTTAAATAAGAGGACAATAGAGTTTAATGTATAGCAATTTTCGAAAAGATATCAACAAAACAAGTACAAGATATGTTGTTGAATTATATTCAACCTACTAACAAACCGAACAATTGTTCATGCAAAAGTACACAATATGTACAAAACATAAAAAACTAATGAAACTCACGAAACTCACAAAGGTAAGTATTCGAAAACCTTACCGAGACCAGAGCACTAGGAGTTTAATCAAGAAAAATACGACGCAAAGAAGCAAAACTTTACTGTAGGGTTACTCTGTACAAACCGTGTTTGTTTGTGTCTTATATATCAATTATTTACCACATGATACTGTCTGTACTTACCTGACATTACATAAAACAAAGGAAAAGCCAGACAGCAGTCTGAAATGCAGAAAGTAGTTGTGTTAAGGTTTCTAACTGCATGCTAAGATGAAAAAAAGTATTGATCAATGTCTGGTTATAATGGGGTTTTTAATAAAACTTACATTATCCAAAGCTGCCTATTCAAAAATCAGGATGGAACCCCTCAATGTCTGGGATGGGTTTAATATTATCGTCGACTGCACTACTGTATAATGCATATAAATGACTGAACATTAGCGCATTTCGCTGATTTAGGACTTATCAATTCATTTGATGACATGTTGTGATCCTTTCTGCGTTGTAACAACTTTGACTAAAAATGTAATCACTCCGACGTTTATTTTCTAAGAATAATTACTTATACTTTGTTTAAATGTATTCTACTGTTTATAATATAATATCGAGCTCTAGCTCGTGTCGCGAAGCGACCCGAGCGTTAAGCTCGTCTTAAGGTCGCAGGAATGCCCATTCACTAACGAAAAAAAAACTTTGCCCTTCCGTTTGCGCTGGTTTCCGGTTGTGCACAGCATAAGGCAATGTAAACACGGGAAAAAAACTGACCGGTAAAAACTTACGGCAAAGTATTGTTTTTACAAATTTTGTTATTGGCTTTATTTTTGTAAATTGCTAATTGCAAAATATCTTTAAAAATTAAAACTTATTATTCGGTAGCATTGTTTTCGGACTAGCATTTTGGAAAGCTAAATAACTAAATCGTCAGTTTAGAGAGTAGGTTGTCGTTCGTTGTAACCAATAGCAATACTAGCAATCGGCCATTTTTAGAAACTAGACTGAAGAAATCAAGTTGAAAACTACTGAATGGTAGCTTGTCAGTGGATTATTTGGCCTTTAAATTCAAAGGAGCTTAAGGCCCAGCGACGGAACAATCAGATGCATGGAGTTTTTCTTGAAAACAAGATGTAAGGCTGGTGGGAACAAACTTTTATGTGAAGCTGAATTGTGAACTGGACCTCTCAATGTTCAGTCACTCAGTCACATTGTGAGACACACTGAGCTTAGGCTTAGCGTAGACCAGCGCCACAATTCAGTTTGTATAAGAGTTTTTTGTCACTGGTCATGTTCGTCATTCAGACATGTGAGCTCACGGCAGTCGAAGATATTGTTTGTGAGAGTACTGAACACGAGGTAGATCTATGAGATTTCTTTTATTTATTCTTATAAAACACATGGAATAAGAGCAAATCTAATCCACAGGGGCGTTGAAGACTGACTCTGTTTTCTAAAAAAAAAGAATCTGGCCCCTTCCCCCTAAAAAAATGAGGGTCTACACTGGGTCTACACTGCATAAACATAATGTTTATTGTTTTGGTTGATAGATTTGGATCGTTATCAGTCTTTTCCCACCAAATTTATGATCAAATACCATGGAATTGGTATATGGATTACAGTCAATAGGCCACAAACAAGTCAAATGAACCACACTTTATTTTGAAAAAGCTCAAATAGGCCTCAAAAATAGGCCACATTTTTATTTTATTTATAAAGTTTTTAGTATCATTGTGTTAATATGTTCTATGTCAGTTTATGATGTTTTATAAAATATTTTTCATGAACAAGTTGCTTCATAGATTGGACATTTTGTACAAAGCAACATGTCCTTTTTCCGGATTTTTGTCCAAGACTATCATGACTAAACAGGTGGGAAAACAATTAACAAAATGTTGCAACAAAAGAAAAGACATCATTTATATGTCAATATGCTCTTTTGATCAATGACCTACAAAAGTCACTAGGTCTACACTAGCACAGAATCAAATATTGATGGTTGCAACATAAGTTGTGTATTTTGCATTGTCCAACATGGAAATTGGTTTAGAAATAAATTTATTTATTTATTAAATATAACACCTTTGATTGCATTAGCACCTCTCACTTTTACTGCAAGTGTTCTAAATTTTGTATAAGAGTTTTTTGTCACTGGTCATGTTCGTCATTCAGACATGTGAGCTCACGGCAGTCGAAGATATTGTTTGTGAGAGTACTGAACACGAGGTAGATCTATGAGATTTCTTTTATTTATTCTTATAAAACACATGGAATAAGAGCAAATCTAATCCACAGGGGCGTTGAAGACTGACTCTGTTTTCTAAAAAAAAAAAGAATCTGGCCCCTTCCCCCTAAAAAAATGAGGGTCTACACTGGGTCTACACTGCATAAACATAATGTTTATTGTTTTGGTTGATAGATTTGGATCGTTATCAGTCTTTTCCCACCAAATTTATGATCAAATACCATGGAATTGGTATATGGATTACAGTCAATAGGCCACAAACAAGTCAAATGAACCACACTTTATTTTGAAAAAGCTCAAATAGGCCTCAAAAATATGCCACATTTTTATTTTATTTATAAAGTTTTTAGTATCATTGTGTTAATATGTTCTATGTCAGTTTATGATGTTTTATAAAATATTTTTCATGAACAAGTTGCTTCATAGATTGGACATTTTGTACAAAGCAACATGTCCTTTTCCGGATTTTTGTCCAAGACTATCATGACTAAACAGGTGGGAAAACAATTAACAAAATGTTGCAACAAAAGAAAAGACATCATTTATATGTCAATATGCTCTTTTGATCAATGACCTACAAAAGTCACTAGGTCTACACTAGCACAGAATCAAATATTGATGGTTGCAACATAAGCTGTGTATTTTGCATTGTCCAACATGGAAATTGGTTTAGAAATAAATTTATTTATTTATTAAATATAACACCTTTGATTGCATTAGCACCTCTTCTCACTTTTACTGCAAGTGTTCTAAATTTTGTATAATAGACTTACAAGGCTGCCTGAATTGACTTGTGGCCTATTTGACATGGTACCTCCAGAAACAATTTTTTTTTTAATTTTTGGCCAAATACATGACAGATTGTCCTAAATGTATGAAATTTCAGGTTTTATAAATTGTATAGACAATAATTTTCTCAAAGTAACTACTGAGTATTACCTTTTTAATGTTAATACACAGTAATATGAGATTTTAAATAAAAGAGAAATTTACCCTTTTACTCTACAGACATGCCTTTTTACCTGTGTGAGACCGGTGTAGATTCAGATTAGCTGGCACATCTAATCAGGATCTGCACTGTTCACTTTTTGGTCAGAAATAACCTAATGATTTAAACAAGTGAACATTGCAGATCCTGATCAGACATCATGGATGTGCTGGCTGATCTGAATCTACACAGTTTTTCCATGCCATAAAGGTGTTTACATGGAGGAAAGGGTTAATCTCCAATTTATTATCATCAGTTGGGACCAAAAAGTTTGACCAGAAAGCAGAATACATGTGTACCAAGAATAGCATCAAATATCAAGTTAATGCTCATTTTGGGAATTAAAAGTGTTCTATTATTACCATATTTTCTGTCATGTGCACATTTCAACATGATTTCATAATCAAAATATGTATGTGAGGAACATGTATAATCAAATACACTATTTACAAGGTGTCTGTTTTGTTTTGTTTTATTTTTGCAAATTTTGTTAAATATTCATGGTGTCACTAAATTTGCTCAGCATTAAAAATTTGTGGTTTAGAAAATAAAAATAAATCAAAGCTTTCATAATCATTTAAATTGTTGAAAAAAAAGTAGATTGTTGTGAAGAGAAAGAAAAACATTTCTTGCCATGTCAGTGGGTTTTTGGCCTCTTTAAATACATGTAAATATCTGAATATACCGATACTTTGATCTGCTTAAGCTGGACTTTAACACAGAAAACTGGAAATTGCACTCATAATAAAAACAATGATTTTTTTCTTTTGTATGTTTATGTTTTAGCAATGTTACAGAAAAGAAGTTTACATTTTTTAATATATGGTACTTTTTAAAGAGAAATTTACCTATTTTAAAGTTGTTATGTTTAAATTTCTGCAATGAAAAATACAAAATCAAGAAAATATCAACTGGAATGAGCTTCAGAATTTGAAATTCACATTTTCCAGTATATATATTACATTTTATAAAATACTTACCAGACAGAGGTCCAAAAGTGGTTATGAATAATGGCATTTTATATTGCTAATTGATGTGTTCATGGGTTTACATTTTTTTGCAAACAATCTCTTAACATTGTTATTATACATTTTAAAAAATGGACCAACAACATTTTTAATGCATGATTTGATTGGCAACTGCAATTCATTTATGTAATGAAAATAGATATAAAGAAGCATTTTGTTTCAAATCAGTTACTATAACCTGTAAAGGAGTTTTACATATGGATAATCAGACTACATGACATTGTACATGTTTATGTTTAATTGATTGAGATTATTTCATCTATTTTGGCCCAATAGCTGAACTATTTTTCAACTTAAATAAGTAATTCTATCATGCACATTTAAGTAACTTGGCTCAAATATGTACCTTATTGTCACCAAATATGTACCATATTGTCACAATATTTTTCACACGGCATCTATAGCTTCAAATTACTGTTGTTAATAACTGAAAATTCCTATGGCATTGTCATTCCTGGAGATATTTTCAAATGACTTTGCAAAAATATGCCCCAAAATCTAGGTGATGTATCACACTACATATTGAAGTCTCAATGTGGTGTTAATGTGATGTACATGTATATTAAAACAGTACTTTTTAGGTCTATATTATAACTTTATTCATATACATGCATATATATTTTTGTGAATAGCATGGAACAATTTTGTGCAATTGCAAGTTACAAAATGCAAGTGTAATCAAGGTAACATTTTAAAAAATAAAAACACATAAAATTTATTTTTCAGACAATAATATATTAATTTTCATGCACATGTGACAATGTAATATTTTCATGTATCATTGATGAAGAATTTATCAATATTCAATATTGCATTAATTGAGGTAATGGACCACATTTGGGTTGTAAATTTAAGCAAGTAGCCTTTGTGTTTACACACTAAAAACCCAAATGTTTAGTAAAAGTCAGATCGCCAGTTGTCCAGCTGAATTAAGTTGATGTAGACTTAAATTCTTTCCAAAAATCACATAATTTTATCGTGCATGAGTAGGCTAACAAATGTTAGAAACAAATTATTTTTTAATATAAATCATTATCTGAGATGAATAAAGCTAGAGCTCGATAAGAGGCAGTGCCTTAGTTCATATTATTAATATTAAAAAACACATGATATTGTTTCGTCCTGATAAATGACTGGACACCTTCAAAGTATGAATACGTGATTATCTCCAGAAGGTAATGAACATTTTTAATGAGCGAATATAGAAAACTATTACTGCAATAAATATATGACAATAAGATTATATAAGTCATCACAAATGCATACTAAATGACAACTTTGACACCATTGTTTACAAGGTAATACACGTTACATTGTTTAATCTATTTACACGAGAACATTAAAAATGTCTATTAGTTGCCATGCGCGGATTGAGACTTGATTTCAATAGATCTATGACGTTCTGTTCATCTCGTCGCTATAATTGTTAATGGTTATCTAAATTTATTTTTTATTAAGTACACTGTATTCTGTCACGAAGGCAAGTTTCCAGAAATGTACTTATTTTTAAGAAACTCTATGTACACTTTTCGCCATGTCTGTAATAAAAGTATACAACTCAAAATTTGATAAGGGCCACTTAAGTAGTGTTTTCTTTTTAGTTTGAATACACTTTTTATTTAAATTTCAATTTACTTGACAAATTTGCCGTAGAACATTTTAATATTTTTATAAATTGCGGAGATCAGGTTTTCTTTTAATAATTATAATTGTGTTATTCTAAAATTAATGAATAGATTCACCGATCACGACACAAATGAAAAAAATTCAGGCTCGGATTGAATGAAAAACTCGATGGAAGTAATGGGAATGCATATTATGCACAAGTCGCTTTGCCTCGGATCGAGAGCAATCAAATATTTACAGAAGAAAACAGAACCATTCTTTATCCATCCCAAACGCTGATGTGCATAAGCATGGGGCCTTCAATGTGGTATTTTCATATATTATTATTCCATGATAAGCGGTATGTGGCCAGGATAAAAGAATGAGTTATTGCTTAAACTTTCCAAATCTTCATGTAAACAAAGTCTGGAATGATGTGTCTTAACACATTCTTCTTAATTTTAATGATGATTGTAGTTGTGTTACCTTCAGTTTCGTATTTGTACAAAATGTTTTTCTATAACATACTGCCTGCACTGCAAAAAGTATGAAAACAATAATATCTATTTGAAGAAAAAGTCTATACAATATTTTTCATGAATCACGATATTCAGATGGCGTTATTGTAATCTTCATACCACTATTTTCCACAAAGTCACTTTTGTAAAATGTCAAACCCATTATCTCTGCATGAAAAAGGATATCTCTCTAAAATTGCTTAATGTTGCAAAGTTATCTTCAACAAAAGTTTAAATTTAGATGTACTGCTTAGATACAAAATTGTATGAGGAAATGTTTATTTGAGTAAGAAAGCTTGCTGGGGAAAGGTATTACTACAGAAAAAGGCATTCTAGCAAGGTAATGTTAAGGTATCACTAACGTTGCAAATGGAGAATACTGGCTAAAATTTCAAAAATAGATTTTTGGGAAAATATTCATTGCCACTTATTGACACCTAGATTTTATTGGAGAAATGTATTAATCTTAGGATGTACTAATGTTTGCATGCGCAGTTAAGACTCGTTCATGTTCTACTTACCAAGCACATACTAAAACAAAAGAAAAAAAAAACATTTGCATGAGAACTCTGAAATTCATGGAAAATACATACCTAAACAACTTATACATGACATAAGTATACCCACCCAAAATGAGCTTGCAAACATTGGTACATCCTTAGATAAATATATCTCTTCACTAAATGTAGGTGGCAATGAGTATTTTCCACAAAATTCATTTTTGAAATTTTTGCATTTTTTTCGCCATTTGCAATGTTAGTGACCCCTAAATTAAAATAGAAAATAATAATAACCCGATGCGACGAGTTAATATTAATTTTGAAATGGATCATTTTTTGAGTTCTTATCAAAACACTGAATCATAGCTACGAATCTAAAATTGAAGACAAATAAAAAATAAAATTTTAAGCGTTCTGATTGGTCGAAATTGAGAACATTCGCAGGACTGACCAATCGCAGTTAATGATTTGGTACGCCACGCTGTCTTTTCCATATTGCTCTTGCTGCTTTAAATCAACGTGCTCATGTCTCAGTAAGGTCATTGAGTACCCATTTTCTTTGCCTGACTTAGCCATTAGCTTCTAAGTTTTACGAATATGTGTACTTTTGCATGCAACTTTGTGTGGTTGGATCTAATTGACCATGACAACTTGTGTTTGATTGTTCATATGAGAACCTGATGGGGAAGTTTGGGGTCGCAGCACCCTAAAAACTGGTTTAATCCCACAGTGGTAGATTGTCTACCACTGACCTTTCCAAGTTGGTAATCACTCAGGTTATCTTTTTCGATAAATGTATGAGTACTCCTATTTGAGAATGATCATATTGTAAACCCATTCTTCTAACCTCTCCTTTTTTATTGCTGAATGTGCGCGCCGAGGACGGGGATTGGGTGGCAGTGTCTTTTTTTGGCTGAATGTGCGCGTCGAGGACGGGGATTGGGTGGCAGTGTCTTTTTTTCGCTGAATGTGCGCGTCGAGGACGGGGATTGGGTGGCAGTGTCTTTTTTTCGCTGAATGTGCGCGTCGAGGACGGGGAATGGGTGGCAGTGTCTTTTTTTGGCTGAATGTGCGCGTCGAGGACGGGGAATGGGTGGCAGTGTCTTTTTTGGCTGAATGTGCGCGTCGAGGACGGGGATTGGGTGGCAGTGTCTTTTTTTGGCTGAATGTGCGCGTCGAGGACGGGGAATGGGTGGCAGTGTCTTTTTTTTGGCGGAATGTGCGCGTCGAGGACGGGGATTGGGTGGCAGTGTTCTTTCTGAGTTTGGCTATTCCTGATTAGCACGATACACTTGTCAATAGTTTTCTTTCAGATATTAAAGTGTAAAGTGCGATCTTAGAACTTTTGCCAGGCGTTAATATTTATAGCACATGAACCTGTCAGTTACATTGTTTGCGTTTATGTGTCGTGTTTGTCAGTTCTTGGTGTACAGCTTTGAACGAATTTTAAGGATGTGACTATAGAGACCATTCTTTTTGTGAATTTTAAAATATGTTTTGCTCCCACCCACACCCCCGGTGTAGATGAATTATTCCTCTCGAAATCGCCCGATGTCTATTTTAGATGAATAATTTCTCTTGTATATCACGCTAGGCCGATTGTAGATGAACAATCGCTCTTGTATATCGTGTTAGGCAATTTAAGATGAAATCTTCTGACTGACTTCTAAGCTAGTAGCATATTAGACTATTTTGGCTGGTGATATATAATGGCGGTACTATTTTCGTTTAGACCAAGAACAAAAAGACACATTTTTGTAGAAATAAAATTTATTTGTAATTAACGTTTATCAAATTTTTATTTTATTCATAAAATATATATTTGACATCTAGGAATGAAATATATCTTTTTTATTTCTAAAACTCTCAAAAACGTTCTTAATAATTTCTTATAATTTTAAATTGAAAATTTACTAATACCCCAAAACTCTGTTTTTCTATAATTTTCATAAAATGTTTGCTTTAGAATATCCACATTAAAATGGGATGTGTTATTGATCATTGAAAATACATCTGAAGTAATTATTCGGATTACTAGTGCTAGAAAATACGTGTTTTGTAGTATAATATAGTTGTTCAGCATTACTGTTATAGTGTTCTAATTATGTTTTCAATAGTTTTTTCTGCTTCAAGACAGTTCTTTGAAACGATTATAATGTGAACAAAATATCATGGTTCCTACTAAATGGTCTTATAGGTGATTCTTACACTTATACAGAATATAATGGGATTGTAAATAATAAAACTGACATACAGTACGATAATGATATCTCGACAGTCACGTGACATAGAAGACTAATGGTAAATAATGAATTCAAAAGTTATCACACTTGAAATGTCTTCTTCAGTTGCTTCCAAGAAGGCATGACGGCAAATCCAGTTCCCATCCAACTCATTTCTTTGGTAAGAAAAAGTTATCACGTAACTTTTTATATATATCAATTGAGAATAATTAAAGACCAAAACGAAACAATACTGCTATTTTTGTAATATGATTTTTTGAAGAAATTTATTATAGAAACAAAAACGGTAAAATATATATAACTGATAATGGATAAGTAGACAGTCACCTGACGCTTTGTTCACAAAGCCAAGTATGTTATGGCAGATAAATAGGAATTCAATATTCTTTAAATGGGTAGTTAAAAAGGAAATAATCTTCACGATATCAAAGTTGTAAAAGTGTTCTTGATAAACAATATTTTAATACTATTTGTCGGTCACGTGAATGTCTAGTTATCGTTAACATACTGTACATGTATTCACATATAGCTTTATATTCTTAATTATATATCTTAAATCAAATAAGTAATTTTCTGGACAGTATGATCATTTCTAAAAAATCTAAAACTGAAAAATTTGAGAATATAGCTTCAGAAATAATTTGTTAGTTTTTACAAGCACATCTTATATACTGTTGATAGTCTTTAACTTGTTTTCAATAACCAGATAAATGTTACAAGATTTTTAAAAAATCACAAGATCAAATGAATTGCTTATGTTTGAAATTAAGCCCCTTAAGATTCGTATAAATAACAAGTGCAGTCTATTTTTAGATTTACATAGTACAATGTTGAACAGTTCTAGTCTATATTTAGATTTACATAATTTAACTGCGAGCATGGTGTTTGTAAGAAAAGCAGTTAACACCGGATAATAGATGGAAAGGTAAATAATGCAATTACAGATATATTCTATTAAAAATATGCATGAATGTTAAGTATTATAAATGCAACCATATGATTAAACTGAAACTTTTCAGATATAATTCCCTTCAAACTCAGCCTAAACAAGTAAACATATTTATTTGGAAATGCATTTTAAATAAAAGTTTTAATTCTGATGTTGATAAAAAAGCTCAAATGCTATTAAGGATTTCTGATAAGCATGTAACTAAACAATCTTTGAATTGAAACATAGTAATGGCACATACCTGTTCAAGTATGTGCCATGAGAAAATCATGGATACCATGCATAAGTGTCTAAAATGTACAACTAGTTTCTGGTAAATGAGAACATGGGTAACATCTAATTGACGAATCGTACAAACTTCTTAATAATAGAAGTTTAGTTTCTCGAAGAGAAAATGAAAACAATTGCCGAGCAGTGCCAAACATTGTTTAGAAATATAAAGCTAGTTAATAGATTATGAGAAATTTGGAAACCCCTTATTTCACACCGTTCTTTGATAATATATTTCTACACTGTAGCGGATAAAAGGCAAATAATACTCCACATTTATTAATACATATGTTTTCACTGTATAGATGAATCGGTAGACTGTTTGACAGAATGAAAATTCAATATTAATAATCATAAAAGAAGGAGAAAAAACTTAATATTTTTAATTCTGCAATTTTTTAATATTTCAACTAATACTCGTACAAGTGTTGTAACTTACTTCATTGCAACAAAACTGTCTGACATAGAGGTTTCACTACCAATATGTTTATAATATATTATATAAAATATATCAGCTAAATAAAAGTTTTTTTTATTTATATTAATTAAATCATATATATAGCTGATCACTTTTATCTTCAATGAGGATAAGTTTAAACGTATGAGCCGCCTTATGGAAAAGTGTGTCTTCGATGGATTAATTCAATTAATTTTGACAATTTTGAAAACAACATATTATTAATTAATATTTTTCGAAACAATTAGTTGACGTTCGTACATATTTTTACCAGAACTAATATCGTACTGTTACAATAAAATGTCTTTCGCTTATGTTTTTGACGTCCTTTCAAGGAATGACGTAAAAATCCCGAAGACATATTTCTGCATGGTGTTAGGCATATATTACACAACGTTTTGTAACAAAATAATTGTACATAATGTTCATAATACCAAGAAAAAAATGACACAATACAACTAAAATGACAAATATTTATGAAATCTTCATAATAAAATGCTCAGGTACACATCAGGTGTTATCACAGACCGCTCTACAACAATCATTCAACGGATTTTTATTTTTCTAAATATAGAATAAGATGATCGCTTTAACAGAATAACTCACAACCTGATGTCACTTTTGATGACGTCACCAAATTACAAAAATAAAAAAGTAAAAACATTATAAGTTTCTTCTCAAAAGGTTTTCTCAATATTCCACTGTTTACACGTTATGAACACCAACATATTGTAATAAACGAGAAGAGTTCATATGTCAAACTTTTACATAGGCATCTTTTAATTTGGTATGTATGGTAAATAGTATATTGTTTTTATGCTTTAGCACAATTCATGATAATATAATATCACCATAATATTACGTTACCGAGGCTCTTGTCCAATAGAGTTTTGACGAAACAACACGGTGATGCTATTTCGGCGTCATAAACTACCTGGACATTTTTAAAACTTCCTTTGTTTATAAATTATAAACCCGATATATCCGAATAATGTATTTTCATTTCAATATTTCCATTTAACTAATTGGCTCAAATATATGCTTTGAAAAATATTAGCCTGTGACTGAGAAAGGGGCAATATAAGCGAAAGTTACGAAAAGTGTTTTTTAAAACACTTAAGTGTCTCGAGTGTAAATTGAAATGTAAAACGAATCTCTTTGCGGCTGTTTTCACTTAACAACAAGTAACTCTGTTCATGATGACATTAGTAACGTCAAAATGCTGATTTTATTTCGATATAAATGGCATCGTAGATCGTCGCATCTAACAGTCATACATTTATGAATCCATTTGTTCTTCATAATTACCCAGATATCACGCGGTTTTGTTGCGAAAAAATGAATGTTTCATTTTGTTGTTATGTTTAAGACTTTTCTTTATCCTTTATTTCACCTTCTCTTTTCTATTTTTCGTTTGATAACGAACAAGTGTTTACGATGGTATCATGTTTTAAGACAAGCGGATTTTCTTAACAGTAAACATCATTTTCTTTGACTTGAAACGACTAGACTGTTTTGGTAAAGTTTTTTTCTCTTTTACATTTGCACAATAATAATGTTATAATAATATTAATCTCGACCCATGAAAACACATAGTTTGGATCCCAAATCAAAGTCTTCATGGAGACTTATTTATCGTTTTACTTAGTTAAAATATTTCAAATCTGCGAGTAAAACAATGCTCTTTAGTTATTTTTATTTGCATAAATCACGCATTCAAATATGTTCTGCTACTTCTTACTTCAAGTTAATGTCATTCGCACTCCATGTATAAGAAATAAAGCTTTAGGCCAGAACGATATATAATGGATTTGTACAGTATGACTTTCACGAAACGTTCCGCCAATATTCGTCTGTATCCGCTGTATTCCGGCATATTCCGTCAATTTTCGTGAATTGTAGATAATAATAAAAGGCAGTTTAACAGGTGATGATGGATTGTCTCACAGTCTGACATTTTCACAAATGTTTTCTAATGAATGGTTTTTACATTTTCACCTCCTTTGTCTTTTCATCTGAAATGAGATCAAATTCATATATGTTAATTCAAACTAAGCTTATCATATATATTTTTATATGACGTGGCTAATGTATAAAGTCAAATGTTATAGAAAATAAAACAAACCTGTACACTATACAATATTTTAAAATGCATGATAATTTCAACCTTCCTGACCAAAATCCCCACGCAAATGTATTAATTGCCATGTTCTTGGTGTAATAATACAATGTCCCAGATGTGGTTAATATGAATTATACTACTATGTTACACCTATAAATAGGGGCGCGTCACAGGAAAAGGTACCTTCGGACAGTTGACGTCAATGACGCCATTAAGTTTTGCAGACGACATTTTTTATGCTTTTCGCGTTAAAAATATCATTGTGTTATTAAAATGTGTAATAAAGTCACCTTGTTATGATAAAAATGACAGATAAATGTATGTTCTTTCTAAATATAGCGACAACTAAAATGTAAAAAAATATCCCGTGACGCGCCCCAAATGACACAACAGGAGCGAATTCCGCCAGTATTTTAATAATCCGAACATTTTAGGACCTTTTGTAAGTAAATTTATCTGTTTTTCAATAGTATCGCTCTGACGACCGAATTCAATTATATTCTCTCGTATGCCAAGTACCAAGTATCTAAGAAATGCTAAACATTTGATGTTTGAAACAATTGATATTATTGCCCTCAAAAACCAGACACCTTTAAATTGACTAAATGTGATCTACCTTTGGGTACTTCTGCAGATTTGATTTGTTCAGCTGGTGGTACAATTGGTGAATTGTTTTCCTTGTTTTCGGTTGTGGCTACTACCGGTTCTTTTTCTGCATTCTCTGTATTTGGCTGAGCAATCAAAACCTGATCATTGACCATCGGCAAATCTTGTGGCTCTATTCTGGGAGACAGGTCTTCTAAGAGCGCTTCAGCAAAAATATCACCTGGAAATAAAAACAATACTTTGTAAATGATATTGTCCCTAATGGGGAGTGACACCGAAATCCGAGTAGTTAGTACTATTGACTGATAACAATACTGACTATATGTACGGGGAGACTTTTCACATTTTTGTAAACATCACCTCGAAATAAATATAAAACTGTAAAAGTCACACGGAAATGCACGGACTTTATACAATTTAAATATTCATATATGTGGATGGGTCGAATTAATTTAAAAAATCTTCTTACATGTAATACTATTAACTGATTTTTAAAGCTTGATTGAATCTTTTCAGTACCGGGACCGGTTTGTAAATCGAAAACGGTGATCGGTTTGAAGTGGTAAGCATTTCTTGCAATAGTCGAAACCTTGACCTTTATTATGTTTGGGATGCGTGTTTCTGTGTGCAACAAGAAAATACAATCCAGAATTCTATATTGTATGATGGAAGACTTGTGTGTTTTTGTGGACATGTGTTAACCTTTAATGGTAAAAATACAAACGTTGTTTCTGAGAACTATCCGATAAGGTAATGGATAAAAGTTAATCTGATTGGACCCAGACAAAATAGTCGGCTAGAATAGATTGCTAGCAATACAAAATCAAAGGTCAGTTTTTTAACGTAAACTCCGCTGGTGGAGAATATGATACTGCATTAACCACCTGACATTTGGGGCACGCCACGGGAAAAGGTATCTTCGGTCATATTTTGTGACATTTGTTTTTCTAAGGTTGCCAATTGCTAGCTGCGCTTAAGTCTATCGATCATTGTCCGGTACAGTGTGTGTGTTGTTTTTTAAATAGCGCACTAGCGTGTTTGGAAGGAATTAAGCTACGTGACGGTTTACAGAAAGTATTTACCATTCTGTATCGTGTTAAAAAACTTATTATTACCACAGTACAATGAATGTCATCGGCTAAAATTATTGTAATAAGACTATATAATTTGACCGTAACGTACACTTATTTTAATACTGTTTTACAATTGCACACTAGGAAATATTACATGTTAGATTTTGTTATCTAATTGCTTACTGCTATGCGGGAGCAAAGACTTTTATTCACCAGATGATGCTGTGTATGTCACGTCCGTCCGATTTGCTTTGGTGACATAAATGTGGTTTCTATTTAATAAATACTGCGTGTTCATGAAAGGTAAATCTTCATGATGCGTGTTTAATATTAAAAATCTGTACACTTTTTTCCATGTCTGAATATACAACAACTTGTATTAAGCATAAAGCTTTGGCCTTGTTTAAAGTGTTTTTCAAAACCAAGATTAGCTTGGCGAGGCCATTAAACAAGGAAAATATGTATACTGTGTTTAAATATACCTTTTCAGTTATTTATGTCAATGAACAGTTGCTACTGAATATTATTACAATGATATTAATTATGTAATCGTTATTAGTAATTTCATTATAATTCTATCGTTCTTCGAATTTCAATTCAATACTAGCCATTTAATTATTCTTCTTTTTATCTGAGTGTTTTAACTTCCTTATTCTGTATGCAAGCAAAGAAATATTGTGGCTGTCTGCAACGAATGTATAATTAATCTACATTTTCACACATGCTTAGTCACAAAAACATGTTCCCACATGCTTAGTCAACTTCCTTGAAGTAGGAGAATGGCTTAGCTTAATATATTCTAAATTGCCAGTTTATTCTTAGCGCAGCTGTGTCTACAAAGTAAATTCTACATTCAGTATTGGAAGAAAACGTTCATAGATAATTTTTTCATGAATCCAGAGAGTCTGATGGCGCAAAACTTGACTTCTCATCAATATTTTCCCCCATAAATCTCGAATGTTAAATGTCAAAGCCATTATCTCCGCATGAAAAATGATATGTTTCTAAAATTGCTTAATGTTGCTAAGATGCCTTTAACCAAACGTTTCAATTAAGATGTGCTGCTTGGAGACAATCGAGAGGACTTGTCTCAGTTACAAAAAACGCTTGTTGGGAAGAATTTTTTCTATGAAAAGCATTGTAGTAAGTTAATATTTATTGGAATAGAAAGTACTAATGAAATGATATGATTCATTGGTAATTATTTCTTCAAAGTTATGAACGTTTTCTTCCAGTACTGACTGTAGAATTTACTCTGTATACACAGCTGCGCCAAGAATAAAATGACGATTTAGAATGTTTAAGCTAAATTATTCCCACTTCAGTTTGTGACTAAGCATGTGAGAACATGTAGATGCATTATATATTCGTTGCAGTTTTATTTCAAAGTTCTCTTTTGAAATTCATCTATTTCAACTTTATCATACATTTTAATCTGATTTGCAAAATGCCGAGCCAGCATCACAAAACTGAATCATAGGTTTACAACAGACAGGAGACAAATTTAAATTTTAAGAAATCTGATTGGTATAAAATTGATCAGCGCGGGTGCTCCGCGCGGAATATAATGATGCCGCCGTACATGTCGCGCTTATTGACCTTTTCCCACTTACCTAAGATTGCTTTAACTTGTTCTTCATCATTAGGGTCATTATCACGTGATACGTAATCAACAATGTTGCTCAAAATTTCCTCGGCTTCTGGATCACCTATAAATATAAAAATACATTTCTTCTATGGGGAGATGATTTGGTTTATGGGCGCCACCCTTTCTGATACTAAACTGTCCAATATTTCAAGATAAATAATACACGTGTTGATATTTCATACACCTGAGCAACGCACTTGCATCAAGCACTGATCAATAATGCATTTAGCCCATAATAGGTACTTGTCTAATAATACGTTCTCGTCTCATTATTTGGGGCACGTCACGGGAAAAGGTACCTTCGGTCATTTTTAGTGATATTATAGTTTTTACTAAATTTAGAAAGAACTTACAACTATAAATCAATTTAAAATGTGATTTTGTTACACATTTTGACAATAAAATGGTATTTTTACCGCGAAATGCATAATAAATAATGTCGTCTGCTCATATTTATTTCGTCATTTCAAAGATCGACGTCAACTGTCCGAAGGTACTTTTTCCTGTAACGCGCCCTATTTATGATTATAACCCATAATAAAATGTTCACTGACGGAAAGAATTGGGACAATGAATATAGAAATGCTTCATTGCCACAAAAATCTCAGGGTTTCAAATTTAAACTTAAATTAATCTACAAAATTAATGTTAAAGTTTGTTGGGTGAATGGCTGGCTTGGAGCTTATTCAACCAAATAACTTATACTTGGTTGTTCATACGAAGACCAGGGCCCAAGATCATAAAACTAAGTTTTGAGATCAGTCTCAAATCTCAAGGATCTGATTGGCTGAAATGGCGACTTGATTTGAGACTGATCTCAAAACTTAGTTTTATGATCTTGGGCCCTGGGCTGGAGATTATAAAACTGAGATTTGAAACTGGTTGCCATTTCCGCCAATCAGATGCTTGAGATTTGAGACTGGTTTTCATTCTCAGTTTAAAAATCTTGAGGCCTGATGGGGCAAGTGTGAGATTGATAAACCTCAGAACCTAATACCCGAGTAGCCAATTGTTTTCAAATGACCTTTTCATGGCGCTAATCGTTTTAAGTAAGTTGTGGAAGAGTCATAAATTACCAAAGTTTGGACGCTCCCACGTATTTGTCGTTTTAGGGACTGATCACATTGTATTAATCGTCTGCAAATTATGCAAGTAAAATATGTTTCTTCTTTATCTTGGTGCGTGGGAAGAAGAAGTTGATTTTATTTGAGGTTTTCAGACATTTTAATTAGATATTTTTCGTCTGTGGATTATTTAGTTTCTTCCAGTATATTATCAACAACAGTGTAATTAGTGTTGTTTTTCAAGCCTTAACCTACTCAAGTGCAAAACAATCATTGCTGTCAAAAGTATATGCGATTTACTGAACTCAAGAAAATAAATTAAATTATTTTGTAAACCATATCTTGATAATATACCATATTTAAATGAACAATCTATCTATAACATATCTTACCATTTACAATAGCGTTGGTCAGCCATCTGTCCATAACAGCACTTATCATTTCATCTAAAGTGATTGGCTTGTTTAAAGCATAGTTAACATAATCGTCCATGTTGTCTTTCTGGTAATTTCTTGGGTTCTGGGCATATCCATACAGAGGGTAAACATCACTAGGTCCCTAAAAGTCAAAATGAGTTGTCAAGTTGACATGATTGTGATAAATACTAAACCTGTATGTTGGATACATATAATAAGAGCAATATGACCATACTCATGATTTAAAGATCTTTTAAACAGTAAAAAAACATTACCTGGTTTAGACAAAACCACTTATTAGGTGGGATAAACTTTATTCACTTAGGCAACTTATAACAGGCTCGGTTTGATAGAGCCTGTTCATGGGCAGTAATAGAAATGTATATAACTGCCATGCCGCCTAGCCACCGGAGAGTACTTTTGAAATTTATGACATTATAAACTTTTACTATCTTTTCCTCAATTCAATTTGAAAAGAGGGCTACAATGCACGATCGCTTTGATAAAGGTAAAACTGTTTCTTTAAGAGAGACCAACCTGCATGGCACCGTACAGTGGGAACATTGGTCTGGGCACATTGCCGTATCCTTGTGGGAATAGGGCGTCAACCTGTGGTACCTGTAAGTAAGAGAATAGTTTCTTTTAATTGAACGCCAAATTTCAAATATCAATGAGATGCATGTATAATCAGCTTCACATATAAAGATCTTATCTTTTACTTAGTCCATGTCCTTATTTCAATGCTAACATACAGACATCGCATAAAATGTCATTAAATATCGGTAAAGTAATCATATTTGGAAAACATTTCTTAAGAGAATATCACCAACAACAAAAAACATGTCAAGCAAATAAACCACTGTTAAAGAAATTTTAATAAACACAGTGTATTTCAATGGTTTAAATAAAAATTTATGAACAAGAAATATTGAAAGCCATCGAACATAACAAACATCTTAATATTACAGGCTCGGTTTGATTGAGCTCGTTCATGGCTTGTAATGGAAATGCATATTGCTTTCCATAGAGCCTAGGTCCGAGTTGAGCGCTAGTTACTTTATACAAATGGGGCGCGTCACGGGAAAAGGTACATTCGGAAATTTCACGTCAATCCTTGAAATGACGTCATAAAGTTGAGCAGACGACATTAATTATTATGCATTTCGCGGTAAAGATATCATTTTATTATCAAAATGATTAAGAAAATCAGTTCCTGTCACGAGAAACTTAAAGATAGTTGTAATTACTTTCCAAATATAGTAACAACTAAAATGTAACAAAATATGACCGAATGTACCTTTTCCCATGACGCGCCCCAAATAATTTTATCATGTTCAACGGCCTTCAAACATAGTAAATGATTACAGCACTGATTGACGTTCTCGGCGAAACAAGACAAACAAGTTTAACGTGGGCTTTAATGATGACGCTGTAGGATATTTCCGTTGCCTTGCAAATAGTTAAGTCAATATTTGCCAGACTGATACCATTTTCATTGTGTGATGTACTATATCTGGTATAATGCAAACAACATGAACTAGCTGTTTCATCATGAGTTGTCGTTTTTCCATTACTTGCTAAATTAATTGACATAATCTATAATCTTGCTTATTTTCTTGTTCTTTTTATTAGTTTTATGACAGAGGTCAAATGTATTGCAAGTATTTCCTAAACACGAAATAAAAATTAAGTAATTTGTCTAACTAATGTTGGTTTAATGCTTTACAACATAAGAAAACTAAAACTGCATATTTTACCTTTTTCCGAGAATCAGAGTTACGAGCTATTTAATTGTGATTGGAATGGAAAATGTGTTTGAAACCTTTTTTTGCATTTTTATATTTCTTGTGTTTGAAGCAAGACTTAAGTGTTTTAGCCATTAGTTTTATGAGACGATGAAAAAAATATATAATGTATATATCTCTTGGCTATACAAGAGATTGTCAGGAATTTGTTTTCGTAGAATATTGTTCTTTTGTAACGAGATGTGTGTTTTATCGATTCATCAACTAAATTTACTTACTCCGACTTCATTTTCTTCCTGTTCAATTTTGTAGAGTTCGTCCATGACAGCTTTCTCGTATTCTTCCGCTTCTTCGGAACTAATCTGAAAGTAAAAAGGTCAAATCGTAATTATCTGCAAAAAAGTAGTGCTAAAGAGATATTGTTGTTTTCATTTTTGACTTCACCAATGGATTGGTCTCATATTCTATACTTCTTCAGGTCCTTTTCGGTAAATATTTGATCCGATCCTTTCCAGGATTACCAATCAACGGATATTTATTAGATGATCTCATGCCATTATTTCGTTGCTTTTTAATTTATTATTTTATTAATGTTATACTTTGAGTATGTACACATGTTTGTCCATCAATGTTAGAAGTAGTTATAATGTGAGTAAGTTAAGTAAATGTAATGGATTGCGCAAGTAACAAAGTTTTAACCTCAAGTGACCGGTTTTTCATGAATTTGTGAATGCGGCGTTGCTATGCCTTCGTTTCGTCGATAACCTGCAACTTTATATACTGAATCAATGAGACAGATTTTCATTTTTATGTGATTCATTTAAATAAGTTTTGCTACATCTGCGCCTGTCTGGAGATGAATTAAATGCTATTATTAATAAATACTTCCGCAACCCACACGTTTGTCTATGAGATTGCTTATCTAATATCTTTCTATGTTAACAGACAAGAGTGCAACTTTTATTTAAAGATGTTTGAACAAACGAGATATATTAAAGCATCGGTGCTTTTTATCGTTTTAATTACCAGAAAATGCATTCACTTGCTTATATTACTATACTGTTCACTTTTTCAATTAGTATTCATTTTTTGTTATGTATAACTGATTTCGAATAAGTTGAAAGTCACGCGGAAATCTTTTTTATAACCGACTTTAACGGCAAATTCGAACGAATCCATACTGTTCGTGTGATCATTACGCGTCAATAAATCGTGGCGATATTAAATTTATAGTCTAAAAACTTATTTGCTGATAAGCCATATTTAAAACGGCATATTTGCCACGTGACTGTCACGTTATCGATAAGGTGCTATATTTAGAGTTGCATATGTTAAAACTGCAGTTTCCGTTCGTGCAGGAGATGCAGATCTCTCACGATCTGGCTGTGCTGGTTTCATTTTCATTTTTAATACATTCAATGCAATAGTTACATGTAGCAGCAATGAAAAATTTCTATAGACAGATTTTAACTGATGGAATATGTGCTAGGTGTAATTAACATCAACAATTGTTATTTAAACAAGATGCGAAATATAAAAGAAAATTATATCTGGGCATTGACTGAGATTCCATTTCAATGTTAACCTAGAAATGACAATAAATAGAAAATAACCAAATATCTCTTTAAGTCTCTGAATTTCTCTTCTTAAATGGCAAACACGATTAATTAACGTTATTTTCCGGCAAAGATTTTTTCTTTATACCATTTAAAATTGCCTACGGAAACCGAGCATGTTGCTTTCTTTGGCAATGTAATCTTTCTAATCCACTTTTCTTTGAATGTCATCCTACCTTTAGCAAAAGGAAACTCAATTCGGTCACAGCAGGATGCCTTATTCAATCAACCTACGCATTTAAGCTCAATATAGAAACTCCTTATCAATTACGAGAATACATCAATTACAGACAAGAGCAATGACGTCATTAGATCTCGCAGGAAGTCGCTAATATTGATAATCTCGCGAAACTGACAGCGGCCGATTCCACGCCGCAGAGTGTATTATACGGTAAATGGACACTCGGAAAATTGCTGCGACAATTAGTTTATTTTTGGACAGTGAAATATTATTTATTGAGCGTGTCTGCTGTATATTTAATATATTGTTAGACACTTACCAGAACCAGATTGGTGCTGTAAGAAACCATTGAACAAATCACAATTCGCAATTGTGACGGTAAATATATCACTAAACTTAGACGTAAATATAAAACTGAACTTGGAAACCAGATGCGAATTTCAAGCATCGGATTAGCTGAAATAGAGACATGCCTCCATTTGAACCAATAAGATGAAATTTGAGACTGATCGCAATTCTTTGTTTTGTAATATTCAGCTCTATTTTCATTATTTTTAAGGTACACCCGTACTGTTATAAAGGTGAAGTATTCATTAAATCTATGTTATTGAACTTATAAGCTTAAAACCTTTATTAACCTTTGCGGCTTAGCCAACTTTCACGCGTTCTTTAAGGATAGGAAAAACATTAATTTATCGGAACATGCGAAGTAATATTATAAGTTTTTAAACTAATATAAATGTCATTTTTTGTTTATTGTTTGATAAAACTGTCTTCATTCAAATGTGCAGATATAATTTTTTATAAATTTATAGTAATAGGAACGCTGAATATAGCAGCAACTCCGTTAGCTCTAGCTTACAAGTGTTGATATATGAACAAACTTTCAAAAATCAAGGAAAGACAGGTCCTTAAAGCTTGAAGTTATTCCAGATATCTTTGTCATGTATGTCGCGGTATACAGGCCTTTGCTCATTTGAAATTCTGGCTACTAATACTGACTCAGACTTAATTCGTAAAATCCGGGAGATCGGTGATCACTTCACGGTAGATTTTTGCTGAATTATTTAAGGAAAATTTTTTCTTCACGTTTCATCTGATTTTTCGGAGTGCTAAAGAAATTTTGCAGAATCTTAAGCTGATGGAATTAATTTGATATGCCCAAAATGGTTGACATTTAAATGTCAAGCCTCCTATTAAATAGACAAAACGTTAGGCTTGCATGAATGTTAAAATTTCTTAAAATGAATCATTTTAACGTTCATGTTAGTGCTGGTTGGCCAACTATCTTTTAAAAACTAATCTATCAGTTCATCAATGTTCTCATTTTTTAATTTACTCAACAACGCAAGCCTCATTTTGATTTTTATAATGTTACAATTAATATTTCAACAAATATAACCGAATACATTTTTTCCTACGGAGCACCTAAGGGAGCCCTTAAGGTGACATTTATCATATTTTTTTCATATTCCATACGTTTTAATGATATTATTTCGTTTAAACGAATTATTATTTCGTTTAAACGAATTGCTATTAATAGTTTTATGAATTAATATTGTTACAACGAAATAATATTTCGTTTAAACGAAATAATATCATTAAAACAGTATGGAAATTGTAAAAAAGTAAGCTAAATGTCACTTTATGGGCTCCGTATTTTCCGGTGGCGTGCCGAATATAACAGATAAGTACAGACATCTACGACGGACTGGATCAATTGGAGATATATCTTTGATATGAATGCAAAAAGATCGAAACACTGCGTTTTATAACGATCTCTTAAATAAAAGTATGTTATTATCATGAAAATGGAGATTAATCTTTGCGAAGAACACAAAAGAGATAAAACAATCCGACGTTTTTTTTTTAAATTTCCGCAAATATCAATCTGTTTTATCTTTAACATGGAAATTTTTCTGCAAAAGAATGCAAAAAAGATCGAAAACTTACGTTCAAATAAAAGTGTGTTACTTTTTTGAAAATGTATATTTTTATCTGCAAAACACAGTACGCAAAAAATATCACAAAACCTACGTTTTATAAGGTTCCCTCAAAAACGGTCTGTCATTATCTAGAAACAAGAGATTTTATTTTGCAAAAAACGCAAAAAGATCAAATCAACCGACTTTTTATTAGATGTTCTCTAAAATAACAGTGTGAAATTACCTCAAGCGCACTTAACAACCGAACATTAAAGATGGATTTTTTTCTAAATTGCTGTTTGCGGGCAACATATAATGGCGTCCAGTAATTTGATTTAGTTTCCTGTCAACAAGTTCTTTAATAAATAATGTTGTTGACAACTTTAAAGCGACTGTTTTGTTGTCTTTTTGTTGGCTCCTATTTTAGTATTACATAGCTGAACGTATTGTGTAAAAAAGCTTCCTACATAGATTTCAGTTCTGAAAATAATAATGAGTACGTTTACAACTGGGATGAAGGTATTATTATCGAAACTGAAGGAAATGAAAATTTTTCAATCAACTCATGGTGACTTCAGTCCAGAAATTCACCAGTCACAAGCTAGAGGTTTGTGACTGATGCCGTAGATTCACATTGTCTGGCTCGAAGTTGCGCAATGGGCTAAGGGGGGGGGGGGATCGGGGTATTGTTTTCTTATATACTTTATGAAGACTATGACCAATTATCAGTTATTATATCCTTAGAAACTTAAGAAAAAGGAAGATGGACGAAAAAATGGCCGTTTATAAATACGTGAATATGGTGAGTGACATTTTTGTCCGCAGTACATTTTAAATAAAACAAAAGTAAGTGAACTATTTGAAACATATTTGTGAAAAATTAAAAGTAGAAAGTTTTTCCTTTATAAAATAATGAAAGAATTTTAATTGTAATCGTTTTAAGAAATACCCATCTTTTTGCTACACGACTGCTAAATCTTGTTTAAATGTTCTTTACATTTTGGTTTTCTTACCTCAGAAGTCTCTACAAGTTCGTTAAGCAGACTTTGGAACTCTTGTGTCTCCCCAGTTTTGTACAGGTACTCAGCGACAACTCTCGGCGTGAACTCCATTGTATCTTTAATAGCACCAAATTTCTGAAATATAAAAACATATTTGATATTAAAAATAATACTACGAAGAAATGATACTCAATGGAAAAGACATATAAGAAAATAACAAAGTCATGTTTGCGGAAACAAAGTATCATGATTATTCTATTATCAGACAACGGTAATTTGGCAATGTTTACATTGTCGTGTTTACATTGACGTTACATGAAAACAATGAAATAAAATTTTAATCGTTGTTAAATACAAAGCGTAAAGCTCCCAATACTTGTCCCATTAGCCGAGTGGTCTAAGACGCAGTCTTGTAAACACTTTAGAATGCATTGGTAGAAACGGTGTTATTTTCGAAACATGTTTTTTTTTTGTTTACATTTTTTAAATATTTTTACACAATAATTATTTCCGCGATAAAATTAACTGAAGCAAAATACGTATAACTTTGAAATGACTCCAGTAAAACTTAAACAAGAACTATCTTTAAAAAAGATAAACGGCGTTGATGGAAAATATTTATATATACATGTATATAAGAAAGAAAGAAATATAGAGAGGCGAAGCAGACACAGTTTAGTTATTTTAATTTACTTGTTATAGCTGTTGACGAACCCTCCCTGCCTTCTTAGTATGACCTAGAGATTAAGCGACCGATTCATGACAACTCATAAATTTTTTTGAAAGTGTCTTTCAAAAAAAAATGTTGAAGCTGTTGCAACAATTTCATACGCTGATAATAAGTCGATTATAGTAGCAATTTCTTACATTAAGTCTTGATCTACATTTATACAGTTTCAATAAAATACCTCTTGTAGAGTTAGCACTCAAGATGAATAAATGTCCTTGAAATTTAATAAATATAAATAATAAGAGCTTGTTACCAGAGCGAAATCTACCAACTTTTACGTAAATTAACTTAAAAAAGTGTCCCTCCTGAGGATTGAACCCGTGGCCTCCGCTTGCGAGGCGAGAGTTATCCACTACACTACAGAGCACTTGTATATTGGACTAGAAATTAACAATTAGTATCAAAGGAACTAGAAGGAAACCGTAAGAACAAGAAATATCTGCACTTCTCTTTCGTTTTACACTGTGTATTGTACGCAAGTTTTTACCTGACACCCAAGAATATTCCATATAAAATTGTATTTAAGCCATCAATATTGACTTAACTGGTTATTTAAATCGTAAAATGTTTTTCTCCAATACAATTATCGCTTTTAAAAACGAAAATACTCGAACATGTAAGTGCCAGGTAGAAATACTTACACAAACTATAAAAATCGTTACGGTAATCGTAAACAACACCCACTAACAACAAATCGAAAAATCTATTTGATTTTCCCGCTGCATAATAATAAAAATCCCACTAGACACCTCTCCACCCTGCTAGATGCCTCTCTGGTGTAAATAGCTACCAATCGAAATAGTTTATTTCATTTTCCCGCTACATTATAATAGAATACTAGTATCATTTACAACATTTCATTGGTCGAAAAACTAGGTCAAAAGTGAGCTTAGACAGCTAACGCCGAAAAAATATAAATCTTAAATATTTCCTTAAAAGCCGTGCGTCCGTGTGAATCGAACCCGTGTCGAAAAAAAGTTAAGCCTATGGCAGCCGAACGCGTTAGCCATTGAACTATCAGGGCGAGGTGATATCAAAAGACAAAATAGTACTTTTAACGCGTAAATTTTCCTAAACCCGTGTTTACATTCTATAAATAATTGTAAACATCGCCAATTTAGCTTGGTCGACCTATAGCTCGGTACATACTTAACACCGAGTTCACGAAGTAAGTTGTGAAAGCATTTGTTGTATTAACAGACATTTGATGTTATTATTTATTTCAATCTAATATCATAATGGTTAAGATGATTTGTATTTTGACATGTCAATTTACTGTTTAGGACTATTACGAATGGTCACAGTGCACGGGCCAAAATCGAACTATAAAGTCATGAATTTTATGTAAGAGAATGTTTCAGTTGATTTTTATATTTTACAAATTAAATGAATAAACCATCATCATTATTATTGGGAAAATTACAGATACATTAATGGTTCTTTCAATTTCACATTTAAACTTGTTTTTTTTCTGCGCAAAAAACAAAACGTCATTTTAGCTTACATGTACATTAAAATAATGCCTGTCTTGCTAAAAGCTTTAACTTTATGTACACGAGGAATCTCTGTCTTGCAGAGTTTATTTATAACGAGCTCTCATTTTTCAAATTAATCATTCTAACCATTATGCCTGGCACTCCTACATGTCGGCTTCTTTCGCCAGTCGTGAAAATACGAATTCCGGAGCTCATTCGGTGAAATATATTTCTATCTTACACAGGTAAAAACAAAATTTCTTCTTATTTTATGCGTTTAGTGCAAAATTTTCGTGAATTATACAGAAAAGTTGCAAGAAATAGCACCAAAACCGCTTGTTAAGGACGTGACGTCATGACGTCAAATATAGAAATTTGAGGCCGTTTTCTAAACGTTCTCATTTGGTATGTGAGGTGCGTTTGGTTACCAAAGTAAAAATCAGTAAATCAGTAAAAAATGATATTCCATTGTTTGAAAACAGTGAAATACCACTTTTATTTCACCGGGAAAATTCTATAGTTCACTGAAAAGCATAAAATAAATGCCTATCTTGCTAAAAGCTTTAACTTTATGTACACGAGAAATCTCTGTTGTGTCAGGGGATGAAATTGCAGAGTTTATTTATAACGAGCTCTCATTTTTCATTTTAGTCATTCTAACCATTATACGCGGCACCCCTTCTTGTCGACTTGTTTCCACTTTAGGAACGCTATCACAGAATTACAGATAATCGCTATATGTATTGATGTGAAAGATTCAGTGTCCGCTACACTACAATTATCAGGTTATTACGGTACTTTCCTAACATAATTGGACAAGCAAGATTAGCTAATGTAAATATTAAATGAAATTATTGTGTGTCATTCTTCTACGCATTATGATGTATTCGGTGATACTTTTTTACAATTTTTGTTACTTTGGACAAAACTCACAAATTTATCTGTATTTTTCTCATAATATTATTTTATATTATATTATCTTGTTGTACACTTTTGACCATATAATTTAATTTACATTTAAACGTTTACTAAGGAATGTAGTATCTTGGAACTTCTCTGCCATATTTAAAAACAAAAACCCGTGCAGGAGACAAAGATAACCAACTGCCACGAGCTGGCTGTACGGGCACTTTTTTAAAACAAATTCAAAGCCATATTAAGCTCTCATTTTTCAAATCAATCATTCCAGCCATTATACTTGGCACTCCTTCTTGTCGGCTTGTTTCTACTTTAGGAACGCTATCGCAGATTTACAGACAATCGCTACATGTATTGATGTGAAAGATTCAGTGTCCGCTATACTCCAATTATCAGGTTATTACGGCGATTTCCAAAGGTAATTGGATAATCAAGTTTTGCTTATGTAAATATTAAATGAAATTGTGTGTCATTCTTCGCATTCTGGTGTATTCGGTGATATTTGTGACAGTTTTGTTTTCTCTGTTTGGACAGAACTTACACATTTATCTGTATTTTTCTCGTATTTTAATATATTATTTTCTTGTACATTCTTGACTATATAATTAGATCGTACCTTTAAACGCATAATAAGGAATGTGACTTTTAGACGTCATTTCAAGGATTTGCGTTTTGGCGTTAATTGTCCCATTTTTTCGCACAACGCTTCCCGGCCCGTCCCCACCCCTCCTTAAGATAAGAACGCCGGTAACGAAATAATTTTGATGAACATGTAGATGGCGAGGATGACTATATGCTTTTTCTATTAAAGTATCTTTACTATTTAATTTTCACTAAATATACACTTAAGATAAATAAAATTTATGTAAGATTACTTAAAAGCTTTCCATTTCAGTATGGCAATGCAAAATTTATGTTTTGTGACAAGTGTTACATGTATCCCGCTTATAAAAATATAAGCATCATCGAGTTGTTATATTGTGATCACCAATCCAGTGTGTCATTGTATCAAATTTTCTCAGATTCCGTCATAATTACCACAAGACTAGTTGACAAATAAACAGTCTACATATGCACGATCTTAACAGTAATTTTAAACCATACAAATTGTCTTCTTAAACTGATTTTATTATGAGTAAATATTCATCGAATATTTACATTTAAGTTGTCCAGCGATAATACAGTAATTTAAACATATACAAAAAATGTTGATTGCTGATTTAGGTCGTGTGAATGTGTTTCATTTTTCAAAAACTCAAGTAAGCAAATCCGCAAAAACATTAAATATAATCACAACTACTCAAACCATAACATGTGAAATACAATACACTGTGTCGATGGCTGTGATGAAAAGAACTGAATTTTGTTTTTCTGCGTTTCACCGATGTATGAACTGTCAGAATGTTAAGAACTAATTTTAACATAAAAGACCTTCTTAAGTATCTCCCTAGTGGCTTCTAAGAAAATAAATGAAATGAACAGCGATCAATATGCCTCAGCTTTTAATAGAATAAAGAAGGATAATGGTTAATTGAAGGCTTATCGTATTTCTTGATATATGAAGACTATCTGACGCTGTTTATTTTTGTCGTTTGCTTATTATTTTGTGTCAAACGTACAGTTCGTAGAAAGGTGAAAAGAACGCCGATAATACAAGTTGAAATAGATCAAAAGTGAACTTTAAAAGCCACAGAATACGACACACATGACAATACCGGTAATGCAGGCTATTTTTGATATTTTTTTAAATTGTATATTACTGCTTGTACCGCTTAATCCTAGTTGGCGCGTAACACAACATGGTACACCAGTAAACAGTAAACAATTGATCCATCCAAACCGATGGCGTGCATATAACGGTGAACATAGAACCTTAAATGCAATATTATCAGCGGCGTATGGTAACATGGCATGTTTATCATCAAAAAGTGAAACATACATATCTAGAATATCCACACAGCCAAAAAAGCTGAGTGGAAAATATCTCTAGACTAGCATTTAGTAAATCAAAGACCAATTTCATGTAAGACACCACAAACAATTAAGACTAGCATTTAGTAAATCAAAGACCAATTTCATGTAAGACACCACAAACAATTAACGAAAAAGAGAACCTGCGAGGTAACCTGATTGGGACGGATAGAGAAGGACAGGTTGTTAAGTCGATAGTTGAGAGCTGTAACGCCTGCACAAAAAACAACAATAAGCTCCTCATGGGAAGAGAACAAAGTACTAACCCCTTCCATTTCTTCCGCATCCACCTTCTTATCTCCGTCTTCGGAGATTTCTTTGTGGATACCCATTGCAGGCACATCAACGGCAGCGTGGTAGGAGGTGATAGGTTTGACTTCCTGTGATGGGCGTTCTTCTTTTAGTTCCTCCTTTACATCCGAAATCAGTTTCTGTGTTTCTGGTTCTGAGACTGTTTTAATTAAATAAAAAATATTCGAGTTCACAATGAGGTCTTAAATAGAGTTGGTAATACAAAAACATAGAAGAATAAGATTTTAAATGTAATTTTAAGGTTGGTATGTGGGATTTCGGGTTTCGTAAAAGGGGACAGAGAATCAGAGCTGATTTAACTAGGATGAGTCCTCATGCTGCAACAAAATTTGTTATAACAATGTGACATTACTCTTGTAAAAATGGCCGCAGGACAATTTCCTTTCTTTACGATCACCTACACATCCTGATTGATCATCTGTGCATATTTGAAAGAAATCCGCCTGATAGTTAAGGAGGAGTTGATGCCACAAAATTTGATAGATTCTGGTTTAGATTTGTTACCTTTCTCTTCTGCCTGTTCGTGTTTACTTTCAGCACCATTAATGTTTGAGTAGGAGAATGCTTTCATCTTTGAATATTCAATGCCGTGTGGTTCTGAAATAGACACAAATAATTAACTTGTAACAATAACCGCTGTATAACAACGTGTGCTCCTAAATCCCCACTGGACCACACACTTATGAAGCTTCTTTGGTCTCCATGAGACCACGCCAACATGAAAATTATGAAAAGTTAAAAACGGTGTATCACTGAAATGCATACAACTCTATCATATTAACTGCATTGTTCGTTTTTCTTTGCAGAAAATCATGCGTCTGTTAATCTTTGCAAATTCTTTATTGGTTCACAAAATCTCATTCAAATGAATGTAGTGGATTTAGGTGACTCTAAGACTTATCAAAAATTTCTTATTCTACAAAAATAACCAGATACTTTCGCTCCGCCATTTAAATTGACCACAGTGTAAAAAGAGAATAATTTTTCTTTATTCTGTAATAATTGGTGTCGATCTACACGGCATAATTTTTATGACTTCTGTGTGTTTGTTTCGACAAATGTCGGATCTGATTTTTTACACAAAAATATCAAACTAAATCGAGCTAAATGTCCTCAGTCTGTACGTCTGTCTGTCGGTCGGTCGTTCGGTCTATGTGTGTACATGTATGTCTGTCTGTGAGAAACTTGATTAAATCCTCTCCACTATTCCCATTCAATAAATTCATGAAATCCCCATTTTGAATAGCATGATTTGATAAATATGGTAAACTTTAATGCTTTATATCAATAATAATAGTTTTATTTGTCAGCTGTTTGACACTTATGTTCGTTTATATTTTATCATAAAATTAATTAACCTTACGGGAACTTAGTGATAGTTTACAGCTGCCTTGTTTGATTAACCGAATAAGATACTTTACAAAAGCGAAACCCGAAGCTTTGTTTATTGGTGTATAGTATGGCAGAAATTGCTTAAATAGCAACAAAACATTGATTTATAAAGCGAGAATCGCCCACAGTTGAAAGATATTTACAAGTATAAGTATTAAGTTTCTTATAATGTCATAATGATTTACTTCAAAACATACAAAAAATACTTGATATTTTAATCATGGTTAGAATTACAACCTTGAAACCTTTTCAGAATAGCGCATAACTGATTGGCTTATTGGTGTCATGTGACCGCGTTTGATTTCTTGGTGAAGCAGCTCTTTATCCAGGCCGCGGTATAACTGCGCTACGCACAAATAAATACAAACACAGTCAAAACTTCTTAGCCAATAAATAAGAAATACGAAAAAGGAAACAGTTTTTCGAAGTTTCTTGTTATAAGACTTGAATTTCGTTTTATGAAATTTAAGTGTAACCATTTTGACAATTCATGCATCGATCGGACGTATAAATGAGTTTCCAAGAATCGATGGATGAGTTGGCGTTACTTCACCAAGGCTACGTTTCATTTTTTTTTTGTTATTTGAAAATGATCAAATTAAAATGCAGGCTCTCTTATTTCTCTACATTTGTTTGTGTTGGTAGACGTTTTTTTCTAAATGTGGCCTTTTCTGGTATGCCATACCGATATGCACTCTATTTTAGGTGTTAAAGCAATCTAAATTTGTTATAAATTAGATGTTCTTGTTGCTTTATTTTTCTGATCTCACGTTCCAAAAGATTTCTGACAAACAATATGAGGCAGCAATATATCACATTTCTAATCAAAAACCTCTATGTTTCTGACATGTAATATTGGAATATCATTTCCGTAGGAGTAAGAATCACGTTAAGGAAAATTTCATAAATTTCACATATCTTTACATCTCTAGTATTTTTGTATGGCCTTGGGATAGAATTGCCTCGATTATTAATATTGACAAAAATCTAATTAACTTAAGAACTTTTTGAAAAGACGGACATTTAATGATAAAAGCATATGGAGTTTTCTGGAATACAACTAAAGCAACATGGCAAATTAAATGAAACCTAATTATTGACCGCAGCATATTAAACGATTATCTGCAGATGAGGGTTTACTCATGACGTTAGCATTTGCATAAATGATGACGGATGTTCCATAAGTTTAAAAATGAATTTGTATTGTTCCATAGATATCAAATTCATGTGCTGATTTATTTTCTGCAAATAATCATTTTCAGCCATTCTTATTATCTCAAATGACGTCATTTGCCTAACATAACTCTTGTTAGCTGTCACGAAACATCGAGAAACTGACCGTTATCATTACCAGAATCCGTTACCATGACAACCAACAATTTTATTACCGCAGAAACACTTCTAACAATCGTTTTTGTTACACTCCTTTATTTGTCGTTTTCCATTACAGAACAGTCAGATTTATTCGTGTTGATTTTTATATAGTAGAACAATTAGGTCTTTACTTGAAAATCGAACACTGAAACTAGTTTCAGGAATAATTGGTTTCCTGGCGCTTCTTGTCAGTATGACTGACAACTGATTGCTTTCACCATAGTATCAAATTTAATTACAAGTTGTCACCTGTTATTGGTGTGTAATTCTTCACATATATGAGGAACTATTGTATACCTTTCTATATTTATGTTCAGTTACAAAAGTTTCGCATATCAGTGGCGAATAATTTGCACCGGTGCGTGCAGTTTTCGACAAGGCGCAATATTTTTCATTTTTTATGCTGTATATTATCTGAAACATCAAAGTCTTATTTGTATTGTTATTTGTTTTGTATTTTTAAATGACAACATCATCATGATGTCTGTTTTTCTTAAAATGTCATCCAAAGGCGTGGAATTCTCAAGAGAAAATGGTGATACTTTAACAAAAATCACCGTAGTAGTATTTTATTCAAAGAAGGGATGCATCCACCGTGAAAAAGAATTCGGGTGATTCCTTCTAACAAAATAATAGACACCTGGATTATTTGAGATCGAAATTATCACGGAACCGTTGATTCCTTAATTTCAGAGGTAATTTTAACAAAGCTTATAATGGTTCGCATACAAACAGTATGACGCCATTCTGCGACGTCATTTTCCGCAAATGGACGTTTGCACCTAGTTGAAATCGCATGCAGCGGCTTGTAATCTAGTTTCAAAAAAAAGAGCAACATATGCATATCAGGAATCGCCACACTCAAAAAACACAGCCTCCCCACGCAGCGAAAAAGAAGAGAGGAAGATAGAGAGAGCGCATGTTTTATATATGTATGTCAATTCAAATAGGACGCCACAAACAATTAATAAACAAGAGAACCTTTGGGGATACCGCCTTGGAACGGTCAGTGGCAAAACAAATTGCCACTGGGGGTTTAAACCAGGTTCTAGGGTGCACCAACCTCACACTTGCCCCAACAGGTTCTCGTATCACAAAACAAGTACAAATTGTCTTGGTGAAATAACTCCAACCCACCCATCAGCTCAACAATGTTGCATGCAAAAGCATACAAACATATAAACATAAGAATTTAATAGCATTGCAAAGCCAAAGGGCGGGTACTCAATGATCTTTCCGAGACCAGAGCACCTGGAGTAAAATCAGCAAGAACACGATGACAGGGATAAAAGAAACAAATCGAGCTTTTAGGTTCTTTTAAGAAAAGATTTCCCCATAAACTTTCATAAACTCTTACCCCCCTGCCACCGTCGTGCAACCAAAGAGGTAAGCATAATGATCAACTGTAGATGGGTTAATCACCAGGCCTGCAGAGCGCTGTAAAATATCATGTTGGTAACCTTTCTTTTTAAATTTACAGATGGTTTTTACGAATAACCGGGAGAAATTAACATCGCCTTTTATCTTCTTAAGTTTATAAATTAAATCTCCATAAAAAACTGGCTGTGAAATTCCTTGTTGCAATAGTGATTTTAAACTGCAGCTGTATTTATGAATTAGATCTGGATATCGGCGATAAAACTTGCAAAAGGTTTATATAAACATAAGAATTTAATAGCATTGCAAAGCCAAAGGGCGGGTACTCAATGATCTTTCCGAGACCAGAGCACCTGGAGTAAAATCAGCAAGAACACGATGACAGGGATAAAAGAAACAAATCGAGTTTCTAGGTTCTTTTAAGAAAAGATTTCCCCCAATAACCTTCATAAACTCTTAAACCCCTGCCACCGTCGTGCAACTAAAGAGGTAAGCATAATGATCAACTGTAGAAGGGTTAATCACCAGGCCTGCAGAGCGCTGTAAAATATCATGTTGGTAACCTTTCTTTTTAAATTTACAGATGTTTTTTTACGAATAACCGGGAGAAATTAACACTGCCTTTAATCTTTTTAAGTTTATAAATTAAATCTCCATAAAAGGTAGAAAAATCATATGTAGACAAACAGAACGCCTGAAAATTATTTGATTTAAGTTTCTTCAAAACGTCATTTGAATTTTTTATAGACCAAAATAAATTTTTGCCAGTAGTTTCAAAAACTTTTTCGCAATACCTAATTACATGTTCTTTTATAGCTGTAAGACAAGATGTTAAGAGCACGGATAACTTTGTTGTAGTACAAGAACTAGAGTTAGCGATAAATCTTGCTTTGTACGGTGTTTTGTGCATTTTAGGCAACCAATACATAGTAGGTACTTTGTCTTGTTTAGGCTCAACACTGATTCTAAATTTTGTAATTTGTAGAGTGTGTGCAGTAACAATATCACTCTCAGATGAAGAAGTCAGTGTATAAGCATTAGTGCTATTAAGCTCTTCAGTTTGAACATTTATATAGTGTATACGTCACACTATAATAACATTATTTGAAGCCTTATCAGCAGGTGTTAAAACAAATTTGTTGTGAAAATCTTGAATACCTTTTTTCAAATGACGAAAGTTAAAACGAGGTCGAGGTGGTAGTAAAGCTATGTTTCTTTTATAGAAGGATATACGAGTGTCAATTATTTTGAATATTTGTTTTTTTCCATCATTTTTGAAATAATTTTCAAAATATAAAAACAATCGTTTTAAACATGTCTAGGGCTTTCAACATGTCCACGGCTTAACGTTCTCTTCTGTTATTTTTGCATGAGTTTTATTACCAGCTCAAAGACTCTTATTACCGGTGCACTGCCTCAACTAAATTTAGGTATTGAATGATTCTTAATTTACTAATTGTATTATTGTAATTTTAGCTTTTGTCTCATTCTAAATTTAGCTAAAATTGCATATTTCTAAATTTAGCTATTGTATCATTTTAAATTTAGCTGTTGTAAATTTCTAAATTTAGCTATTAAATCATTCTAAATTTAGCTATTGTATTTTTTTTCTTTACCTCAAACTTTATCAATACTGAAGCTGCTTACATGTATGGTATGTTAGATACAATCAATCTCAACTCAAATCAACTAGTTAAAAGAATGGCATTGTTAAAAATAAAATTGTCCAATGGAGGATATGGTGATAATATAAAAGAGTAAAAGAAAGGAAATACAAAAACTTAAATAAGCGCACGTATTTGTTTTGTTGGTTACTTGTTCTACAAAAAATTTATTAATTTTATTATAATTAAGCAATGTCAAGGTCTACAGTACCTGCTGGAACTTCCGCTAGTGACTCCAGGGCCTTTTCCTGGTCCTTGATGTGTGATTGTAAGGCAGCTTTGATCTCATCTGAAAACAAAAACAGAAAATGCACTCATTTTAAGTTAACAAAGTAACAAACTCATCATTAAGTGCTACGAACAAAGCTAGTTAATTGATCAATGCCCATTTCAAAACGCATACTTAGTCATAAGCCTGCCCGTCTAGTCGTTAACAGTGACGCCGTCCATAGACATTGCGTACGGAGCACGGAAGTGTATGCGGTACATGCAAGACCTTTCGCCTCGTTATTTACTATATGCTGGCTTAAAAAAACTAAAAAAACATAAAGGAAACTTTTTCTGCACGAAAATGTTATTGTTTTGCAAAAATAGAACAACAACGTATATTTGAGCTTTTGTCGCAAAGCATATTTCATTTCTGTAACAAGTAAATGTCTTACTATATAGAGACGGGGATTCAACGTGAGTGTACACACACACACACACACACACACACGCACACACACATTTTCTACACTCAGACCGAAACTTGTTCTACTCTTAAACCAACTAACCCGACTGCTTTCTGTGCACTGACTAAATATTTAACTTAAAAACATTTTTTGACATGCTTCGTGTATGTTTGCTTTAAGCGCGTTGGTAAAATAATTCAATACGAACTAAACCCGTATTTGTTATTCGTACTTGTATAAGACAACGAATACACACTGAAAGCATGTAGCTCTACATAAAACATACAATTTACGAATTTCTTATCAAGAGACACATTTCTCCGGGCACATCTTCTCTCTGGGACCGTGTAATGAGAAAGTAACCTAATTTCAAGACTAAAATTTCCCTAGTGTAAAATTGCTCTTAAATTACTACCGTTCTATAATGTCTTTTCTTATTTTACTCGGCAGTAAAAGGAAGATATAAGATGACAGCTTTGACCCCGCGGCAATAAAAGGGTAAAAAAATGGCGTGATTTCATCAATGTGACGCGGTGTATTCTATTCAAAGTCATTGGCTTAAGATACATATCTCTGGTTATAATTACATATGCTTAAGTTTTCTTTAAAATTTGCGAAAACCTTGGCTGAAAAGTAGAAAGTTTAAATTAGAGACCAATCACAAATATCAAGCATCTGACTGAATGCATTTGGACGGACATAAAACACCGATTGCATATTAGTCAAAATTAATACACCCACGAAAAGAAAGGTTTTATTAAATGATCATTCTCCAAAATTCATTTGAAATCACCGAACTAAGGGTCTAAGGAGGTTCCACAAATATAAGAATATGCACATCGTCCAACGTGAGTGATGTTCGAGTACATTTGTGTTAATAAAAGTTCCGCTAGACCAGCTTGGTGTCGTACGAGAGGATGTGTTTCCATCTCGGCCCACGAACAGGCTAAATAAACCGAACCAATCGTACATGTATTTTCCAATTGGTCATTTTCAGAAACTGTCAAAATTTCATTTCAACCTACTTAAGGAAGTTGAAAGCTTGGCATAATTTGTTAAATATACCTACAACATTAGTACAGCCGATATGAGAAATGCAAGTGTAGACAAAAACAGAGCCAGTAATCGTTTTCGGTACAGTTACTGTCAAAACTTAAATTCCAACTACTTAATGAAATTAAAATGTTGGCATATTTTGTTACATTTGTTAAATTCACTTCAATATTGCCGATATCTGAAAGGCATGCGAAGAAAGAAATAATCTAATACTTCATGGTAAGACAGTTCCCGAGTTGGATGACATTCCAAGAGACTTTTCAATGCTCAGTATGTGTCCTGATAATTAGACATCTTATGTGACTGAATATGTTGATTCGCTAAGAGCAAATTTCGAGATAGTAATCAAGAGTGTCTTATAATTTTCAATTAATTCTTCTAAAACATAAAATTAATGATATCATATTTGCTTATCGATTGCTACAGGTTCCCGATTCCGCTGGTTTGCATCCTCGTCGAGTTTCACTTACTTGGAAACAAAGAATGCTTTGGTTCCCAATGAAAACAAATACCAAGTTTAAGGCATGGAAAGAAATATGTATTGCAATTACTGCCCATGAACAGAAGCAATTGCAAATAAAAAGTCATATTAGGATATTTGTTTCTTTTTCAGCGAAATGTCGGATTTATTGCAGGAGTGAACACCAGAAATTGATATACGACATTCACAACAGTTTAATTAACAAGTGTCTTGAGCGATATTAGAATTATATGCAATTTTAAGTTCATTTCAGTTGCAAATTTTCGTCGTTGTATTTGGTTATCAGCACAAGCATACCATAATATCAGATGCCACCGAATTCAGAGAAGAAATAGCTTAGACTGTATTACCACGTTGAAGAAAAGAGGAAACAGAACGGAAATTAATCTCTGTGTTGTGAAATTACTGTCTTCAAGGAAGCCGGCTAAGGACATTGTGAAATCAATTTCAGATGTGATGATCCCCTAGAGTTAGTGTTTCCTTGTGTCTATTGACATAGTCTCCGAATTATTACGACCGAGAGAGCAATGGTTACCTTATGAGGGTATTAGCCTTAATTCTTTCACTGTTCTTTTTTGAACTAATCAAATATTCTTCTAAAAGGAACGTTAATATTTGTAGCTTTACAACAATGTCTCTGTATCCCATTGCTACATGTACCAAATGCGCTCCTTCAGTCTCACAGGGTCAACCAAAAAATGAGGTGCGTTTATTTTGGTGCATTAGCTGCGTTATTGAATTTTACAATAAACTAGTAATGTGATGTCTTTTAGCACTGATTTTGCGATTTATACATTAATATTTCTATATAGGTAACTTCTCTGTAACTCTGAATTCAATAAGCACCGCTATGTTTAAACGCATGGTGACATCCCTGATTCACCCAAGACCAGATACGAAGTAACTAATAGTTTTTAATCACAAACGCCGGACACAGATTAAAATATTGTTGTGTTTTTAATTAAGGTAGATGGACACGTTGGTGACGTAAGAAGGGCGAAATGGACTATCTCTTAGATTTCAATGAAATTTATACCAACGATAGTTCAAATCAATCACTTTTTAGAAATTATATTTTTGATGTCGGTTTATGGCATCTTCAGAGAATAACAAGCGCCACCTGGCGGTCACTAATTTTCATGTGATTTTTGCCGTTAACGGCTTGTAAACAAATACAAAAACAATTTTTCTTGTTGTTTTATATTCATAATTAGAATAAAATATAAATTTAAGAAAATGTTTATAATAAAAATGGTATATCTTGCTTTGTATTCGTTTAATTTAATATTAACGACATTGAGTACGTTGGTTTTTGCACGTTAAAATAACGACGATTCCAGCGATTTAACACACTATAAAATTATAAAATGGACGGTGACATATTGATTTTTTGGAATGTATGGAATGCTGAAATATTTCTGAAGAAAATAAGTAAAAAATAAAAAGGATTTTTTACACGCTGTTAACGGAAAAATCACATAAAATTAGTGACCGCCAGGTGGCGCATGTTATCATCTGAAGACGCCATAAACCGGAATCAAAAATATAATTTGCAAAAAGTGAATGATTTGAACTATCTTTGGTATAAATTTCATTGAAATCTAAGATAGTCCATTTTCGCCCTTCTAACGTCACCAACGTGTCCATTTACCTAAGAATTGAATGTTATTTTTTGTATTTCCTCTCAAAGGACTCTTAATCTGAATTTCTTTTTTTAAAATTATGTTTAAACAATCTGAAAGGTCATAAATCAATGAAACGCAGAAAAAAACGATTTTCCGTTCTTAAAATAACCTTGAGGTTTGACAATGTATTTCTAATTAATTTTATTTAATATAATAGTTATGTTTAAGTTGCACAAATTTAAGCGTAATAATACCGCCGTCTTGTTAATGAGCTGCTTCACTGAGAAATTAATCGCAGTCACATGACCATATTAAGCCAATTAGATATGTGCAATATTGAAAACCGCTACAATGAATTAATTATATGTAAATAAGTGTAATCCTGTATTTCAGCTTTTAACACCTTTTTAAATATGAAAACTGTTGTCAAAGATCATAATAGTACTTTAAGGATTTCAGTGCATATGTATAACGTAACACGTCTGCATTTCAATTTAATTGCATTACAACAGTGTGGGTACCAAGAGATTCATTAATTGAAATGTCACGAGAGAAAATAAAGTAGGCGAATACAATTTTTTTAAGTAATTACTTTACATGTAATTGGGTATCGAGAGACTGAAAGATTCACATTTAGTAAGTCAAGTGGATTAAAATAATTCATTAGTTGCAGTGCATGCGTCAACAATAAAACTAATACCCCAGAGAGTTCAAATGAAATGTTTCCTTGTAAGCTTCTACAGATATATTTATTTTCCTAGTTTACTAATTGACTCACATGCATGTTAAATTAATTTATTGTTTTCACGTTTAAAATTGCCTATAGGTATGCTTTTTTCTACCCGTTGTTGTCTTCATAAAGAAAAACGTCTGACAACAATATGTGTATGTCAATTTAAGGGCCTTCTACTGCCGTCACTTCACTTTATGCATAAATGTATTGAATTGAAAATTATCCAAATCTCTAGGTCCCTCAAGACAAAGGTCAGTTTGATCAAAGTTTCCGCAAATATATGTTACATGTATCAAAATATCATTGCTTTACATACGTTAAGAAAGTTTAGAACATTATAAATAGCTTGACATTAAAAACTTCATGAAATTTTATTTATATCCAAGTGCAAAACCATTACAGCAAGGAACATTTCGTAATATGATACAAAAACAGTATCGCGTATTGTTTTTTCTTACAAATTTACAAAACATGTCATATTTGTGAACCTGTGTTTGTCCTTGAGCTTCCTGGTCTCTAGGAAATGTGACAAAGGAAAAAAAATATTTTGACTAAGTCTTCATAATTAAAAGTTCTATAGAAAAGTTGTTTTCAGTATCATTTGACCCAAGTTGACATTTGAAATAATGTTATGTGTTGTTAAGTTTTTAATGTTTTGGATGAAATTAGAAGTTTAACTTTTATTCATAAATGTTACATTAATTAAACTTTAATAACCTGTTATAAACGAGGAACCTTTACAACATGTATCATTCAAAATGTATAGTCAGGCCAGAAAAAATGTACGGAATATAAATACGTTAGTAATTTTAAGTTTGTAAACTTTAAATGCAAAAAGGAGTGACACGACATTTATGAAGGCATAATTAATGCGCTAAATTAACAAAGTTAAGCGACACATTCAGTACATCCCAACAAAAAAATATTTCGTAAAACTAGATAAAAAAAATTCAATCGCTAAACCATGACAGTATTACGTTTCGTGATATCAGCAACGACATTTTTATATGAATTTTAGTTGGGATTATTTTAAGATCTGTCAATTACGTAAAGGTCCTTTTGGGACATATAAAAATACGTATTAACAGCTAAACGTATAAATTCAGAGTCCAAATATAGCTCTAATCCGCAAATCAGACGCATTTGGAATGTTAGAAGCAGATGTTAGGGTTATGTAAACATAATGTTGCTGATTAGAAGCAGCTCGATCATTAGAATAATGACTGAGGAGTGTCGAGATTGGTTGGGATAGCTTCTTAACAATTGTATATTCAATATGAAACTCTTAATGTACCGCAAATAAGTAACGCATAAAGAGTTTCGTATTATAAAAGAAAAAAGGTTGACATTAGAAAGTTTGTCTAAGGGCGCAGCTTTTATGTTTAACTGAACTTTAAAATTTAAAATTACTCTACCATCTTTAGACTGTTAAAAAAGAGGAACCTTCACAGCATTTATCATTTTATATAAATCGTCAGGCGAAACAAAATTACTGAATATTATTACGTTAGTAATTTATAGTTTGTAAAATTGAATTGGAAAAAGAAGTATCACGACATTTATAGAAGGCATTACTAGTGTGCTTAATTAACAAAGTTAAGAGACACATTTAAAAAATCCTAACAAAATGAAAAAAAAAAATTCCTAAAACTAGATAAAATATTCAACCGCCTAATCATGCCCGAATTAAGTTTCGTGATAAAGCAAACAGAAATGTCATATGAGTTTTGAGATTGGGTTATTTTAAGATCTGCCAATTATGTCAATGTCCCTTCGGGACTGAAAATGCGAATAAACAACGAAAAGTATAAATTCAGAGTTCAAAAATAGCTCTTATCCGCAAATCAAACGTATTTGGAATGTTAGAAGCAGATGTTAGGGTTATGTAAACATTAGAATAATGACTGAGGAGTGTCGAACTCAATATTAAACTCTAAATATACCGCAAGACGGGCTTTTCCTGAACAGTAACTGAACTGAAAAGTATATCCAGAACTTAAAAGATATTTATCGATATAACGTTCAATATTAAGCCCAATAAAATGAAGCTAGGTCATGCGAAAGATTACAAGGTCGGTGATCAGTCAGCGGTTTAATTTCATTTCATCAGCATTCCGAGTAATATAATTAAGTCAAACACCTAGCACCACCTATCTGCTATTTAATCTTGGAGTTAAATTAATCCAACTGACACCAAGCCAAGTGCTTTTGTATCCGGTTGATCGACCGTAGGACGCCAAGGAGAATTGTGTTATATCAATCAAAGTATCATTGATGAATGAGGCGTAATGCTTTTAGAATCAGAACGCTGTATGATTCGAAATGGTAGAGATTCTAATGAAATAGCGGTATATACACATACTTGATCCATCCATGAACTAAATTTTGAAATTAACACAAGTTGATTATGTCTAATTTATTTATTAGGAAACATAATCACAAGTGTGTTACTACGTACCAGAGCGTTCGTATCTGATCGGCAAACTTCGGCAGCTCCGCTATGCTATTCGACATACCTCGTGGTTTAATTTTTTTACCAAAGGGGTCAGTCTTAAAATATTGACATGACTTTTTTCTGTCATAGTGGAAAATGCTCCAAATTTCATGATATTTTTCACGTAAAGACGTCTTTACGTATTTGAATAAAATTGGCGCCGTCACGTGATAAAATGTTCATCCGTGGAATGATTCTACGCATTAAACTAATGGATTCTCGACTTGAGATAAATCATGCAAATATAACTGATAAATGTCTTATTCAGCAATGAAAGCAAATCTAAGGTCATTGACCACAACAGGAAACGTAGATTTTCCAACAGGAAACAGTAATGGAATACTAATGGACAATATATATAAACAATTAGAACATGGTCATGCGGGATCAAGTTTAAATAACAACGTAACCAAATCCCGGCTAAGGAAAAGAGTGATTTCTACCCGCAGAGTTTCCAATTCGCCATCATCCTTTTAATGTTGTTTCAGAATTTACAAGAATAAACACTATTATGTGGTGTATTAATTCCATGGATTTCCTGGGCAGATGGATCTAAGAATTTAAAACCACCAAGAAATAGGACTTAGATGTAGATAAGAAAACTAAGATCATTGAACTAAAGAAACCACGAAATGGAAAAACTTGAAATTGTATGCCCACGAATGTTAGAGCTTCCACAGTATTTTGTACTCAGGCGTTTACCTGCTGGACATAGAAGACCATCTGGTCACCAAGATTGATGGATGTTAGAAAATTATGTTCAAATTTATTAAGCCAATGACCTTTTAGAGGCATTAACCCCACGAGTTGTCATTCTAAAATTTCGCGTATACTATTTGATTTTACTCTGGCTTATTGGAAGGCTGTCTTTTCTTTCAAACTTTATTTCCTGGATACGGCTTTTATTTTATGCTTTTCAGTGAATTATAGAATTTTCCCGATGAAATAAAAGTGGTATTTCACTGTTTTCAAACAGTGGAATACCATTTTTATTTTCACTGATTTTTTCACATTGGTACCCAAAACGCACATAACATACCAATGACAACGTTTAGAAAACGGGCTCAAATTTGTATTTTTGACGTCATGACGTCACGTCATAAACAAGCAGTTTTGGCGCCATTTCTTGCAACCTTTCTGTCAAATTCACGCAACTTTTGCACTAAAAGCACAAAATAAAAAGAAAATTAAATTTTGTTTTTACCAGTGAAAGATAGAAATATTTATTATTAAATCATATTGGTTTGACGTTTCTCATTGGATTAAACGTGATCACATGATATGCGATAAATCTCGATATTGACTCGTAGGCGGAGTATAAATCAAATATTGACCTGAGCGAAAAATTTCACGCGCGAATCGGCTTAGGTACGAAATACGTCACAGCGCTATTACGTTACAATGAATACAACCGTTGTAAACAAATGGCGTCGACTGTTGGAGACAGAAAAGTAAAACTGCTGCTAAAAGCACTGGTGGAAGACAAAACTGGCTTAATTTATGATATCTGGGTGTTGCAATGTGTAATTATATCAGGCAATGCTTCATGGTAAAGTAATGTCGCCAGTTGCAGCAACGAAACGGACAAAACATACTGTATCGGGTACAAAGGTAGGCCCAATGTGACAATTTTGGAAATTATTTTAAAATTAAGATTTAATAATAAAGCAATTGTTGCATTTCAGTTTCGGTCAATATGGTGATTTATCGACCTGACGAAGCAATATCGACCTCGGGCTACGCCCTCGGTCAATATTGCTTCATCAGGTCGATAAATCACCATATCGACCTCACTGAAATGCAATAATTGTATAATATTTCTATCGTGAACTCCGGAATTTTGTATTTTCACTCCTGGCTTCGCCACTCGTGAAAGTACTAATTCCGGTGCTCTCTCGGTGAAATATATTTCTATCTTACACTGGTAAAAACATATATCCTCTAGATAGTGCACATCTCGATCAGGCTGCACATCGCTTTTAGATTCATTTCTGTCATTCCTGTTCAAGAAGCGAACAGTGTAGATCCTAATCAGACTGTATGGATTCTCAGCTTAATTGTTAGGATAATTAAATATGTTTAATCCTCATTCACTTTCACTTGCAACACATTAAACGAGTATCAAATACTTCAAAGGTACCTTAACATTTTGCAATACAAGCCTTGGTCTTTTGTTTAAGATATTTATTTGAAGAGACAGACCGTTAAATGAGTTTCGCAAAATAGTCTTTCTTTCCTAACCCTCCTAAATATCATCCTCTGCAATCACAGGTCAATAAATTCTCTGCGAGTCTCCTGGGCACTAAATAGCAAAGTTCTTCTACCCCTTTGACATTCAGCAATAAAATATTCACCCACGCAGCCGATTTATGAGCCTAACTTTCCAATACGCAATAAAAATTGTCAATTTGTCTTCGGTTCTCTGGAAAATCGCGTCCGGAAATAAACGTTTATTGGACTTTAGATCTTAAATCAAGCAGAAAAAAATCAGTAGTGTATATTATGTTACATTTAAAGTAACATTGTAAATACATCTCATGACAAATATGGGCATGGTAAATATTTTTCAAGTGATTAATACCCGTCAAGAAAACATGGCGATATCGAATTTTAAACTGTTTGCTGATAAATCCTATTTGCATAACCTTGTCTATCAGTATCACGTGACTGTTAAGTTATCGATAATGTACTGTATGCATTTATATGTATGATAAATCTACATATATTTATCTCATTATGAATATATATACAATCAATCCGTAATAGGCTGAATATAACATATTAGTTTTTTTCAGATAGTATGTGTGTAATATAACATATATAATCATATACATTTCGCTTTACTTAAAAAGCGTTAAAAAATCATGAATTGACAGCATATACATGTATGGGCCACGAAATATGCAATGGCAGTACTGTTACGTGGGATTCAACATCCTGTGTTCAAGCAATCATGGACTACAGACAGGAATAAAATAATATTTGCATCTTTAAGTAGTCTTCAAAACGCACGCCGTGCATATTTGCAGATGGAAGTCAAATATCGCCCAAATGCGTCCGGAGATCTATTTAACGAATCATCCGACCACGTTGTCTCTCTATCCCGCAAACTTTCCACCAACTTTAAATGTCAGACGGATTTGATTTATTGATGTATATGGTCGTTTGCAGAAAAAGTTCACTGAAGTCGAATTAAGGATAGAGATGGCATACATCAGGAGCTATCTTGTTTGATCATCTTTTAATGAATGCTATGAATCAGAGCCGGTTTCCATGAAAACCAATAACGATAATTTTCAGATTTTGCCAGTTTTAGTTTATTTTCTATGAAAAGAATGCTTTACAAACCTTACTCTCTTTTTCCTCCTTGCTTTTTAGTTGTGTTGGAGACCATGTCTTTTGAATGTAGCCATTCCGGATCTCACTTTTTTATTTACATTCATGTTTATATGCATTAGTTGATTTACCCCTTTTTAATGGCTGACCACTTGTTAGCACTGCTATGTTGTTACAACAACAAAGAAACGTCAAAAGTTATTATCATTTGTCTTGGAAAATATCTTCCAGACGCCCGTTTGCTGTTTGAATATTCAAGATTCAAGATAGGTGACTCACTTTCTTTGATTTGGCTTTGGAAATTCAAACTGCGCAATTTGTACAGCGCTTGGTTACAACTCCCTGATTAGACAAAACGGCTTCGCCGAGTTTTTAAATGTCGAAAAAGCAATTAGTTGTTCCATAACTTTCTTATTTTCTGCGAAATAAGCTTTACCATCTGGAAAATAGAATGATGAATAATACATCAGCAACATATTCCCCCTAGTGCTCCGGTCATTTGCCCTAACACTAGGCCAATTATAACTACATTTGTATCCAGGGACTGTGTATAGTTGTTTATATTTTCCAGCAGTCAATGCACTTACAAACGTTACGACGAAACGCTTCGTAAACTAAACATTTATATGTTATTGAACCAAAACAAAATACTATTTTAAATAACGGCGATTCAACTGTTTTCTTAAATTGAGACTACTACAAAAATCTCATTTGGGCTTGGGGTCATTTTTCTAAGAGACTAAGACTTATTTTATTACAAACCAGAATTTTGAAATTAAAAATTGCTTGTTTTATCTGGAACCATAAGACTTAAAATAATTACAGTTTTTCTTATTTATCATGTTTAAAGAGTATCGTTTTAATTATATATTGCTGCTTTATCTAAAGCTATAAGCCTGAAAATAATTACTGTTTTGCTTATATATCATGTTTAACGAGAATCGTTTTACGTGTTGCCAAGACAACAACGGTGGCACTGTATGGTAAGATTGGCGTGTTTAGCTTCAAGCAAATAAAACTGCCGACTGTGCATCCCCAGAAAGTAAAAAATGCATATCAGTGCCCAAGGTTATAAAAATGAGCATGGAAACCAGTCTCAAATCTCAAGCATCTGATTGGGTGAAATGGCGACTGGTCTCAGCTTTATAATCTTCAGCCCAGGAATGGACATATCCAGAGAACAGCCTTCACACACAGCCAAAGAGCAGAAACGAAAGTGATTGACACGGGTTTCGAAAATGGTCGGTTTCAAAATAGGCACAATAACGAAAAAATGTACATAAATGGTTGCCGCCTTGGATCGGTCAGTGGTGAAACGTTTTGCCAACTGGGGGTTTAAACAATGTTAAAGGGTGCACCAGTCTCTCACTTGCCCCAATAGGTTCTCGTGTGGACATTGTAAAACAAATATAATCTTTCCGGAGCTAGATGTAATAATCTTTTTTTTAAACCTCGTTTACTAGAACTTTCATCTGTTTAGACAGCAAAGAAATAAGTGTGCAGTACAGACCGAATCACGCGAGCGGGCCAAGATTTACCGCGTCTCTGTTTAGTATTCAACACCTAATTGATTGTCATGCGCTCTGATTAATTGTTATGGATATCGGAAATAGGTATTGCTACTCCCACGCAAGTCAGCAATTTCACTTAATCCATATGAACTCCATTATTTCTCTATCTGATTGAATGATAAATATAGTGATAGATGGAAACATTGCTACATTAAGTGCAGTCCCGGAACTGTGTAATCATTTTGTTTCGTGACGGTGTAATTTTCGCCGATCGGAAATTCCGAACGTCGAATTTTCGGTTTCCTTCCACGAACGTACCCGAATAGAGAAAATGTTGTCAAACATGGCGGCGCAAGTTTAATTAAAGTTGCTGAGTATTTGTTTCGGTTAGTGGTGAAAGCACAGATGTGAACTAATCATGCATTATTCATTAAATTATTTATAATTTCACGAGGGATTTTTAAGACTTACTGTGAGAATCGTCAGATTATTAACGTAATATTTATTTATATTCGCACTATGTTTTGAAGAACAGATAGTGACCAACGTTTGACACTTGTAAGATATTCTTCAAAAGACTTATTAACACATTATTACAACCTTGTAATATTGTTAAGAATAAATGTAGCGCCTATCTGATTGGTTCGTTAGGGTCACGTGATTACGTTTCATTTCTAAGTTATCCAGACAGCGGTATTATTTACAACATAATCACAAGAACTAACTCAATAAATAAAAATATAGACGAAATTTGGAATCGTAAGAGCTGCATTTCGCTCTGCTTTTGCGTTTTATCCATTTATTTACTGTCGGAACGTAAACACCTAATTTTAATATAAAAAGCTTCTGTTTTGTACAAACAAGAGGTAAGTATTCTGACAGTTCAAACATCAATGAAATTTTGAAAAAATAAATGCAATTCTTTAAATAAAAGATTACTATGATGAGTGCCTGCACAAATAATTGAATATTAACAAATTTATTTTGTAAAAACTTATATCGTTTCCGTAAGAGAGATTTAGGTAATTTACTATTTTATTGATGGCAGTGAAATGAAAACTGCCATGGCACCTTAATTGCAATACATTAATAATTACAGAGGTTAAGCTTGTGCCTCATTAATAATTCTCATAACAATTTGTTTTGCAATCAAACTCGCAATAACACACAGTCGGCACAAATTAGTCTGGGACATTTTACCCTATGGACATTCGACAAAATACCTTTGTTTATTGTAGACAATTTATTGGAAAATTATAATTAGGAAGATCCATGGCCATCGACTTATGCTGGCGGCGAATTTTCTCCCCGAAATCCAAGAGAGTTTCTATAGCATTAAATATGAATATGAAATAGATATAAAAAGACACTCCTTAGTCACAAAAGACGTAAGAGGATGGCTCCAAGTTGCATGATAATAGCTCTTGTACGATATACCTGGTGTTTCTATTTTTAACTGGCACTGTTATCTGCGACACGCCCACAGCCTGTGACGTCACGCGTTTCGGACAAACATTTCGGACTCGCTAGGCACTGCATTGCAATTTACAGCATTGAACTTACCTGATTTAAACAAAATAAAAATGGTTACAACAAAACATTGTTGTTACGGTGACTGTAAAAGTGACTCTCGTAAGCTAGACGACAGCGATATATTTTTTATCGGATTCGGAAATGGATTTCCAAAACCAAACAAAGAAGTTGAAAAGTGTAAACGCTGGGTGCAAAATTGTGGACGAAAATTCTTTACTATAAACAACGTGACGAAGGACACATACATATGTTCTTTACATTTTGTTGGAGGGAAAGGTCCAACAGACGAGTATCCAGATCCGATAAAATGCGGAACGGAGGTAAAAAGGCATTTTCTTTGCTGAAGTTGACGAGTTTCGGATATAAAATGCCGGATACGAGCTCGCAACTGTCTGTGAATATACGATTGTATTATTGAAATATATAGTCATGTGATACCAATTAAATTTATTTTTTTTTATGGTGTAAGTCATATTTTTTTCATAAAAAAATAGAATAATAACTATGCAAAACATTTTTTACTCTTCATTCATGTACAATTTTTGTGTATTCCAGGTGACACGCAAACGGAAGAAGCCTACAGAAAGAACACCATTCAAATCACCAAAACAACAGCGTTTGGATAGAGAACAAGCCGTTCAAGGGTTAATGCTGCTACCAGAATCATCCTGCTTAGCAGCAACAGCATCATCATCCTCATTAACTGCTCCTCATTGTGAAATAACAAAAGAAGTCACAACACCGGCCTTTTCAAGTGTGGGAACAAGTTGCCATCCAGACTTGGTTGAAAAAGAAACACAAACAGAAATCCGACAAACCTCAGAAATGGTCCGCTTACGCATAGAAAACAAAATTCTTGAAAATAAACAAAGACTATTAACAAGTTCAGAAGCATCAGACGCATTTAAAATTAATAAACCCAACCATAAAATTAATGAAAAAACAAAGCTCAAGGCACATGCTTCATATCATGATTCATTCTGTGTTGAAAGCCTTAAAAATGATGACAAAATGTTTAAGTTTTACACTGGTCTTATCTACGTTCAATTTTCTTGCTTGTGGGACATGCTTGGAAAAAGTACCTCAAAAGTGAATTTTTGGAATTGTCAAGTTTCCAATCCGGACAAAACGCCAAGCAAAAGGCCAGGTAGAAAAAGAGCAATTTCTCCGATAAATCAATTATTCATGACATTAGTCAGATTAAGACTGGGTTTACTACACCAAGATTTGGCTTTCAGGTTTCGAACCAATACGCGCCAAGTGTCCACAATTATTATAACATGGATTCAGTTACTGTTTAAACAATTTTCGGGTATAAGACAAATAATGTTTGCCTCGAGACAGACAGTGAGAAAAAATTTACCTAAGTGCTTTAAAAAATATAAGAACATTCGTTGTATAATTGACTGCACTGAAGTTCAAGTACAAGCACCTGGAAACTTTGAAGCGCAAGGAAATCAATATTCATCGTATAAAGGGTATACATCCTACAAATTTCTTGTAGCTGTTGCCCCAAATGGTGCAGTTGTGTACGTTAGTGATGCATTTGAAGGTAGCATCAGTGACAAAGAAATTGTAAAACAGTCTGGATTTTTGAATTATCTTGAACCTGGTGATGTCATTATGGCTGACAGAGGATTTTTAATCGATGACATGTTAAATGAAAGGCAAGTGAGATTAATAAGACCGCCATTTCTAGGAACACGACATCGATTTACTCCACAAGAAGAGGCATTGACAAAAGACATTGCAAAGCATCGAATTCATGTTGAACGTTCAATTGAAAGGATGAAAAAATTTAAAATTCTTCAACGTATTATTCCCAGTCAGTTACAACCAGTATTTTCACAAATTGTTTTCATTGTAGTATGTTTAGTCAATTTTCAGGATCCACTTGTAAAATGAATATATTTCTGTTTGATTATACAAATATATTTAAAATACTGCTTTGTTTCATTATTTTATATGATTAATTCTTTACTCTATATTAACACATCTTATTGCATGTGTTAATTAAGATCCAGATTGGCCAACACATCAATGCCTTCTGGTCAGGATTCACTCTGTTTGCCTTTTTTATTTATTAGTTTATTTCTGACCAAAAAGCACACAGTGTAGGTCCTGATCAGGTGGCACTGATTTGGATTCCAACATGCTAACGCCCAAGTATCAGCAGATTGATTCTGTAATCAAAATCAAAATAATTCTCTAGTCGTTGGTGTACATTACACTTTTAGCTTTATAATAGTAGAAGTCGTTACGCTTAGCCAGGTCTATAAAAGTATGACATACTTCACGGTATTTTCTATGAAAAAAGAATTGAACCAAGCTCGCAAGATAGAGCCCCCATGGCCATTAAGTCCTTGTGTGAGCCCCATATTCACAAGACATTTCAATGGTAGTATAAACCTTAGAGATAACCAACACATTTTCCTGAAATATCAGAAATAAGATAAACATTACACACCTATCTAACCCTTTACTTCATCGAATGGCTGATGTCGCATGGGCTCTAATTGTAGATCCAGATATGCCGCAGTGCTATCTGAACAGGATTGACAATGTTTGCTTTTAGGTTCATGAGATTATTTTTACCAAGATGCAACCTGTGTAGCTACTGATTAGACAACACTGTGCCAGCTGATCTGGATCTACACCGGTTGCACATGCAATTCAAACTGTATATATGGGGTAAAAGTTAATTGTTTAAGTTTTAAAATGTTTGAATACAATTATTTTGGGCTCAGTAAATAAACAAAATGTAACAACTAACATGTTCTATACATATTTTATTAAATCAGAAGTGCTCAATCAAATCTTACTGATTGCTACTAAGAAATGTATAAATATTTAGATTATTATGTACATTTTATATCAATTGTAAAACTGTCAAGTCTAGTTTTAATGCTGTTATTACTAGGCTTCTAATTTCACCAGAGATAAATCTCGTGGAAGTTTCATCTCATATAACTCAGGAACTAAATAGTTATGGTGAAATCTGATCAAGTTATCTTTTAATTCCTTCCAGAATAGTTCATCAAACCTTATTCTCTTTATAAATGTTTCTTTAGCTGACCATACTACAAAGTCACAAAACTGCAATCCAGTGACACCCATTTGCATCTGCATTTGATAGTAATAGCTATGATTTTTTTAACGATAATTTCATCATCAATTTTTTCCAAACAAAATTTCTTCAATTGTTTTGCATTTAAAACAGTATCAAAGTCCGAAATTTTCTTATTTTCTAGTATTTTGGGACATTTTATTTCCAAAATTCCATATAAACTGTTTTCATCTAAGTCTAAAACTAATCCATCCGGACTGCAAGCTAGCTCCGGATGCACATTACTTGCCCATAGACCAGTTTCAATCACTTTGAGGCGGTCAATGTTTTTCAACATCTGATAAGACTGTCTTGCATTTTTTAATCTTGAGACCGGATATTTTTTTCCTAGGAGTTACCGATCAAATGACATTGGATATTAAATCACGTGACCGGATATTTATTTTTAGCAGTTATCGATCAAATGACATTTCTGTCCAAGGACCAGTCGCCATTTCAGCCAATCAGATCCTTGAGATTTGAGACTGGTTTCCAAACTCAGTTTTATAACCTTTGGGATTTATCATCGGTGATTTTTTTCTCAGTGCTTAAGAAAACATAAAGAGTCAATTTTAAGCTTAAGTGCATTTGTTCAGTTTTATTGTCGGTATTTGCCAAATAGAAAAACATCACCAGTGGCATTGCGTTTCGCGGGTGCCTATTTTCACGCAACGGCCATAGTTATTGTACAGTTTTGTTAAAGTCAAATATAATAAAATTAAACGGTAACATTTTGCTGCAAGTTTGCATTGTTAATTCGCACATACTACCAAGTGTGAAATGCAAAAACATAATTCCGCACGAATTCGAGCCATTCCTGTGTGTTAGTTCGTAAGCGAACTGGTCCAGGAAGAAATTCGGGAATTCTAATTGAAAAATCATTCTAACTTTAACTGCTTTAACGTACAAGCTTTTTCAGTTTGAGATATAGCGAGTGCACTTACATTTGTGGGCATATAATTTCATGGTTTTCCGTAAGCCACCAATTTCGTGGGTTCTTAATTCCTTGTTACACGATTGTGTCAACTTAGTCTTTGTTTATTATTTTATTTCGTGGTGGTTTTAAATTCGTGGATTTCTGGCCACCAACTCCTCGAAAATATCTTTCCCAGGAAAATTCATGATTTTACGGATGTCAACAAATATTTCGCAACATGTTAATCTTCTACAAAATAACAAATACTCATGTTGTGGTTTTAACTTGTTTTAACCGTCAGTCATTTAGTGTTCTTCATGTAAAAAGTTGCATGTTTAAATTGCTTTCTTGGGTGAATAAAGATAGATATAAAAATAACAAATACAATATTCATGGCATATCACTTTCGACACTAAAAATATAACTATTAACTTAACCGGAAGAACATTTAAATAATATTATACAAAAATGACGTCACACGACCAACAGACTGACACATAACCCATAAATCTGGCGCCGAATCACAGCCAAAAAGAGATATGATTAAACAATTTGACAGAACTGATTTGTGAAGTAGTGTTTTTCAAATCTCAGGAGTCCTCTTGAATGGAATATCGGCAATCATGAAAGAAACGCAAAAAGGCGGAACGCCCACGCTTTTGGCAGCGGAATAGAGCAACGGATATCGGGATGCGAGGAGAGCAAAAACACGACGACATTAGTCCAGAAGGCGCCCGGGGGAATAATATAATTCAGAGAAGATGTAAATTGAATTTGTTGTTTATTTAAGCATGACTACAAACCTGTAGGTGGCAAGGATGTTTAATTAATGTGATTTTTCCGAGATAAGTTTGTGAATAGATGTTAAAAGAATAATAAAAATGAATCAAGTGAAGGAAGCTTCTCCATAACAACGATGAAAAGTAGACATTGCAAGGGCTGAGTGCAAAACAGCTGTAACTGTTTATGAATAGAATAAAGAGTTACAACTGCTTTGCTCTCAGCACACGATGTGTAAAATATATTCACAAAGTGAAGCATTCCGCATACTTCCCAAACATCAGTGTCTACCTGCGATAATGTTTTATTTCAGTATGACCAACAAAGTTTCTAATGTGTTAAATTTATTTTTTCTTTCAATTGGTTGATGACGTTTTACTTTGTTCATGACATCTATATTTTGATTTGTGTGCGTAATTCGGCCGTAATGTCCGGCCATTTGAAACACGTATTTTCTGATCAATTTAGCTTTATTTTATTTTATTTTTTTGCATATCAATGTGCCTGTCAAAGTTACATTTTTCGGTTAAATTTAAACAAAAATCAACAGGGACACTTATAGCAGAAAAAAGTAACGGGAATCAGCAAAAATGTTTATCAATTGTGTATATGAATTAAGAATAGTTATTTTAATAAGTCATAAGATTTTGTGGCATCCTTATAAAAATTGTCATGAAATTCAAATAAAGGAAAATTAAAATGTGCATTTTCTTGCAATTGAACTCGCGCTACAATGCTACTGAAATTCTATGCGTCTTCAAAAATAACGAAACGGCAAGATTAGCATGTGATAAGTTTAAGTTTTCTCTCTACGCATGCGCGTATGATTTACAATTTTTGATGACAAAACAATTAAAAAATGAAACAAGTTATGTAAAATGAACAACCTTTCCCTTTATACAGTCCCAATTAATCCCTTTTTGCGAATGTTTTTTCCGACAAGAAAATGAAAGCGCAATTTTCCACAAAATATCTTTCCCTAACAATTTGTATGGGATTGGCCGGAAATTACCGGCGTCTAAATATGGAAAAAAACATTGCTCGGAGATCTTACGTTAATTCAGTCTTATCTCACGAAAATCGGCGTCTCATCGATAACATTCTATTCTGGGAGATATAAATGTCTTGAAAATTACCGAGTATCGCGCTTGAACGGTCTTTGAATAGCAGATTAATATCTGGTGTTTATCTTCCATAACTTTAGTTTCCCTTAGCATGCATAATTTTTCAGTTCGCGAAATATTTTTAGAAACGTTTAAGTCACAAGTTATTTTCCCTAAGCATGCAGAATTTCTCCGTAACGAGTTATTTTTAGAAACGTTTTAGTCACAAGTTTTTTTTCCCTTAGCATGCATAATTTCTCCGTTCACGAGATATATTTAGAAACTTTTTGTCACAAGTTATGACTGAGAGACAACGGTCGTAAATCTAGATCTATAGCTAAATATAAACACTGAAAATAACTTGAGTCACTTAAAGGAAAATTTAACCGGTGGATTATATTGACATTTTTGCATTTGGTACCTTAATTTGAAAATTAAAAAAATGAAGCTATCGTTTAGTGATGATTACTAGATCTCAAATTTGTGGAAATTTGCTGGGCCTACGTTTTTCCCAAGTTCATACTTCTTAATGCGCACGGTTTAAGAACATTCTTTTTTTTTAACCTTATACGATGGCTTTTATAAACTTATAGTTTTAAATGTGTAGGCAAACTTTTATTTTAACTTGAAGTGAGAAATACCAGCATTCATTAATTAAAATTAGTTTGAATTAAAAAAATAAATTTACATATGTAGTTAATGAATTAATGGTTAAAAACTTCTCATTATAAATAACTATAATTTTACAGCTGTTCTTTTCATTACGGCTTTTATATTCATAATAAACATGATAAAGAGTCTCACGGAAACCATTTTAACGCATCTGTGGTTGTTCCCATGGTAACAGCTTCGCGCGTTCTATGATTTCATGTTAAACCATTATCTATTTTTTTTACAGTTTCGCTGAACACACTTTTGTGACAACTTACGGTTTTGCTTTCACGACAGCATGTGCTATCTTGGGTGCGAAAAAATGACAAATAAAGTAACAACTGGTATATTTCAACGTGATTCACAATTCAAAAAGCTGTTATTGTAACAATAATAATGAATTCATAGCATAGTGTACATATGACAATGACCACTCTTATAACTTATAATAATTAAGTGTAAATTAACAGAAGAAAGTACAGGCTAACTTTGTTGGAGGATGATAAACATATAAACTATCTTAAAACTATGAACAATTGAATTTGTTAAATATTCATTAGTCTTAAATTCCTATTACTATTTCAAACATATTCGCATAACGGTAATATGTGACCTCCAACAAACTATTTCATAAATGTATCTACTTATTAAAAATATAGTTTGTCACGAATATGTCAAAGTTTGGTAAATGTAATATACAACATTTCGTGTACATTTCATTATTTAGCCGCCAAAAGTAACTATGGCTTTTATCCAGTGTCGCTTTCCAATCCTCGTACATGTAGAAGTATTCCCCACATGCAAATGCATGTATATATACATCCACATTGCATAGTCGAGTGAAGGGGTCATTCGATTTGGATCAAAGACTTGCAAGGCGAAGAATTGGTCTTAAGACTCGGGAATTCATACAGTACTGTGAACGTTTAAGGTTACAAACGAAACGTACGATGCGCGATATACGGACGCAAGATACACGATATACGGACGCACGATACGCGATAGACGGACGCACTATACACGGTAAACGAACGATACACGATATTGCCAATTCATATAATTTGCGGACGAGATTTCTAAAAATTTGAAAATGTTTTAAAAATATAATATGAATGGTTGAAATTAAATCACATAAATTTGAATAAGCATGTAACTTAATCACGTAGCATGATAAAATTAAAAACGTTTTATGCACGATACACGATATACGGACGCACGATGACGTCATTGATAAAAAAGCTTTGCGTTAATGTCAATATTTCAGCATAAGGAAAATAAATGAGTTTGTATTCATACACAGATATGTTATAAAAATAATAAAAGATATGCAAGAAAAAGTATCTTACATGAGACATTCGGTAAAGATTGAAAACTCTGTCACCTCGGGTTAACTGTTTTGGCGGGAACTCGGCAGAGCCTCGTTCCCGCAAAACAGTTAGCCCTCGGTGACAGATTTTTCCATCTTCGCCTCACACCCATGCATGATACTTATAATCTAAATTTTCAAATACATTATTATCGTAATAAGTTCGGCAATGAGTGGCGTATATTTATAAATGATTTATCAAGATATTAGAATCTAGTTTGTTTTTGTTTTTTGTTTTTATTTTATTTTAAAGACTTTAACATTTTTAACGGCAAAAATGTTTCGGAAAGATGTCTTCCTCGATTATAAAAAGTCAGTGTTTCTCATTTCAACCAGGAAATAAACGACAGAAGTTAATATTTTCTGCATGCATTTGTACACGATCGGCAACAAAGACGACGGATTTTACGACAACAAGATCGGCGACAAACAGATCAGCGCCACAGATGAGTGAGTGTACGACAACATACAGGCAACACAATTTAAAACGGCAACTATTAATGTGTTATTTTATGATGCAAATTACACCAAACGTTTATTTTCGTGATGAATGCAAAGATGAATAAATTCATTTTATTTCAACAAAATTGAAGCGAATTGCTCTAAATGCATGTGTTTAATGCCTGAGAAGAAACAATATCAGCCGTAATTTAAGAAACCTTATGACTTTATTTTACAAATGACAATATAATTGTTGTATTGTGATGAACATTAAAATTGAAGCGTTATGCTCTACATGCACATATTCCATACTGAAAACTTATTTTTTGAGAAATAACGCTTCGGCAGTTAATTACAAAATCACTATGACTGTTATATTTAACACATGCTTATTATTGTTAGAAAAACAGTAAAACAACGATTTAATGTCATTCAATCAAAAGATAACTTTATATTCAGAAATTTAATATTTAAACATTATGATTATTCAGAATTATGATAATTTTGCACCATATTTGTTTTATATTAGTAGCGATACTAAGGGACAGGCTGTCTGCTAATGAAAAACTTGTAGCCCAACCCAAATGCTTACTTATCGCAATATTCTGTAAAACAAATTAATTGTCTAAAGTTTCAAATCTTAAATAAAATAGATACTTTAACAGAGAACTATTTTTATAAGCAATAAAGTATGACTAAATTAAATAATATTTAAACTTACCGAAGTTTTCCTTCGTAACTGGCGCTGCGATGACTCTCAGCAACAGGAAGCTGCATACACAGCAAACCACTGCATGAATTGTTGTGCACATTGTGTAAACCATTGTCCTTCCTCTTAATTTATTATATTAATGAAATAAATTTAATGAGACTACACGCTTTACTGAAATAAAATGTAGATTTTATAGTAGAAGTTATATTAAATAAAAAACGTAATGTTTCGTACGACGATTTTTAAATAACTGTTGCTTGAAATTGGTTTATGCTTGGCGATTTTATTATAATGCACGAGTTATTGTTCGATTTTTGTCTTTGTTCAGCGAAATAACCGTTAATGAAAATCCAATGTTTTGCAATGTCCAATAGTTCCTTTTCGCTCTTTTTCTCCAATAGTCGCACGTCCGCTTTTGTCAAAGGTTCTGTTATTTCTGAAGACCTCGAGAACGCCGATGTGATATTCGCAGGACTGAATGTGGCAGTTTTCCGATATTGATGGCCTGTTGCCATTTGTGTAAAACTGTCGTGGGCGAAAAGCAATAATGCTACCCGGCCATGTGGTCATCGGAATACTGTAATTGAAAACCTTCCGGTTATCTACGAAAATATCCGAAAACAAGCGATGAGGCATATAATAATTATTTACTACGATGGCTTTGAAATGTTTTTATTTTTAGTTTCCTAACATTTACATGATAAACACAACTTTTGCGATAACAACGGACAAATCAGTTCAAACGCGATGTTATCCGGCGTCCGCAGCCTGGTCGGCATGTTTGCATGTTACGTTATGTTAACAGTGTTTTAACCACAGGCGATCTTACGCTCCATTCGGCTGAATTTTGCTTCAGTACGTACGTACATAAAAATGATTAATAATATAAAGGAGAATATACAAAAATATCTCTCAAAACCTTCTACAGTCAACATTGCACTGTCGTCGGTAAAACAATATCAAACTCTCTTTAACAGCAAATGGCCGTTCAATGAAACTTTGCACGAATAAATGATATGAATGAAT